>JAMAGU010000011.1:600000-1030551 GCA_023626375.1 Talaromyces sp. PF30-5 | reverse complement strand
TGAACTAAACTCTGTAACTTTCCTTTTCATTTATTAATTAGTTTTTTTGTGGGGCCCCCCCCCCCCCCCCCCCCCCCGTTACAATTGAATCAGGGTCCAGGCTAGCTTTCTTTTGAGTGCGCCCGCGACAATCTTTGCAATACTGGTCTTTGAGAGCTCAACTGCTGCGAACTCAGCCGCAAAATCGATGTTCAATTTATGATCTGAGCTTTGGTCACGGTCTTGTTCGTTGAGGTCATTATTCTGGTACGCGTGTCCTGAAAGTAAACCGAGGTTACGGAAGAGAGGGCGTGCGGACCCATCGTATAAAATCAGTGATTTGATACCTCTGCTGAGCAGTTTTCCATTCTCCAAGGTTCTTCCTAGCCAGCTCGCAGGATTTGTGGAATTTCTACTCCCGTAACAATATAGGCGTTAGTCGGATTGGGTCCATCCATGGATGATTGCATTGCGATATCTGGAACTACAGAGATTGTTTATTCAATATTGCAGAAAGATATTCCTTCTCGGATATACAAAGAATATCTAAGGCAGATTGAATGAGTTTATTGAGACTTTCATAACCGTCATTATTCATACCAACGAAGACGGCCTCTGAAGCTCCAACAATGAGATGGAGAGAGAGAAAAAAGAACATTCTATTCACTAACAGCGGACATTGAGTCATATACAACCACCTTCAAGTTCACCCTTGAGATTCAACCCCTTGCCCACCCGTGGACATGCACACATGTGCATATGCAGGTGCCCCAGGTTGACCTGTACTCACAAATTCCCCGCTGGCCCCCAAACGTGAAATGTGAGAATTAGTCTCATCATATCACAATCAGTACTCGTTTATCTATACACTACATGCCCATGACGAAATAGTCTTGAAAGTAAAGCTCAGATTCCCAATATTGGGGCGGGTGTTTGTATCTTCTTTTGGTCTACAACAAGTCGATCTTGGGGGCGCTTTTCCTCTTTTTTGGTTCTATTGTGCCTAGAATCTCCTCCTATCCGTGCACGCACCCCCTGGGTGGTGCCCTTGAGGGAGCTTACATGACTCAGTATCCAAAATTCGAAGATAAAAGTTGGTTTCTATCAACACACATCTCTCGGCCTCTACGCAATTACTCGTACTACTACTACTACTACTACTACTACTACTACTACTACTACTACTACTACCACTAATAGTAACATCATTCCAGGATCATGTCACTTGATACTCTTTTTGCTGTATACCTCTTGCTTTCCGCCCCTGTACGTTTGATGACGTGGTGGTTATGGTACATTCCCAGGTTCAACCGTCCAAATCCTGCATGGTCATGGAAGACAGCAGTCACAATTCAAGTGATCAGATTGATGTTCCGACATCGGACAGCTACAAAATATCACACTCTCAGATCGTTAGAGCCTGGTCCAGATGGTGATCGATTCAAAGGTTCATCGTGCTCAATCCTCAATCGACTTTATCCAACGGATCAGTTCCAAGGTTGTTTCCAAATAAACATAGACAATTGCAACGACATGACAGGATTAGCCTTTCGAGTGATAGTGGCTGGTTGATAAAATGAGGTACAGCATCTTCGTAGTGTGGGATCATGTTCTGATACATAGGCGGGCATGTTGTGCATGCACATCTGTTTATTTCAATTCTTGCGATTGCCATTGGATTCAAGTTCGTCTCCGTATGGAATGTCGTGTCCGTATTGAATGCACAAAACACCAGTTGCCGGGAAGTTGTGCCTGAATCTCGACTGGTGCTACCTTGGAATCAATTTATCAAAGTCAATAATAGCTGAAAATTGAAGTTAAGTTGATTGCAATAAATTTACTGATGAACAGGTATCATATTGAATTCTTCTTTCATATTTTATCGTGATGATTGATATTTTGGGGCTAACGCCTGCCTTTGGGAGCCAACGAGGTCATACCAAGAACACGTTCAAGTCTCTTGAGAGAACTCAGTGTCTCGGCATGATCCTCGCCGAGTTCCTTTTTTTGCCCTTTCCAAGCGTCTCTATATACTATTCCCGCTTCACTGTTTTTCTCTTGGGCCTCAAGAGCCCGACCAGTCCAATGAAGAGCCCTAAGTGTGAGTTGATCGCCCTCTCCAAGCGTCTTTCTTCTTGCTTCCCACACACCCTGGTACGCTCCCTCGGCCAAGTCATATTTTCCTTGACGGTAGAATGAATCTCCCAAGCTAAAAAGGGATCTAATGGTCTGTGGTACCTCTCCAAGCTCTTTATCTCGTCCTCCCCACGCATGCTGAAAGTTGGCTTGTGCTGCGCTGTACTTCCCTTGTTCATACAGAGCCCGACCTAGCCAATGAAAAGAAGACAATGTTTCTTTGTCTTCTACCCCAAGAGCCTTTCTCCGTCTTTTCCCAGTTTCTCGAAATATGTCCTCCGCTTCAGCGTGGTTCCCTTGGGACAGAAGGGCCAAACCAAACCAATGTTGGGAGCGTAGTGTATCTGGATCGTCCTCTCCATGTTTCTCAATTCGCCTTTTCCAGGATTCTAGGTATGCTTTCTCGGCCAGATCGTATTTCTCTTGATTAAAAAGAGCATCACCTAATTTATCAAGGGAGTGTAAGGTTTCAGCATGCAAACCTCCCAAACTTTGTTTTCGGGCCTCCCATACATTCTGGAACACATCTTCAGCCAGTACGTATTTACTTTGTGAGAGAATATCTTGGCCAAGCCATTGAAGAGAAAAGAGAGTAGCGGTGTCTTTATCTCCAAGGGTTCTCTTGCGGCCTTCCCAAGCTGTGCGATGTTTTTCTTCGGCAAGTTCGTTTTTACCTTGATGGTGAAGAGCAAGTCCCAATAGGTGAAGCGACAGCAATGTATCTCTGTGCCTCCCTCCGAGAGCTTTTTTTCGGCTAGTCCAGGCATCCTGTAATAGCCTCTCAGCTAGGCTATATTTTCCCTGGAGGTAAAGGTCTTCACCGAGACAATGAAGAGAGCGTAGCGTAGCTTCGTGGTAAACTCCAAGAACACTCTGGCGGGCTTTCCAAACATCTCGGCTCACAGCCTCTGCTTCCTTGTATTTACCTTGGCGTGCAAGAGCCCTACCCATCCAATACAAAGACGAGATGGTATCCTTGTCTCGTTCTCCCTTGGTCCGTTTTCTTCCTTTCCATAACCTATGATATTTGCCTTCTGCTTCACTGTATTTCTCTTGATCATAAAGAGTCTCGGCAAGTTTGCTAAGACATACCAGTGTGCTTTTGTGCAACTCGCCGTGTGTTTCCTTGCGACGCTCCCATTCGTTATGATACATTGCTTCGGCTTCAGCACGCTTTTCTTGACAGCGTAGAGCATTCGCTAAACCATTGAAAGAGTTAAATGTATAGTGGTCGTTTTCACCGAGGATGTGCTTGCGGCCCTCCCAGGCGTCGCGGTATGTGACTTCAGCTTCAGTATACTTCTTTTGTTCGAACAACACACTAGCAGAGAAATTCAGAGATATGAGGGTTTCTTTATGATTCTCACCAAGGGCCCTTCTCTGTGTAATCCAGAGAGCTCTGCAAAATTCTTCCGCTTCACCATACTTCTTTTGGTAATAGACAGTATCAATAAGTCGGACTAGAGAGGCCAGTGTTTCCGTATGATCTTCACCAATAGATATTTTGCGTCCTTCCCAAGCCTCCCGAAATATCTTTTCAGCCTCCAAATACTTTTTCTGTTTCAGAAGAGGCACTCCTATCATATGCAGAGATCTCAATGTATCAATATGGTTCTCACCAAAGGCTCGTTTTCGTCGCACCCAGACTTCTTGGTATATAGCCTCCGCTTCTGCATATTTTGCCAGTCCATTGAAAGAATCGCCTAGACCATCTAAGGCTGCTAGTGTTCTTTCGTGATGGGCACCGGAAGACTTTTTGCATAGCTTGAAGATCTTTTGGAACTTTCTTTCAGCATCCGCATACTGTCGTTGATCGAGTAAACATAGGCCTTCTTCGTAAAGGATCTCTGTGGCTCTATGAAATGTTTTTCTTGGACTGCCATGTTCCCTCGTAGATGTGGAGCGTTCTGTGTGTGTCGGACTTTTGGTTGATTGGTGTGTTGTGTGTGCGACCTTTATCGTCTGATCGTCAATTATCGCGGAAGGAATTTCTAGGTCATCCCAGTCTTTTGAAGCTTCAGCTGCCATCTCCGCGCTAGTACTATTCAAGTGCACATCTTCTAGAGCTCCTTCTAAGGTGTATTGCTTAGCGGTTGTCGGTCGTGATATAATCTCGGAAGCTGAATCATCGGGATTTTGTCTGAACCATCCCTTTTCGAGAGCCTCTTGAGCAGATACGCGCATCGTCGCGTCTGCAGCCAATAGAGATTGCAAGAACATCTGGCCATCTTCCGTGATGGATTGAAGTGTAGAATTGGCCGGAAAATCGGAGGTCTAACATACGAAAGTAGAATATGCTCGTCGGGAAATGGGTAAGAATGGCAAAATAGGTAGAACAGCATCACGCCAAGTGACCAAATATCCACATGGTGTGTGTAGTTATTGAGGCGGTATTGATCCGAACCGGGCGGGTACATGGCGAGCAACTCAGGAGCTAGGTAATACTCAGTGCCTACCTTGGATTGTAAAGTGTCTCTTTCGTACTGTTTGCTGACACCGAAATCTCCTATTTTGACATACCAATTTGGACCTCGACATACGACAAAGACATTCTTACACAGTCAGCGATCAGTCATTCTAATTTGACCCTCAAGTGCTTTTTAGAACCGCAAGACCTACCCTGGGCTTGAGATCTCGATGTACGTATTTATTTCTGTGAAGACATTCAACACCCTGTAGAACTTGAAAACATATTTGCCGCGCTTCATTCTCCGGTAAAGGACCCGAAAGGTGTGATTCAAGATCCCCCAATTCTATATGTTCCATTGTGATGAATATCGAGTCTTGATTTTCAAACCAACCAAATGATTCCACAAATAAGCCTTTATACTGAGCTTAGTTAGCATTCAAAACTTTGGAATGGACCTTGCAAGTGACTTTGGGGATAGCACGAACTCCTGGCTGTGAGAACTTGGCAACAGCTTCAAGTTCTTGGTCGCAGGACCGTTGATGGGCAAGGTTGGCTGACTTCTTGATCATCTTAACAGCACGTATTTTAGAAGGCTCGTCACTTGATATACATCTCTCAAGCCAAACTTTCCCGAAGCTTCCTGAACCAAGAGCTCTCACTCTTTTCCAGGTCTCTATCTTTGGGCGCCATCTACCAGTGATCCCGTTGGCATACTCCGGCTGGAAGGTACGATGTGAGGTGCCATGAAGATTTATTTCCGCGTTCATCTTCATATCATCCACAATTTCGCTTCTCGCCATGATGACAATTAATCTCGGCTGGCCCGGTCCTGGAACTAAACTTTGGCTGTTGTCATTGAGTCAAGACACCACTTTCACTCCCCCACTTCTTCCCCTCACTCAGCCGCATTGCCTACTAAGTAACCGACACCTCCTTAGTCACGTGGTAAAAGTCCCCTCTAGTATGCAATGAAATGACGCAAACAGTCTCAGGTACAAAGATAGACATAATAGCTCGGGTGTTGATCAATTTATGTCAGTTTCGTAGCGCAGGTGGCTGTGTCTAAACCCATGTTGCTCAAGTTTAGATCCAGTGCGCGGGTCAGAATCAAGCGTACGTGCGACCACCAACCTTGGAAATTCCCAATGATGTCGAAAGGGCACAGCTATTCCATCGAAAGTTACCACGATATCAGATTTACAGTTTTCCGGGAGCCTCCCCAGCAGGACGGATGATCCACATATATCTTCCAAGGTTCCCACTGGCAATTATAGGTTTTTGGTCTCTCAGGTTTTTCGGTGTCTTGGTTGACAATGTGAAATGACCCATAGAGTTGGTGATGAAACCGCCTGGGCAACTTGAACGAGTTTTTGCCAGTTATGAGTCTGCTTTTGTGGCCACATGTAGTATATTTTCATGTGCCAAGGAGTCGTCTCAATGGATGAAGGTAAATATTACAGCCTTCAAGTTGGAAATGGCTGCACATGTGTGGCGATAGGGTCAATATGTTGATAGACGGGCTGGCTATCATTAAACCCATTATCAGAGAGCACTTGAGATTTCAAGTTCGTCGGTAAAAATTGAGACACACATGCAAACCTTGGAACCGCAGTGACAGCACTTGAGAAACTTTCAATTCATAAAACAGACAAGCCCCAAGATAAAGCCAGACATATCTAGTGCTATCAAAAGTTTGACCATCCTTTTATACACCGTGCAAGATTAGTTTTGGTAACTGGAATATATTAATAGGAATCCAGCCTTATCTGTCAAATTGCAAGAAACAAAAGCCTAAAATATACTGCGTTATCCCAGTCCCGCTTGTGGATCAATCGTGTGTAGAATTTAAGTTGGGCTAACTGTGGAAGCCCGAACCCGAAGCCCGAACTCGAACCCGAACCCGAACACGAAGCACGCAAAGTTTGATCGTACTGGACAACAAGAAAGGAAAATTCAGTCATAATCTTTTTATTACAATGGTGTTCATATAACTCGGCAATAAAAATAGGTTCTACGCCAACTTGTATGATCTTGGATAAGTATAGAGTCGATTGTAAAATAGGCTGCCACAAATATAGAAGATCTTTGCGAGGAGATTGTCGATCTTGAAACTACCTACCATCTCCCTAACAGCATAGTTTGTCGAGGCAGACAATTTAAAACATCATTGCCTACCACAGCTCTACTTCAGAGTCTATAAAGTCTCTGAGGAAATGCCGTGGCTGTCGATCGTTTCAACTCAATCGCAAACTCTTCTCTCTTTTCCTCTCGCTTTCCCAGTCGGTCCATCTCTACAAAATCGATACTACGCACTGTCCTCACGCCATGACTCCAACACAATGCGAGTTATACTTGTATAATCCAAGTCTACCACTTGCTTTGATAGGCGTAATTCTTTTTGCGGGCTTAATCTCCATTTTAAGCTTTCGAATGATTAAAACCAAGACCTGGTCCAGTTTATTCCTTGTCATTGGCGCAACATGTGAGTGATCCTGTTTCAATGCTTTTGTTTTTGGATCATTCTAATGACAGTTTCATGTAGTTCAATTGGCCGGCTACGTTGCTCGATTGATTTCAACGCTAGATGTTTGCAATCATGCAGCGTACGCTGTTCAATCGGTATTCTTATTACTCGGTCCGACTTTCATCATGTTGTCAGTCTGCATGATACAGACTAATCTCATTGAAGTTCTTGATGCAGGAAATCATTGCTTTATTCCACTGAGATGGCAAAATCACCTTTATTTGAGCATCAATGGAGTTCTTGTCTGTTTGCAGGCCATTGGAGGCAGCATAACTGTTTCGTCTTCCTCGATCTCCATGACTGCTATGGGAACCCAGATGACAATCGCAATCTACGTTGTCCAGACTTTATTTTGGGCTTTGATATTCGCAGACAACATCTGCATGACAGTTCGGCTCCGACGCCAACAACCCAATATCGGCGAGGGTTCCCTAGCGAATTGGGCAATGTGGAACCAACTTTTCGGTCTCTCGACTAGCATCATTGCATTTGGACGCAATATCATGCGATTAACTATGGCCGGTGGAGTCGCCTTCCTCGTGGACAATGAATGGCCTTCGTATGCTTTTGACGGATACCAGATGGCAGTGGTTCTGGGTGCTTGGGCAATTTTTTATTTGCCAGAGCATTGTAAAGCTATTCGTGATAAACGGAATGACAGGAACTTTACCCTACTGGAAAGTCTTAGGACCAATTCTGTATAGATAGAACTGGGGTCACAAAATCATGATCATTTCAATATATGTGGTTCTCTCCGAAATCACCTTTGTCCCTCGGAGTAAGGACAAGGGACAGATGCTCCCGCACGCATGTACTGCGTTGCGTAGCTTGGCCTTGAGATCTCCTGACTACTTGTAAATTGTAGTTGTATAATAAAGTGGGCTTGGGGTGGGAAACATCTGAAATTCCCGGCTGGCTTTCGTAGCCATATTCTTGTAATGCCCTTGGGCGTAATCAGGGTCTGATCGAAGCCCTTCAAACAAGTCACTCGATGAGCTTTGTAGATCAAACCAAGTTTATCAGTTTATCTAAATTAATGTCAGATCAAGACATGCGGCCATAGAGGTCAAAGTTCTTATTGACTTTGATTCATGTAGACTCAGGAGTCCATGATATTTGCTCCTTTGGCCATCGTAGCCACCCTTGGTATTCTTCATCAATCATAGAGGATAGCTGTGTCATAAGTCGATTGCTCACTCCTTCCATGAACCACATCCACTCGATCTGATGCATGGCAACGCAAAAATATCCAAATATGATTAGTGCGACCGGTGCCCCGTGCACTAATAATTCCAAATATTCTTCCGAGGTTTCAAGTAACCATGCGAATATATCTGCCGTCTGGAGCCTCGAGGCTTCATGTGGCTTCAAAACAATCCCCAAGGTTTTGTTGAGTGCAACTAAAGCCTCCTCGTACACTCGAAATTGGTGTGGCTCATGCGCCAAATCACGACGAATTAATTCCTTTAGCTCCCAGGTGTACATCTGGCCCTGTTGCTCTGCTTGAGAGTCTCGGGAAGCAGATGAATAAGCTCCATTATGGAAGATTGGACCTAGTCTCCCTTTACTGAAATCGTCGCTGCTAAAGTCAATCACTGTTTTCGTTCCCCGAAAAAGCAGAACCCAATTTGCCAAACGACCCTGCTCAAATAGAAAAGAGAAATCGTTTTCAGAGCGTGCGCCAGCACATGCAAATATGCAAGTTAGCGAGGAGAACAAGAAAAGGCCCACTCCGTTCTCTGTTGCCAGAGAGGATAAATTGGGTGTGACAGAGCGCATGGCTACTTCATGGTGCAAGTGTGCTTGAGTGATACAGCTTTCTTGTCTCGATGAATCGCAGCGCGCAAGATGTAGCGCGCTTACGGAGAGCATTGCATGCAAAACGGCTGGCATAGTAAATGCAACTCGAGGGGCTTCGTCACGCCAAACTGCTTGGACCACTGGCGTGCGCGATAGGGTGTAACATGTAGAGATCATGTAATGATGGAACAGCTCCATATCTTGCAGCGGAATCTTTGATACCGAAGGAGACTGTGGTATCACGATGCTCGAACTGGCACTCTCTGCTGCGCTGTCCGGCCTCGCTTGGGAAACAGCCGAATTGGAGCGGGTGGACTCCGGTAAACTCTGGAAAGAGCAAGGGACTCCATGCCGTGTGCAATTTGAGCAAGCTGGTTTACGTTCGTCGCACTTGAACGGAGTTAGCACGTCTAATATGTGATTCTGACCTGAATTTACGAGAACCTACCTTGACTTTCCTCCTTTTGCAGACTAGACACCCTGCTCTTGATTTGAAATGTGAACGACGGCCCACCGTTGTTGATGCCATTATAATTTATAGACTGGAGCATTCAAATATGATCATGATCGGGGTATTGGTGAGAAAAAAAGGTGTATCCCCAGTGCCATGTGCAATGTTCACCCCTGGATGCTGTGCTAGTGATGATTTGGAAGCATTGACGATCTGACAATGAGATTTCCCCCCCTTTCTTCCACTTTCAATTTCTTATCCAGTTCACCAATTATGGGACATAATATGATAGATTCAATCGATGAGGTTTTCCAGTATTGCCCAGGTCTGAACCGAATCAGATCGCCCACTGGGAGCTTCAGACGTGAAGTCACGTGAAGCTGATATTGTGGCGGCTATACACCGTCTCGTTTCTTTCTGCCATTTAACCTTACCGCCTACCTCTTCAAATACGAGGACCAGACCGATCCGTGGACGACTTCAAAGTAACTTCCAAAGAGGTTGTTTACGGCATCGAGCTGTAAGGATTGATGGAAGTGGCTGGTCGGACATCTCAGACTTCCCAATAAAGACCAAGGCAAGACAAAGTAGACCGATGACTGGGAAGCAGATATCTTAAATGAAAAAAGCGCTCATAGAATTTCATCTCGAATTTTGATAAACAGAAAGCCCTTGGTATAGTTTTTCTCTCAGCAGAGCAGAATGAGGAGATCGCAAAGAGGCGGGTCTGACATGAATGCCACCCAAGTGGATTCCCACCAGGGCCTAAGTTGGTAAGACATGTCTACCACCCCCTCAAAAAAAAAACATTTGAAGGGATGATGTCGAGGCACTACGCGAATCAAATCATTATCGCATTTACGCACTGTATTAGTATGGAGGGCATAAGAGCTTTTCTATTCAATGCTTTTTATTTCTAATGCATCAAAATTTTAATAGCAAACTTGATTCGAATTCATATGAGATGCTACCTACCTACCATGAGGTCCAAATTGGGCCGATTCTTACCTACCAGTATATGCTGATAGTGACGTTTTCGCCTACACATCAGCAGATACATTTATGGTTCAATCCATGGATGAATTCAACTTGTTAATCATGTATAGTAGAAGAATCCGACAACTTGTGAAAAAAAAAAGCGGCAGAATCCAACTTGAAGTTTCAAAGGTTCAATTGATGTTGATCGACCATCATTCAATGAAATTGCCACTACCAGCAGTCATGCACGCAGATTCAAGTTGGGGTTCCCCCTAACATTCAACCCACATCCACCTAATATTAATGCGCAAAATCCCTTTTTATCTTTTAAGGCTTGAGCGCCGTACAGCAATGTTACTAATACATAATACAACTTGAAGTGCTCAAGCGCTATGTACAACTCACCTGGGCACATCATGATGTGCATGCATCCGAGTCGCTGCATGCTACGTATACCTACTACATACGGATGAACATTAAATGTTACTACTAATACGACTCGGAGCCTGAGGTCAAACTTGAACTTCAAGAGCTTGAAGAACATTAGCCACATGTGCACTACACGAATTCATTTTATTGGTATGACAACAATTGGCACTAGGTAGTATAGTTTTGATGGTATGATTGAGAAGAATATCGTTTATGATCACAGATAAAACTGACCTGGACGAGAAATCATTCATGGATCTCTTCATGTGTACATTGCACACCGCCTGGGCAGTAAACCCAGAGCGCGTGCTGTGGGTTAGTCGCGCGCTAGCCCGGGGAGTAAGAGTGCGATTCCCGCGAATATCACGTGTGCACCGAAGCCAGCCAGAACATGTTCCTGGTGGGTATGGGAATTTCATGGCTCCCTTATAAGAAAAACTAATTTTGAGGGTGAAGCTTGAAAAATCAGTAATATAAGTAGTAATTCATTCATATTGCTCAGATATATGCTTTTTCTCTGTTGCATTTTCGTACTCCAGCTGAAGGTGTTCGTTGCCTCATAGATCGGGCATGAATGGTTGAGCGGAGCATCTTTTAATCCGGATTACCCAAAGAGGGCTAGCGTGCATCTGCTTTCTGTCAGGCCAGGGCCCCAAGGTCTGTCTCAAAGGTCTCACAGGACTCGCGCGCTCTACGATCTCCAATCCTCCACCACCCTTCTTTTGCTTCCACCTCCCTCCCCCACGGGGTTCCTCATGATATCTTTTTGTCTGCAAGTCCATTCACTCCTTCAAATGACTAAGCGACGTATATCTCCCAATTAAATGACCTGACGAGTTTCCCCATTTCGCTTCATACCTTTAATCGATCTTTTCGGCATATCGCAGAGTCCGCAGAGCTTCGTGAACACGCCTCGACCTCGCACATGACCCCTCGATTTTGACCCCACATAACTGCGCGGCCTGGAAACACATTAGCCGGCCACTAGGCCTGGCCATAATCGCAGTCCTTATTTCTTTAGTTGGCCCTCCCGAGGGGGCTTGATCGCAGCCATCATGGAGCGGAACATCGATATCTACGCCAGCAAATTGGCGGATGAGAGAATTGGTACGTGGTTATTGGAATATAAATCATCGAGAATTATTGATTTAAGGGCGATTATCCTGACTTTGATTTCGTCGCAGATGTGAAAGTTCGAGCTAATGTTGCGACCGAGCTCCGCGACAACATCGAGCCGCTTTGCTCTGGCACGAACTACCCCATATTTCTATCAAAGCTATGGCCAGTCTTCAAAACAATTTTGAGCGGAGACCCCGTTTTCTTCAGCATGTCCCACGAACAGGTAGGTTTGATACGACTGATGAAGGACCGACCTACCATCGATGGGACGCGCTCCTCCGCAGGAAATTGAAGTGCTAACACTAGCTTAGAAACTTCGCAATTGTATCCTCGAAACTCTACACCGGTTACCGACGGCCTCTCCCGATGTCGAAGGATACGCCGCCGATATAGTTGATCTGTTGATGGACCTCGCACGGATTGAGAACGAAGACAATGCAGTCTTGTGCATGAAGACGATCATGGACCTTGAACGCAACCAACCGAAAGCCACATCGGCACGTGTGCAACCTTTCCTTGAGCTTATTCAAGAAATGTTCCAGACCATGGAGCAGGTCGTTCGGGATACATTCGACACTCCTAATCAAGCAACGCCTTCCGGGATGCCCTCGACACCCAACGCAACGGCCCAGAACTTTCAATCTCCTCGACCAGCTTCACCAGCGACTTCAGTATCAGATTTGGGCCCTGAGCAGCAGTCGAGCAATGTCATCTTGAAAGGCATGCAGTCATTCAAGGTTCTTGCAGAATGCCCAATCATTGTTGTTTCCATTTTCCAGACACATCGGAATTCGGTGACAGCCAATGTCAAGCTGTTCGTTCCTCTCATCAAGACAATCCTTTTGTTACAAGCGAAGCCTCAAGAAAAGGCTCACGCCGATGCCGCTGCTCAAGGTACCATCTTCACGGGCGTTTGCAAAGAGATCAAGAATCGGGCCGCCTTTGGGGAGTTCATTACTGCTCAAGTGAAGACCATGAGCTTCCTCGCTTACCTCCTTCGCCTTTACGCACACCAACTTCAAGACTTCTTGCCCACATTACCATCTGTCGTCGTGCGCTTACTTCAGGACTGTCCTCGAGAGAAATCTGGCGCTCGTAAAGAGCTGCTGGTTGCTATCCGCCACATAATCAACTTCAACTACCGCAAGATATTCCTTGAGAAGATTGATGAACTTCTGGACGAGCGAACATTGATTGGAGATGGACTCACTGTTTACGAAACTATGAGGCCATTGGCGTACAGCATGCTGGCTGATCTAATCCACCATGTACGAGATCACCTTAGTCGTGATCAGATCCGCCGCACCGTAGAAGTCTACACGAAGAACCTTCATGATGATTTCCCTGGCACCAGTTTCCAGACGATGAGCGCCAAGCTTCTTCTCAATATGGCGGAGAAGATTTCTAAGCTGGATGACAAGCAAGAAGCTCGTTATTTCCTCATTATGATTTTGGATGCCATTGGTGACAAATTCGCTTCGATGAATCACCAATTCAACAACGCTGTCAAAGTATCCAAAGCTTACAAGGAATCTCGCAAGGACACCGAGCCATCTCCTGAAAATTATCTTGCTGAGAAGGATCAACCGCCAGACTGGGATGACATCGACATTTTCTCCGCATCCCCAATTAAGACTTCTAGCCCGCGGGATCGTGGTGGAGATCCTGTCTCGGATAATATCTTCCTCTTCAGGAACCTCATTAATGGCCTGAAGAACATCTTCCATCAATTGAAGAACTGCAATCCCGATGATGTTCAAATCGACCCCAACATTGTCCCCATCAACTGGCCTGAAGTTTCCTTTGGATACAATGCTGAGGAGGTGCGCGTCATCAAGAAGCTTTTCCATGAAGGTGCTCGTGTCTTCCGCTATTATGGCGTCGATCAAACTCCAGTTGAGATGACCTACGCATCACCATTCGAATTTCTTGCCAGCCAATACACAGCACCCATGTCGCGCGAGGAGAAAGAGCTACTGGAAAGCTTCGGCACTGTCTTCCACTGTATCGATACAGCCACCTTCCATGAGGTTTTCCATTCAGAGATTCCATACCTTCATGAGCTCATGTTCGAGCATGGTTCCCTTCTCCACTTGCCACAGTTTTTCCTTGCCAGCGAAGCTACTTCACCTGCATTTTCCGGCATGGTTCTGCAGTATTTGATGGAGCGTATTGATGAGGTTGGCACGTCAGACATGACCAAGGCGAAGATTCTTCTCAGAATGTTCAAGCTCTCTTTCATGGCAGTGACATTATTTTCTGTGCAAAACGAGCAGGTTCTCCATCCCCATGTCACGAAGATTGTCACCAAATGTATTGAACTGTCGGTTACTGCTGAGGAGCCTATGAACTACTTCCTTCTTCTGCGCTCGCTGTTCCGCAGTATTGGCGGGGGTCGGTTTGAGCTCCTATACAAAGAAATTCTTCCCTTACTGGAGATGCTACTGGAGACGTTCAATAATTTGCTGGGAGCTGCGCGTAAGCCTCAGGAGCGGGATCTCTATGTTGAGCTTACACTCACCGTTCCAGCACGGTTGAGTCATTTGCTTCCCCATCTAAGCTACCTCATGCGTCCAATTGTGGTGGCGCTGCGGGCTGACTCTGATCTTGTCGGCCAAGGACTCCGTACCTTGGAGCTTTGCGTGGATAACTTGACAGCTGATTATCTTGACCCAATAATGGCCCCTATCATGGACGAGTTAATGACAGCTCTGTGGGACCATTTGCGACCTCATCCATACAACCATTTCCATGCCCACACCACCATGCGCATTCTCGGAAAGCTGGGTGGACGAAATCGCAAGTTCCTTAACCACCCACCAGAACTCTCATTCCAGCAATACTCCGATGATAACCCGAGCTTTGATATTCGATTGATCGGTCCAAGTGAGAAGCGCCCGTTTCCTGTCGACATTGGCATTGATCTGGCAGTTGGCAAGCTTATGGAGTCCCCCAAAACCGACTCGTCTAGGACTTCAGACCTTTATTACAAGCAGCAGGCTTTCCGTATGCTGAGCTCACACCTGAAGCTGCAGATTGGTTATGAGAATCTCCCTGATGACCTTGCATCTCTGATTCGCCTGCACGCTAATGACCTTTTCGAGAGTAAAGTCAGTGCTATGGGAGACATCCTGGAGAAGTCAGAACGCTCAGCGTCCATCCCTAAGAAGGTAGCGCAGGAAGTCATGGTAAAGAAGCTTATCAAGGCTTGCATTTTCGCTACCACCATTCCTGAACTCGAGCCCACTGCAACTAACTTCGTGGCTGATGTTTGCAAGCACTTCGCCATTGTCGAGGTCGGACGCGCTCTTTCTCAAGCCCGCCACAGCCGCAAGCC
Source organism: Talaromyces sp. PF30-5 (assembly GCA_023626375.1). Classification (NCBI taxonomy): domain Eukaryota; kingdom Fungi; phylum Ascomycota; class Eurotiomycetes; order Eurotiales; family Trichocomaceae; genus Talaromyces; species Talaromyces sp. PF30-5. The sequence continues at coordinate 1,015,388 of JAMAGU010000011.1, read as the reverse complement.
TTTTGATGTATCAAACGGGGAAGGACCAGTCTATCTGGATTCACGAGCTTTAGCTGAAGCCATTGTTGAGACTCTTTCCTCTGACAATGTTCATGTCCGGGAATCTGCTGAGCAGGCCATGCAAGTCGTTAAGGAGGCAGCAGGTATCATGTTCGGTTCCCCCGAGAAAGCATCTAAACTTCCTTTCTTCCAACACCTTGGGCGCGTGTTCTGTCACAGCTGTTACAGCGAAGAGTGGTTCACCAAGTCTGGTGGTAGCCTGGGAATCAAGCTTCTTGCCACAAAGCTTGATCTTGGAGAGTCCTGGCTATACGAACGCCACGTTGATTTCGCCCGGGCTCTTCTGCATGTTATCAAGGATACGCCGGCAGATCTTCCTGCGTCTACTCGGGTTGAGTCTCAGGAGACTATAACTCTAATTCTTCAACGCTGTGGAAAGACCATCCCCAAGGATGACATCAAAAACGAGAAGAGCCGTCTGTATGCCCTTTGCGGATTCTTTGTATATGAGCTTGGCCATATGAACAAGTATGTTCGCGAGACTTCTCGTCGCTGCTTCGCCACACTCAAAGAGGCATTAGGCTGCGAGGTCCACGAGCTCATCTTCCCGGTAAAGGATCGTTTACTGCAGCCAATCTTCAATAAGCCGTTACGTGCCTTACCCTTCGCGACTCAGATTGGGTTCATCGACGCCATCACCTATTGCTTAAGCCTACACAATGACATTGTCACTTTCAATGAACCATTAAATCGCTTGATGCTTGAGTCACTTGCACTTGCTGACGCCGACGACGAGTCCCTCGCGTCTAAGCCGAACGAATTCAAGAATGCAGACATGATTGTCAACCTGCGTGTTGCTTGTTTGAAACTTCTCTCCATGGCGATGAACTTCCAGGAGTTTGCCAATACCGGGCAGAATACTAGCCGGCCGCGCATAATTTCTGTCTTCTTCAAATCCCTTTATTCTCGCTCCCCTGAAGTGATCGAGGCTGCCAATGCTGGCCTAAAGGATGTCCTCACACAGACGAATAAGCTGCCGAAGGACCTGCTCCAAAATGGACTGCGTCCCATACTCATGAACTTGCAAGACCCAAAGCGTCTAAGTGTTGCTGGTCTAGATGGGTTGGCTCGCCTCTTAACTCTTTTGACCAATTACTTCAAGGTTGAGATCGGTGCACGTCTGTTGGATCACATGAAGGTCATAGCCGATGATACTATGCTTCAAAAGGTGTCTTTCAGTCTCGTTGAGCAAAATCCCGCTCTGAAGATTGTGGCAGCTATCTTTAATATCTTCCATCTCCTCCCTCCAGCTGCCACTTCTTTCATGGAACACCTTGTCAATAAGGTCCTAGACCTCGAGAAGAAGCTGCGTAGGACATCGCATAGCCCTTTCCGGAAACCCCTAGTCAAATATCTGAACCGCTACCCCACAGAAACCTTGGCATTCTTCTTTGCTAGATTTAAGGACGAGAGGTATGGCCGTTTCTTTGGGCAGATTTTGGCCGATCCTGAGAGTGGTGCATTGCGCAATGCAATCGTCTCAGACACGGAGAACTTCCTCACCACTGCATTCGGGCAAGAAGGAACAGAAGGCAAGAACACAGCCGCCATCAACGGAATCTATGTAGCCCACTCTGTTTCTTCATACCCAACAACTAAGAAGTGGCTTGTTTCACAAACAGACCTGCGAACAAAACTGCTGGCCTCGGGACGGGAACTAGAGAGAAAACTCCGTGGAGACAGTCTACCCCCTGATGAGCGTCTCAGAGTGGAGCAGGCTGAGGATCAGTTGATGGACATTTTCACTGCCTACTTGACAGAAGCTGCCCACGACCTTGATTTCCTGTTTGAAGTCATTGATGGCTTATCTGCAGATGAGCTCAAGCGTACTTTGGCTCTTCCCAAATACATCTACAACCAAATCATCACCAACGAGTCCATTGATTACCGGCGATCTGTCATCATGCGCTGTCTCGAACTTTACGGTCAACGAGCCTGTTCCCAGAGGACCAAAACATATGCCTTTCGTAATCTGGTGAACCCGATCTTAGCGATGGATGTTCAAACTACGTGGAATAGCCCACCCAACACTCCTAAGCTGATGGACAAGAGCATGACTGAATCTATTCAGAGTCGACTGTGGAAGCCTCAACTGGCAGATCTTAGCGAAGAGTCTAGCCAGGCTGGCGTCGATCACTCACGGATGGAATTGCTTCAACTATCCGCCTTGCTGATCAAATACCACTCGCAGACGGTGCAGGACTCTCGCAAAGATATCATCAAATTTGCATGGAACTATATCCGTCTTGAGGATATTATCAACAAGTACGGCGCTTATGTCCTTATCAGCTACTTCATCGCACACTACGAAACTCCTTTCAAGATTGTCATCCAAGTCTACGTTGCATTGTTGAGAGCCCATCAAAACGAAGGCCGCGCCCTTGTCACCCAGGCACTTGACGTATTAGCGCCTGTGCTCCCCAATAGAACCGCTGGAAACCAAGGCGCCGAAGCCCGTTATCCTTTGTGGGCCAAGTGGCCTCGTCGTATCCTAGCGGAGGAGACTGCCAATTTGCAGCAGGTGATGAGCATCTTCCAGTTTTTGGTCCGACAGCCTGACCTGTTCTACGAGTCGCGCGAGCATTTTGTCCCTTTGATCGTTCCCTCCCTGATCAAAATTGCTGGCCCACCAAACGCATCCAATGACAGCAAGAAACTTGCACTCAACCTTATTGGGTTGGTCGCTCACTGGGAAGAAAAGCGTGCACATGCGTTTGATAACAGCAGTGCGCCTAACGCCTTAACGGACTCCCCAAATACCAAGAAGCGCAAGTTGGATGAGACTCAAGAAACGCCCTCGCCCGCCTTGGGACCTCCTCCAAGTCGAGGTGGATCCGATTACACAGTGCCCGCTGAACTTCGTGCTGCTCTGATCAAATACCTGATCACATTTATCACCACGATTGCAGAGCGCTTTTTGGTTCCGGCTTCTCATATCCGAGTGAATGCCAAACAGCCTCCGGCTGTGCCCACCGGCGACATGATCAACAAGGCGATCAATCTTTTGAGAAAACTTCTTTCACCAGAATACTGGGGTGATCTGGACATCGATCTCTACCAGAAGGTGATGGAGCCAATCTTGGCAGGAGAGAAGGCCGATAAACCCGATGAAAAGCTAGTCACCCCTATGGTCAACGCGCTTCAAGTACTACGTGTTCTTATTGCGGCGAAGCCAAACGAATGGATCTCGGCTCGTCTCTCAACCATTCAGAAACTGCTAGAGAAACCTTTAAAGTGTGAAAACCCTGAAATCCAAGATTGTCTTCACGGCTTGGAGGATAACATGGAAATTACACCTAAGCTGCCACCACCTGTACGTCGTGTTCTGGAAGCTATCCCAGATGAAGCGCCCGATGATGAAGATGCAATGGACACCGAAAGTACAGCATCTGAGTTTGCCACGTTCTTATCTGCTATTGCGACAGAGACATTGTCTGCCAACAACTATGTTTCTAGTCTGAACACTCTTTGGACACTCTCGAAGCATAAGCCTGCCGAAATTGATACCCACATTCCGGCTGTCATGAAGGCATTGGCTCAGAAACTCGCAAAGGAGCATGTTGCGGCATCAACACAGCAAAATGGTGCCCAGCTCCAAAACGGTGCCAACAAGCCTGCTGAAGGTGTTCCAGATCAGCAAGAATTTGAAATTGGAGTTGACCTCATTTTCAAGACCGTTGAACTCATCTCCGTCCGTATGTCTCATCTTGGAGATCAACGGCGTCCATTCTTGAGTGTCCTGGCATCCATCGTGGAGAGATCGCAGCACCCCAAGTTGTGTACCAAGGTTCTGGAGATGGCAGAATCATGGATATTCCACTCCACAGAGTCGTGGCCAACATTGAAGGAGAAGACAGCTGTCCTGCACAAGATGCTGCTGTTTGAGTCACGAACTGACCAGACAATGCTCAAGAAATTCCTTGACCTTGTGATCAGGATCTACGAGGACTCGAAGATTACCCGTACAGAGCTGACCGTTCGACTGGAGCATGCTTTCCTGATTGGTACCAGAGCTCAGGAAGTCGAGATGCGCAACCGATTCATGAACATCTTTGATCGCAGCTTAACACGCCTGGCAAGTTCTCGTTTGAGCTATGTGCTCACATGCCAAAATTGGGACACTCTTGCGGATTCTTTCTGGCTGGCTCAGGCGTCACATCTCGTTCTTGGATGCGTAGACATGAATACCACTGCACGTCTCCACCAGGATGATTTCACCCTATATCCGTTGAGCTTCCTCTTCGCCGCTGGTGAAAAAGACTCTCGCAAATCTGACATCATGGTTGACAATCAGCTGGAAACTTTCGTGGCGGAACGCAGACGTTTCATGTCAGAAGTTGGTGATGTGAAGGTCCGTGATCTGATGGAGCCTTTGCTGCAGCTTCAGCATACCGATTCAACTGTGTCTTACAAACTGTGGACCACCACCTTCCCTATCTTCTGGTCGACCTTATCGAAGGACGACCGTATTGATCTGGAGAAGGGAATGGTTACCCTTCTTACAAGAGAATACCACCAGAGACAGCTGGACAAGCGCCCCAATGTCGTACAAGCTCTGCTTGAGGGTGTTGTTCGTGCTCGACCGCGGTTCAAGGTCCCCCCACATGTCATGAAATACCTCAGCCGTACCTACGATGCGTGGTACACCGCTGCAACATACCTGGAGGAGAGTGCTGTCAACCCAATCATTGATACCTCTACTGTGCGCGAAAGTAACCTCGATGCCTTGGTCGAAGTCTATGCCGGTCTTCAGGAAGATGACTTCTTCTATGGTACATGGCGACGTCGCTGCAAGTTTGTTGAAACCAATGCAGCTTTGTCGTATGAGCAACAGGGCATGTGGGACAAGTCACAACAGCTGTATGAGAATGCTCAAATCAAAGCACGCTCTGGAGCCATGCCATTTTCCCAAGGCGAGTACTTTGTCTGGGAAGACCACTGGTTAATTTGCGCTCAAAAGCTCCAGCAATGGGAGATTCTGAGTGATTTCGCCAAGCATGAGAACTTGAATGATCTTCTCCTTGAATCTGCCTGGAGGAACATCGAGAACTGGCAGAGCGAAGGCAACCGCGAGCAGTTGGAGTCATTGATCAAATCCGTTTCCGATGCCCCTACTCCACGACGCACCTTCTTCCAGGCTTTCATGGCCCTTCTTCAATATCACACCAAGAAGGAGAACATGCAAGACTTCAACAGCGTGTGTGATGAGTCTATCCAACTGTCGATTCGCAAGTGGCTGCAACTACCAAAGCGCATCACCAATGCTCACATCCCTATTTTGCAACATTTCCAGTTGTTGGTTGAACTGCATGATGCTAGTCATATCTGTGGCAGCTTGGCCCAAACCAATGAACGCAATCTTGATACCAAGTCTGCTGAGCTGAAACTTCTCCTGGGAACCTGGCGGGACCGGTTGCCAAACCTCTGGGACGACATCAACACTTGGCAAGACCTTGTCACCTGGCGACAGCATATCTTCCAGCTCATCAATGGTACTTACCTGAGCCTTCTCCCTCCTCAGACAAACAACGTGGCTAGCAATTCCTATGCCTATCGCGGATACCATGAAACTGCTTGGATCATTAATCGCTTTGCCCATGTCGCTCGCAAGCACCAAATGCCGGAAGTTTGCATCAACCAGCTGAGTCGTATCTACACGCTTCCCAACATTGAAATTCAGGAAGCATTCCTCAAGTTGCGTGAGCAAGCCAAATGTCACTACCAGAATCCGAAGGAACTTAACAGTGGATTGGACGTTATCAACAATACCAACCTCAACTACTTCGGCCCCCAGCAAAAGGCTGAGTTCTACACGCTGAAGGGTATGTTCCTGGCCAAGCTTGATCATGTCAATGAAGCCAACGAGGCCTTCGGTGTTGCCCTCTACTATGATCTTCGTCTTGCAAAGGCATGGTCAGAGTGGGGACAATACAGTGACCAACGATTCAAGTCCGACCCGGCAGACTATGAGCTGGCAAGCAATGCAGTTAGCTGTTACCTTGAGGCAGCCGGCCTTTACAAGAGTGCCAAGTCACGAAAACTGCTCAGTCGTATCCTTTGGCTGCTTAGCTTGGACAACGACGAGGGCCAAATCGCCAGTGCATTCGAAAACTTCAAGGGTGAGACGCCAGTTTGGTATTGGATTACCTTCATTCCCCAGCTACTCACTAGCTTGTCGCACCGTGAGGCGCGTCTGTGCAAGGCTGTGCTTGTCAAGATTGCCAAGCTGTACCCACAGGCTCTCTTCTTCTTGCTTCGCACCAACAGAGAGGATATGCTGAGCATCAAGAAACAGCACGACCAAAAGCAAGAGAAGTTGAACCGTTCTAGACAACAGCATCAACAACAATCATCTTCACCAAGCCAGAAGCCCAGCGGCGAATCGTCCCCTGCTCAAAAGCCGCCAACTAGCGCACCCGCACCCAGTGCTTCCCCAGCCAACCAGGCTTCCAACTTGCCTCCATCCCAGTCCCCGGCTCAGAACCAATCTGCCCAGCAATCTCCTGCGCAGCCTCCAAACCAGGTGCAGCCTTCCCCTAACCAGGGTCAAAACCAAAGCCAGGCTCCTGGTCAGACCCAACCACAGGGCGCGCAGGGTCAACAAGGTCAAGGTCACCTCCAAGTTCCAGGCCCGAATAGCACACCCCAGCAACAGTCACAGCAACCAAATCAAGCTACTGCCACTGGCGAGCCCGAAAAAGAACCCCTCAAGAAGCCATGGGAATACTCGGATGAGATCATGTCGGGTCTCAAGACGGCGTTCCCTCTGCTCGCTTTGTCAATGGAGACTATGGTTGACCAGATCCATAAGAACTTTAAGTGCCCGCCGGACGAGGATGCTTATCGACTCATTGTTGCTCTACTGAATGATGGATTGGCTTACGTGGGACGTATGCCTGGATCGTACGCGCAGGACTTCAAGCTACCTGCCGCGACAGAAGCGAACATTACACGCTTCGCAGAGACAATTCTCCCCGCTCATATTCGCAAGTCATTTGAGGCCGATTTTGTTAGTAAGAAGCCTACGATGTATGAGTACATTCAAAAGCTGCGTCGCTGGCGTGATAAATTTGAAGAGAAGCTGGATCGTCGTCCCCAGTCTGGAAACCTTGAGAACTACTCACCGCATCTTAGTGAGTTCCGGTTCCTCAAGTTTGACGAAGTGGAAGTGCCCGGTCAATACCTTCTTCACAAGGACAAGAACCAAGACTTCGTTCGCATCGATCGTTTCTTGCCAGATGTTGACCTGGTTCGCGGTATTGGTGTCTGTCACCGTCGTCTCAAGATTCGTGGACACGATGGCAGTATCCATGCTTTCGCCGTCCAGCACCCTGCAGCACGCCACTGCCGACGTGAGGAGCGCATTCTCCAGCTGTTCCGCATTTTCAACGGTCTTTTGGCGAAACGCAAGGAGAGCCGTCGTCGCAATCTCTACTTCCACCTTCCTCTTATGGTGCCTTTGGCACCTCATATTCGCTTGGTTCGTGATGACTCTTCGTACATCTCCATGCAGGGTATCTACGAGGATTACTGCCGACGTGTGGGCATCAACAAGGATGAGCCAGTGTTATACACTATGGACCGTATGCGTTCTTTGGCAGAGACGAAACAGAATGTAAGTTATTCAACAGTTCCCTCTTGTATAGCTCTAACTGACAATTCATTGCAGCGCACACCTGATCAACAGCAGGTACTTCGTACTGAGATCTTAACAGCCGTTCAAGATAAATGGGTTTCCAGTAATGTTGTGTTGGAATACTTCCAGAACACATACCCCAACTTCGCGGACTTCTGGCTTTTCCGAAGACAATTTGCCTACCAATATGCGGCAGTCGCTTTCATGACCTATGTCATGCACATTGGCAACCGTTACCCCAACAAGATTCTCATCTCTCGTTCAACGGGTGACATCTGGGGTGCCGAATTGATCCCCACTATCAACCCTGCCAAGGCAATCTTCTACAACCCAGAGCAAGTACCCTTCCGATTCACACCCAACATCCAAACACTCCTGGGCCCCATTGCCACCGAGGGTCTATTTGCCTGTGCCATGATGGCCATCTCTCGCTGCTTGACCGAGCCGCGTCACGAGTTAGAGCAACAACTCAGCATCTTCGTCCGTGATGAGATGATGTTCTGGGCGACTGCTCACCATCGCGGCGTCTTGCCTGTTCCTCAGCTCCGCGAGCTGGTTAACAACAACAGCGACATTATCGTCAATCGTGCTGTTAGCCTGGCCAGCCCACCTGAGGGTAACCTGCCTGCCAATCAAACTACGATCGACTTGATCTCCAAGGCAGTTAACCCTCAGCATTTGGCTTCATGCGATGCGTTGTGGATGCCCTACCTGTGAGCGGGTCTCTGCGTTTCTACTTCAGTCTCTTTTACTCTTTGCTTTGTTCGGTGGTTTTGTTTGTTTGCATGGGGCAGCATGGATGGGATGGGATGACTTTTACTTGCTTTTGAGCGTGGCGCATTGGTCATGAGGTTCAAAGGGACTTCTTCTATTACTGGGATTCAATATTTTTGATACCGACTTTTTTTTTTCGCTGTATGTTTTAATTTAATTTATTTCACTATGATTTTAGTATGGAACAGTAGCTTAATGCATTGAATTCCGATGTCTCGATGAACATGTAAACCGTGGAAAGTACTAGTTCTACCACCGGGCCATAGTAGATATTAGAGTCAGCCTTAGAGATCTCTTCGCTCTGCAATCCAAGTTGCAACAGTATCTACTACTCTTCCTCATCTCGTGAGATTACTACCATTTGTTCCATCAGAAAGAATTTGTTAAGAATTGAACGGGGAATTTAATGCATTCAGATACACCCCAGTTTATCAAGCCATTAAACCGACCGAGACGCCAGCGCCAGTGATATCAAACGTAAGTCCATAAAGTCATTAAATCAAAGAAGGCTTCCTTTTAATCCCCAAGCTCGTAACACCAGGCTTCTTAGCCTTCTTCACACGAGCAAAAGAAGTAGACGAAGGAGGCGGCATAGCCACAGAAGCAGACTTCGCCGCCGGCTCCTGCACACTCGAAGAACCCGGCTCTTCCTCATCCTCAACAATCCGCTTGACTCTCTCCCCCGAAGCCGTCATAAACGCCCTGCGCGCAGCCTCTTCATCCTCCTTATCCTCCAACAATTTCGCCACATCCTGCTCATCCCGCACAAACTCAAGAGCCTGCTCATCGCCCTTCGACTCATTCCGCTGGATACGCGCATTCCGGGTACGGATCTCATCAAGCGCATCAGCAATAGCCATCTCCCGTTTCGAATCCTGCATTTTATCCTCCAGCTCAGCCATCTTGTCGCGCTCAAGCTGCTCCTGTTCGTCGTTCTCCTCGCGCTCAAGTCGATCAAGGGTTTCTTCCTGGGTTTCGTCATATTTCTTATCTTGGGCATCGCGCCACGGTTCAAAGTTTCGCTTTGCACCCTTTTCGCACTCATAATCCATATCTGAAAGATGTTAGCTTTGGAACTGACAAGTGAATAAACAAAAGTGTGAACATACTCTTTGGATCCGTGCGGAATGTGATTTCTCCACTGCATCGCGTGCATCGAATGTAGAAGCGGTAGATGGGGATCGAAAGGTATTTTTCCTCCAGTGTTTGTTTCCGGGCATTGAACTTGCGTCCTCGGTAGATGTATTCACCGCAGTTTGTGCATTTCATGGAGAAGGGTGCCATCAAACGAACGGTCATCACCTTCGGACCTTTTTGGCGGAGGTGCTTGGGCGTACGCCCGATCGCCGATGGATCGAAATCCGGGGGGTAGTACTTGGTGAGAACCTTTCGCTCAGACATGACGGCAGTTTGACAGGGTCAAGGGTTGGAAGAGACAAGAAAGAGGTTGTCGCGTGGAATGGATGTCTTCGCGCTGATCCCAAACTCATATCAGCACGTGAATTACATCACGTGACCCGCTATGTATATTATATAATCGATTTTATGCCTCCAAGTTCTAAACTTTGTTAATCCTTGTTAACTTCGAAGGCGGCGTAGATGTACACCAGTGAAGACATCACAAAATAAATAAAGAAATCAAACAAATGCCTCATTCGCAAATCAGGCTTTAATGTCCTTCAATACCATTATCTGATTGACGGTTGTACAACTTTGTGGTGTACTTAGAGCAGCTTCTCCCTGGATTGGATGCAGTGCACGGGCCATTGTTTGTCCACAACTCGCGACCCGCTCATGCGCTCAGCTAAGTCCGCAGTGTTTGGAACCTAATTCTCCGAGGTCAGGACGTTGAGAAGCTCCATGTCCGTCTGCCTCTCTCAAATTCTTTGTCCCTCGCCCAACACGTCCGATCAGTGGTGATGGAGCGATATCTACGGTCCTGGCGGCAGGACGCGTTCAATCGCGGCCAGCATGAATCTGCCATCTACATTGGTGACAAGGTTCTTGCTCTGACCAGTATGATCTCCCTGTCGCAATGACGACGAGAGACCTCAACTAATTGAGATTCTAAAGACAGTGACTCGGATGCCTTCTGGTTAGCACAAGTCCATTTCTCCAACAACAACTTCACACGCGCACTAGCTCTTCTCTCCCGCGGCGACCTTGTTTCTCGAAACCCCGCCTGCCGGTACCTTGCAGCTCACTGCTACATAAAACAAAACCAATTCGAACAAGCTCTTAGTATGCTCGGCGAGCATAATCCGACTGATCTGATACGAGATTCCAATAGCCGAAGGAAGATTCAGCATCGTAATGGACAAAGCCATGTGACATTCCGCAATGGGAAGACGCCAACAGGACGCGGCGAACGAGGCGACGAGCGCGACAGGGAAAAAGAAGAGGATAGTGACGTTCGATTCGAAGCATCTATGTGCTTTCTACGGGGCTTGTGCTTTGCAAAGCAGAATGCTTTTGATCGTGCTCGGGATTGCTACAAAGATGCGGTGCGAATCGATGTGCAGTGCTTCGAGGCGTTCGACCAGCTTATGAAGAACTCGCTCATGTCTCCTGCCGAAGAGCTTGAATTCCTTGAATCTCTTGATTTCGACTCCGTCTCATCACCCGATCCCTCTGTTGCCCAAGAAGCAGCTGACTTCACCAAAATGCTCTACACAACCCGCCTGTCCAAGTATTCATCGCCTACCATCCTATCTAATGCGACCGAAACCCTCTCAACACACTACAAACTCGCTACAAACCCGGACATACTATTATCTCGTGCCGAAACTTTGTATACACAATGCCGGTTTGCAGAAGCTCTGGAGTTGACATCCTCCATCCTCTCTACTGCCCAATCGAATGACTTGGGAAATACCAATGCCAACGGAACTCCTTCACACACTTATCTGGGTCATACACCAGGGGTATACCCTCTCCATCTGGCTTGCCTTTACGAGACAGGTGCCACGAATGCTCTTTTCTTGCTCTCGCATTTACTCGCCGATCATGCACCAGAGGAGCCATACGCATATCTGGCCATTGGGGTATATTACCTCTCTGTCTCTAAAATTGCCGAGGCACGTCGCTTCTTTTCCAAGGCTTCGCTGCTTGACCCTCATTCGGCCCCTGCATGGATTGGATTCGCTCATACTTTCGCTGCAGAAGGCGAACATGATCAGGCTATCGCAGCATACAGCACGGCCGCTCGACTCTTCCAGGGTAGTCACCTACCCCAGCTTTTCCTGGGCATGCAACATCTAGCCTTGAACAACATGTCTCTGGCTCACGAGTATCTCTGTGCAGCATTTTCGATGTCAACAGGTTCTGCACTGGATAGTGCGCCTACGCCTGGGAAGCCACCCTCCACACCCCTTGGCGGTGATCCTTTAGTGCTAAATGAGCTTGGTGTGGTGTATTATCACCAAAACAATCTGGCTCCTGCCGTAGAACTATTCCGGCAGGCTCTTTCTTTAGCTACTTCGCTTAATTGTGAACCAGGTGCATGGGTTGCGACACGTGCCAACTTAGGCCACGCATTGCGGCGAATGGGCCATTTACATGAGGCTTTACGAGAGTTCGACGACTGTCTTCGTGTCGGTGCTGGAGGTAGCAGCATGGGATACTCACCCTTCTTGGGTGGTGGTGCTCATGGCTCTGCCGCTGTTGCCACCGCATCTGGAGTCGGAGGCTACGAAGACCGAGGACTAGTTGGATCCCTCCATACGTCACGTGGCTTGCTCTTATTAGAACTTGGTCGCACCGGCGAGGCTGTGACTGCACTGCACGAGGCTGTTCGGGTCCTCGGTGCTAGTGGCGGTGGAGATGCTGCAGGGGGTGCCGGAGTAGCCGGCACACTACTATCCCGTGCTTTGGAGCTGTGGGCTCTTGAAGGCCGCGAGCAGGACCGCCAGGGCCTCAAGGCATTAGAAGACGGAAACCGACCGTCGCACGCTCGTGGAAGCTCCTCCTCTCGCTCCAGAGACCCTCGGATGAAATCACGGTCGGCAATCGACGAATCACGCCAACGGAGTCGACACAATGCCCACCAGGAGTCGTGGACAGACGAAGTTACCCATACGAATACACCAGAGCCGGGCGAGCCTGGCAGTGTCGATCAACATATTGAGATGGATCTGGATGAGGAAGCCGATGGCTTACTTCGACGTGCATTCGGACGAGTTCGTCCTATTCGTCGGCGTCTCCCACCTCCCACGACGCCAGAGCAACCGACGGAAGAAACTCCCGCGCGTACTCGCGGACTTCGGTCAAATCGGAGTCAGCCCCGCCAGTAGGACATCTCACTAAAAAACAACGATTTGATGATTTGAAAGATTCACATGGGCTTTCTCATTTCCTGTTTTCCTGTGTTTTTGCTTCGTGCCGGATCCATTGCATGCATAACTGGCGTTTTGATGGGGCAAACGGCGATCAATCGGGCTTCACTTCCGGCTCGCTTAACGCGGTGGGGAAGGAGTGGAAGGGTTCAGTTCATGAATAGTGTGTTTAGATGAAAACCATTAGTCCACTTGATAGAGGGTGAATTGATCCTTGCCATAGCACCGTGGTCGGAGTGATTGGTGAGTGTTTTATTGTGTTGCCTAAGAGCGTTACAGAGAACTCCCTCGTCAAGCTTGGAGTGGAGCATTGTATACGTCAAACTTTCTACTATACGCTTAGATTAACAAGTGGGGTATGTCATACTCAATCCTTAAGATACTGCTCCATTCTATACACTAGTCTACACATTGACTGCAAAGGAATAAAATTTCTGAATACTAGGATTCTGATTGAGCTGTTCCTTGGACTAATGTATGCTCCACAACTAGACACTCAGTACAACACCAAGACCCACCTGTGCATAAATAACCACCGCAAGGCTGTACAAAGTTATGTATGCTTCTCATACCCTTTCAAGGCAAACCCGCAGCAGCTATGCAGCTCATATTCTTTCGCTCAAATTCTCCCTTTAGGGAAACAAGTGGCTTAACCTGCAGTCTGACCTACCTGCAGTGTGCACGAAGCCCCCTATATTTTAAGCATTCATGGGCAAAGAAGCATGGGACTATATGGGGCAGGGTGCCAAGCTATGGAGAATCCAGTTAGTGTGATTCATTGACCAGGCAGCCATTCATAATGGAGTCTTTGGGGGCCATATTCAATTTCCACACTTTATTTCGCTAGGAATTGTCCTGCAGTTACGAATACAATGCCGGAAAATACGGGGTTTCGTTGATTGATCGTGTTCTTGATTGCATACTAGAGATCAACACGAGAGCCCAGAGGCACTAGTTCCGGAAGGGGTTTAGCGGCGAAAAGACCCTTATTCTGCGTGTTTGGATGGCGCTAAGCCTCTTCCGGAGATGCCTTTCCTGCCTGAGGCTGCCACCAGCACACGCAAGGTTCAACAGGTTAAGCCAGTCAAGCATTTAGTAGGCAAGACATTCCACTGCAGGTTTAAAAAATGGGGACATTCCTGGAGCGATCGAGACTGTAGACTCAGTTTCTATTATAACTGGTGGAGGCCTTAAAAATAAAAAATAAAAATTCAGCTAATTGTCTAGCCTCGTCAGCTCTCCTATGAGCCCTCCGTTATGACCCCCTAAATGCCTGCAGAGGAAAAAAAAGCGCCCCAAACACGCCACTGCTGAATGGCCAGTCCAGCCCGATGAGTGGAGCACAAGTGGATCCGCACTGCCCAGCCACCGCCTACTTTTCCCTCACGCTAAACCGCCAAACCGCAGAACGAGCGCCCACTTGGCACTAGCAGGCCACGAAGAATGACGCTACTGACTCCACTGTTTTCCTCCCTGAGGCTCTGTCCAAGGCCAATGACTTCTCCGATGCGATGCTGATCCCTCCAGAAGCCCCGTCAATCCTCCCCCCGTTTGGAGATGTGGAGTAGGCAGGTTTCGGGCCTCCCCATTTCGCCTTCCTGATTGTGTCTCCTTTTCTCTCCTCCTTCGATTTCCTCCCTCTCCATCCCACCATCCCACCATCCCACATTCCGCTTTGCCCCCAAGAGGTTCGGGATCGAACCCCTATCCACCTCATATTGATCACAGGATCGTCCCTTCCGACCCGTCTCCAGCATGCCAAAACGGCCCTAAAGCTTTCCCTCTCTCCTGTCTCGCGCGAGATGACCGCGAACATCTACAATTTCCCCTTCATAAGGTCGCGTCGTGCACGCGGCCTGTCACTACTATGCGTCATCGCCTGTTTGTCGTGTAGTCTCATCCTCGCCATCTGGTATGGCATGAACTCCGACCGAGATTACATCCACCCGGTCCTGACACAGCTGATCCCCGCCGGTCACTGTGCCTGTCAAACCTCAACAACCTTCCAATGCTCTACTTGTCTCTCCTGTCCCGAACCGGCGCTCCCTCAATCGTCCAGCCCGGCGTGGAAATGGGACTACCCACGCGACGCCCCCAATGAGGCGCTTACCAAGGCACAATGTCAAGCCGCGTTTCCGGGTCTATTCGAGGATGTGGTTCGTGGCCAACGACACTGGATGGCAAATGGCCGGATTGCGACGGAGGATCTAGATGCGATACACCTTCAACCGGGCATGGTGCGCGCGTCCATCATCCGCGGCTACCTGCATGTTGTGGAGGCGCGTGCGAAGAATGACGACCACCGCCGTAAAATCATCGGAGTCCTGAGCTCGATTCATCGCGCGCTGGCCGCCGATCCCAGCCGTGCTTCAAGACGAGACATTGAATTCGTGTTTTCTATCGAAGATAAAGTTGACGATGTCACGAGTGCCGATAGGCCCGTTTGGGTCTTTGCTAGAACACCCCTAGAACAGGGTGTGTGGCTTATGCCGGATTTCAGCTTCTGGGCATGGGATAATCCCAATAACTACATTGGGCCCTATGACCAGGTGGTTGAGCGAATTCAACAATTAGATATCCCATGGGATTCCAAGAAGCCTCAGTTAGTCTGGCGGGGGAAACCGAGCTTTGCCCCGAAGCTCCGCCGCGCATTGATTGAAGCCGCGAGGGACAAGCCATGGGGTGATGTGAAACAGGTAGAGTGGTCGACCGGCACAAATGTGTTGAAAATGGAAGATCACTGCCATTATATGTTCATCGCACATGTTGAAGGTGAGATTTCCCAATTCCCTCTTTTTCGCCTAGAAAGGCCCCCATTGTCAGTCGCTCGCTTGTGGATAGAAATTAACACTCGTCAAGGTCGCTCATATTCCGCCTCTCTGAAATACAGACAGGCATGCAACTCTGTCATTGTCGCACACAAACTCCAATACATCCAACACCACCACTACCTCCTCGTGGCCAGCGGGCCAAACCAGAACTACGTCGAAGTCGAGCGCGATTTCAGTGATCTTTCCGAGAAAATCGAGCCTCTAGTCAAAGACACCGAAGCCGCCCGCCGTATCGCCACAAACAGCGCCAAGACCTTCCGGGAGCGCTATCTGACCCCAGCAGCCGAAGCATGCTATTGGCGGTCCCTGTTTGATGGGTACAGCAAAGTATGGAACACGAGCAGCACGATTCCGTACGCCGAAAGGCAAACCAAGACAAACGGACTACGATACGAGTCTTTCATTCTTCTAGACAGCTCTCAGATGTACGAATTCCGCGCAGAGGGTTTCGCATCCTGATCATGATCAGCGGCTGTACACCAGTTCCACCCTTACTCAAAACTCTCAACCTTTGCCGCGCGTGACTTGATTCTTCTTCCGCTACACACCTCCAAGTCATCACCATAGAGCGCCACGACTACGATTTCCATACGTTCTACGTCCATCTACATAATGTTAATCCGCCCTCCCCTAGCCGTTGAACTTTCTGTTCCCTGGAACTCCCTGGCTGTGAAGTCCAAGCGATAAAGTACCTGATTTCTTTCATTGGGAAATGGCGTTTAAACAACAGTCTTTAAGATACCATAGCAGTTACATATCTGTCCTTCGCTTTGATGCTGGATTCTGAACAGATAGAACCTGTGCGATACCTCGCGGGCGCACCATTCACACTAGCCTTACCAGCTTTGTTGTACATAGGTCAATTACATATTTGATATTGTATCCGTTCCCAGTAATTGAGCTGTAGAGTACTGAGATCTTCGTATGGTGGATTTGTCAGGACATAAGATTCCATGTCCATGCAGGTGAACCCTCAGACAACCACTATCTGATATACGTTTCAATAATAAAGTTGAAGGCAACGCTCATCAATTAAGGACTTCAAGTTAAGAGTCCATTTAAGTTCCCGTTTAGATATCTATCAGGGGTTTGCAGACGTACTTCGTTTCACATAGCCTAGGTACCTATACTGCACTGCACCATGAAGCCCTCCTGCATGCATATCCGCTAGATATCAGATTCAGATATTTGAAGGTCTACTACTAGCACGACGGGGTATCGCGATCACCGTATGTTAATAGGCTATTAAGGCACGATTTCGTCTAGCAGAGATATATTATACAGGAATCACAATAACAGACTCCTGTTATTCTGCTTTCAAGCACTTGAAAGGATATGAGTTGTTATATTCGAGATATTCTGGCAGTCGCAGAGTCACAAACGAGATCCTTTTATATTCTTCAACGTCTTCTTTAACGTCTTTCAAGTTCATACCCCAAATGCAAAAGTGTTACATAGTAGTAGCCACGGCCCACTTGGGTAGGAGGGTCTGAATAAGACATAAACAAGACACCCATCCTTCTACTAACGCTGTGGCATAGTGTTACGGCATACTTTGCACGTATGAAGTTCTATAGATGTTGGAAGTAGTAGGAGCGTCACATGATCCTTCATTCCGTGACCACGCCCGATCCGGTTAGCGTCTGGCCTTTGAGAACCTCGGAATCCTTGGAAATATAGAAGATTCTTCAAGGGTTAGTCTCTCGTACAAATTGATCTATCCCCTTAATACGTGTGACATTCCACCTCCCTTTACCTGAAGTCATTCCTTATTCAATTATACCACATAGGTGATGGCTATATACCCCGTCATAAAGATCTTTATTCACACCGACACCTACTAGTTTGACTAGCACATATTTTCTCCAACTTCCAATATCAATGATCCTAACCACTAATTCACATTTTACAATCATCTTTTTACTCATTTCACAACCCAGGGGTAAATCTTGAATAAGTATTACCTCCAATTAGCTGGTTAGTGTAGTAGAGAAAGAAGACTTCCACAGATTCTGCCGTGATGGCGGTGAGCCAGGTACTATGGCTTCATCACATAGAATATCATCCTTCCACTCTTAGGAATTAGTATTCCTTGCCAAAGCTCTTATATCTCCCTTGCTGGTTGCAGTTGACCAATGCACTCTCCAAACCCAACTCCAGAGGTTGATCCACCGGCCACTGCTGTCATACGAATAGTATCCCAGTCCTGCAAAACGTGTCTCTTCTGACCATCACTCACTGCCAATGCTTCCTTGCCACCACTGGTGATTTCAAGGAGACACCCCATACTTCCTTGGTCAGGACCGCTCACAGTACCCGTTCCCAGGATATCTCCAGTCCGGAGATCGGCTCCACTACTCGCAAGATGAGCGCACATTTGTCGGCCACTCCAGTGCAAGTCTTGAAGTTTTGACTCACTAACAGTCGTTGCTTGATTATCGATAATCAATTCCACCTTCAAATCAATTGCATAACTGGATTCAGCCACGTCTTGCAGATGAGCCGCTAACATGGTCTCCGCCTTGGGCCCTGGCGTGGCAAAGGGGGATAGTGCATCCAGCGTAACGATCCAAGGGGAAATGCTTGTTCCAAACGCTTTGCCATTCAACGGTCCGAGAGGTATCATCTCACAGCCTTGGATATCCCGGGCTAGACAATGTCAGCATTTGTGTATTGACCAGATGACTCTTGGCAAGATGCATACCACTCCAGTCATTCAAAATCACCAAACCAAAGATATGATCATCTGCGTCTTTCGCATTCACCTCCTGCAGGCGTGAAACGCCCTGACCGACGATGAATCCCATTTCCAACTCCCAGTCCATCACCCTTGATGGGCCATAGATGATTGGCTTTTTCTCTGCGGTCGCTGTGCGATCGAAAAAATGGCCCTTTGGTCGAACGATCGGGGTGCCCGAAACCACTACCGTGCTCGCGCGACCGCTGTACCCAATTGGAAAGTTGAAAAAGCCAGGCGGAGGTCTCTCATCGTTGATGATCGCTTTACCCGCTCTTTTGACATGATGGAGGCTGCAAGAAAAATCTGTCAAATGGGTGAGAACCAGATTTGGATGTGTGCTGGGATGAAGGGTGACATACCTGTGAAGCCACCTACAGCGATAGGCAGGTGGAGAGTGACCTGAGAAACGTCCTCGGTGCTATTCTGCGGCAATGTTTCTTTCATTACCTTTTGAAGTATCTTTCGTACTTCACGGTGAACGGGCTTAGGTAGCGCGGCATACTCGTTTAGGGTGGGTTGGTTGAACACTTCTTTTGGTAGTCCCGATACTTCAGCGAAGACACCAGACTGATGTAGTACATCTAAGAAGATGACACTGTTCTCTAATCGAGTCACACATTGCGGGCTGGGGTGGAATGTAGATGATGCGACCCCGAATGGGATATTGGCCAGCGAGAAATGGCTGCTATAGTCCGGTGAAATCATGATGAATGGTCTACAAGTTCATGAGAATCTCTTCTCTCTCTTTTCTTTTCTTATTTTAACGAAGAACAGACGTAATAGACCTATTTGGAATCTGAAAGTGACAAGGGGGGCTCATTTATTATCTGCATCCCCCACCATCCCGATTCATCTGCGGGTGCGGGGAGTTTCAGTCCACATTCCGAATCGTTGAACGATCGTCACTTTACCAACGTGAAATGGCATATAACCGATTCTAAATCGAAAATCGACAGATTGAAGATATAAGAATCTATAATTTCTCCAGTGAGTAGAATTTTTTGTACTAACTTCGTGGCACTAACTTCGTGGTTGAATAGGCACAGACGATGCAACGATGGACACCCCTGCACCTTTAGTCCCAAACCACATACCGCTGACTTGTTCTCATGCCATAAACAAGATTCCAACTTTACGAGTTTTATCAAGACGCTCAAATCGACGCGTGTGGGCCATGCAATGTGATACAACATCGGCCTGATATTCACCGCGATGCCAACCTCACCTTTTGAATTTGAGCCGCCGTGTTTGGGAGAAATAAGCCCAAACGCAGCCACTTCCAAGGTTTAAATCTGCAAGAGTTTCTGTTTGTTCATTCAAAGCGCGAAAGTTCAACTATTGAAAGCCCACCGTCACCCGAGGAAAATCGAAGAAGCTTCGTACTGCATTCATTCCGCCGAGCCAGAATCATAGTCCATCCCTCAATCGCTGGACACCATGTCTTCCACGTCGGAAAATCACTATGCGAAGGTTGGAATATTAGTTTTTGAAGGAGTGGACCTTCTCGATTTCACAGGCCCGATGGAAGTTCTGTCTCATGTCCTGCATAATCATAATCCGGATGATCCCGACCCAATGTTCACACTGGAAACAATTGCTCGAGCACAGACGATTCGCTCAGGCGGTTCTGTCACTGTGCAAGTCGATAAACTGCTCGAAGATGCGGTCAAAGATCTAGCGGAGTACGACATATTGATTGTCCCCGGTGGACCACCATCTGTGATCCAACCAATGCTCGAGGGTAATTCTGCAGAAGTGGATGTAATCCGCAGATTTGCAACTTTGCCTCCTTCATCCTCGCAGAAATCTCGTTTTCTGTTCTCGATCTGCACTGGTGCTTTTCTGCTGGGTGGTGCGGGGATTCTTGCCGGCAAGACTGTCACCACACATCATCGTGCAGTTGACGTGCTGCGGGATATATGCGTTCGGTTTAACGAGAAAACGGACCCCTCGACGACTGTGGTGCATAAGCGCTACATCAATGGAGGTTACATGGCCGGGGATGCTGTTTGTCTGGTTACGGCTGGCGGTGTGAGCTCAGGCATCGATGCCACGTTCCATATCGTGCGTGAACTTGCGGGTTCCGACATGGCTGCGTTTGTGTCTCGACTTATGGAGTATGATTGGACTGAGCTTAAGAAGTAGAGGAACTTTTCTTATTGAAGGGGTTACTTAAAGTAAAACGCCTCGGCTTAGGCTGTGCTCTAGAACTTGCCGATGTAGTGGCTTCGAGTTTCAGTCATGATCAATACTATATTCTCTGCTTCACTCTCATTTTTTTTTCAATGCGTAGAAGGTCTCAATTGAAGGACAAAGCGCAAGTTGTCAAATATAGGAAAGCGTTCTTTAATCTCGTCTCTCTCTCTCCCTCCCTCTCTTTTTTTGTGTGTACAACCGCTCCATATCCTCCCACAGTCTAGTCTGGGGGGTCTGTGACATCTGAAGTACGACATTCTCGGTCTATCTTACTCTCATGGCCTCGGTTCATGGCCTCGGGTACCATAGTATACCAAACATTTGAATATGATAAGTTTCCATGAGTCCAAAAGCACCGCTTCTTACTCTGCTTGTGCAGTGCCCAGTCGCAACATTTGAACCAAATTATATGCCATTGGCACTTGAGCAGGTGAAAAGCATATTTCCTCAGGTGACTCGATGTTACACTCAAGTGCTCTACGCAGTACTAATTGATCACTTAATAATTGAGTTTGATTAGTGGCTTTTCTTACTCTGCGAGCTAGGTTCTCGAGCCGACCCGGACAACAGCTTCGGATTTGGCGCTTTTGGCGCAAGAAGTATGCTCAGATCGTCACTGGTAGTACGTCCATGCAGATCTAGTCATCTTGGCATGGCACATTCTTATAGTAATTTGTAAGGCTACTAGGAGTATCCCTCTATCTCTCGTATTTAGTTGATCTCTATACAGGCTTTGCTGACACATGTCGATGTAGCGAGATCATATCACCGCTTCATTCTCGGTGTCGTCATGTCTCAGCATGGGGTCGAGACTCAGCTCACTTTGTATCCATGGCTCCATGCTCTGACACTTTGAACATTGATTTTTAATGATATGACAGAGACCCACCAGGTCCCAAAGTGGTACAGAACCAATGACAACCTACTTCCTTTGGACGTCTAGGTTCAGCTTCAATCCCGATGTCTGAGTCCGCAACGAATGATACAGTCATCTGGCAGAGAACTCTCGGGTGCCGACATCAACAGATCCCGCCGAGGCATTTATTTTCCGTGTTCTTGGGCCCTCTTTCGCCGGATATATAGATGGCGCCATGTGGTTCTGGAGAACCTTATGAATCAAGCTACTCCCGGCATTGTCATCAAACAATCACCAACTCCTCCAACCTTGGAACCCAAGATTGAGAACGAAAATAACCCAATTTTGCTGTCCCCTCTTGAACCTCATATTTACAATCAAGCTACTATTCAACGACACAGCTTGGTTGGTGTCACATCAAGATTGTCAATTTTCCAACTCCGGTCATCATGGTTGCCTTAGTACCTATGCTCGACACTGCCCCAGTTTTATACCCGGGAAAGACGATCAGCAATGGCTTTGTACACGCAGAACAAATTTATTCTGATAGTTATGCATCGAAAATTAGTGATGCGACGGACGTGGCGACTTCTTCCGCTTCCGCAAGGGCTGATCCCCTAGCGGATACTGCAGCGGTTACCGCAAACGGTAACGGCTCTACAAAACTCCATGAAGACGGTTTGAACGGATACAAAATACAGACTTCTGTCTTACAAAACCCCTCAAATGAGCGCAAAATGGCAGTCGACATTCTGAAGATTATTGAAACATATGGTGTTGATTATGAGAAAAATGGTGAGTCGTGGAAGGGGCTCGAGTCCTTTGTCCCCACTGTTATGGGGCAGGTTGAGAGACAGGAGCCGATCCGCATGATTCTTCCTGCTTTTCCATTTAAGTCGCCGAACTCTCGAGATAAGGTGCTGGGTATCCTGCCTGACTTAGGGGAGGAATTGGCTCTTGCTCATTTAAATGGGTTGTGTGAGAATATCGCCCAGGTCTATAAACCCGGTGCCGATGTATACATTAGTTCCGATGGACTGGTTTACAATGGTATGTTGAATGGAAGTTATCTCAACTGATCTTGTTTTTCTATTTCACTTATCTCTATACTAATGCACTTGCAGATATTCTTGGAGTCCCTGATGAGGTTGTCTGGGACTACGGAGAGACTTTACGACAAATGGCAGTTGAAAAGGGCCTGACCCACGTTAAATTTATTCGTCTCTTCGAGCTGCTCGAGCATCCATGGTTTCAATCCGACACACCTGAAGGGGCTAAGGCTTATTATATGGCTCATGCATGTTGCCTCCGACGAGAACTTATGTTTGTCTTCGGCGATCCAACTTTTAACGCTGACGAGGCAATTAAAACCGATAATGACACCTGCCTGACATATCGCGGGTATATCAAGTTTCTGACAAAGGATCTCGAGCATCAAGAACAGGCGAAGACTCTTTCTAAACGAGGAAGACAGACTCAGATTGCCCATATCGCCCGCCAGATGATCATCCGCGGCAAGATGTTCGCAGCTGCGATCCGAGCCAACCGGAAGGACTACGTGCGATTGTCGATTCACGAATCTGCCGGCGAGAAAAAGCTCTCGGTGTCTTTGATCCCTCAAGCTCGCGGCACTTTAGGATTTACTCCATGGCATGCATCCGTGGCGATCGCCCTCGATGGATCATATCGTACAGTTCATGCCGAGGATGTTCGTGAAACTCATGATTTGATTTACAAGAACGGCCGACCTTATTATTTCCGCGAGAAGTCTGATCTCTTTGACTGGGCCGTTGATGGTCTTTCCGTCAAATTTGAACACTTATATCCATGCGGTCTTATTATTCGCCCTGCCGATATCGACAATGTTAACCCCCCGCCATCTATTAGTGCTATCCCCATGCACAAAGTTCGGAGACTATCAAACGGAATGTCTCCTATCATTCTACGTGGATTTGCCGAGACTTTGGTAGAAGATTTGTACGTCAAAGCAGGCAATTATCTCGGCAAGATTCTCCCCTGGAGCTTTGGGATAATTCAAAAGGTGCGCGACGCGGGTCGTGCCGATAAGCTAGGAAATAACGTTACCTCGAACGAAGCCATGCCGATGCATTTCGACGGGATGTTCAAGTTCGAAGATGTCACCGATGAGATAACCGGCGAAACAAAGAAAGTTCAAAGACCACCCGGTTATCAATTCTTTACTTGTCCCGCGACTGCACCGAAGGGAAGTGGATATACCCTCTTTGCTAGCTCGCGGCTTCTTTTCAGATACTTGCCTCTTCCATGGACTTCTGAGCGTCTTCAGAAAGTTACTTGGGCTATGGATAATGATGGCTTTTGGGATGCCAAGATGAAAAACCTCCCGTTGACGGTGACACACCCCGTTTCTGGGCTGCCGTGTGTACGCTGGCACCAGCCGTGGGATTCTACGAAGACCAAATTTTCAACTTGTGAGGTTACAATTGAGAATGACGATGCGAGCTTGGTCCAAGTGATTGATCGTATTACGTATGATCATCGCGTTTGTCTTCGGTTTGAATGGGAGAAAGGTGATTTGTTGATCAGTGATAATACGGCTATGCTTCATACTCGAACCGGGTATATTAGTGATTGTGACCGGGAACTTTGGCGTATTCATTTTGACTGAACATATCGATCGGGTTTATTCTTTTATCTGTTCTTTTAAGCCTTAGCTTGTTTTGACACTGGGAATCTTGTTCTGTTCGCATCTAGCCTATATTGAGACCAAATTGTGATACGTTTCAATTTTATTTCAAACCGCTCATTGATGCTTGAAACTTGAATAGGCATATCAGACCCGATACACGTGAACTCGGGTCTCTTCTTGTGTACCGGCTAGCTGTGGATTTGGAACTGCTAGTGCGTTTTAACGCATGTGTCACAGTCCACTGGGTTGGACTTTCGCCGAGAGTCAAAAGCCGCTTTGAGTATTGATTCTGACGGAAGAAGAGAATGATATCATATGATGAAATCGATGCAGTTGATATGTCTTCCAAACAGAATGAACTTGCATGAGCGCGCGAGGAGGAGTTGATCTCTTGGCTCAACTCGCCTGAGCACTGCTGAAAACATGCAAGTGCAGCCTTAGGCCATCATTAAACGGTTAAACACGGGGTTTCCGAGCGCTCGGTGGTGGGCCTGGTGGCCATACCGTAGATGGTGATGGTGATCATGGTTGAGGCACCGGTGCCGGTGGCCATAGAAGAGTCGGTAGCGGTAGCAGTCATCTAAAAGACTATGTAAAAGTTAGTAGTGAATGAAGTATATCTATGGATGATGAATCTAGTTATCCCAGAACTTGAAGGGCATGGAAGCGGGCAAAGAAGCCAGAAATGTCGCGATACCAAAGCGGTTAGTCTTTTTGTGCCTGAATATGCCTCATGATTGCCATCTACATCCACAATCTTAGAGCTACTGTTTGTTTTTTTGTTTCGCACTGCAATAAGAAGTCATATTATTTGCATCATCTACGATTTAACTTATTCATTCAAATCCTCAAAGTACCAAATGTTTGAATGTGTTCTAAATTTCTTCTGCGCTGAACATCTGCATACACAAAATCCACGCTTATCAAGAACAAGCCTCGACGGACACTAATATGGAGAAAGACTGCGCAGACATACTAAGATGTTATTCAATCCATTTTTCCGTATATAAAGCCTCGCTTAAATGTTGTACCTGTATCACACATGCCACACCGCTCCTCAAGCTCGCAGGGTTGTGTCATCTAGCATAATTCATGGATCTTGTGAATCGTGGTTCCTGCCGTGTCCCATACCTGAAACGCTGGTATCACCAGTATATCCCCTGAGATCTACCAAAGAGCTTTGAGCTTCTAATCTCTGATCTATCGCCCTATTATCCCTGCCCTAAACGTGCATGTTGGTAAAGTTATCATTTGGCGAGAGGGGTTGTTTCTGTGCTGGAAAATTCACAACATAAGATCCTGGCGATGTCCCTGGTCCACACCCCGTATTTTGCCACGCTCGAGATATTAGATGGGAGTTTGGTATCTTAGGAAATTGGTATGTGCTTTGTGTCTGGCATTTGCAAGTGGAGATTAGGGGTTGGTTGGTATTTTCGATGTTGCTGCAACTCAGAATGTTGAGGTCGCTTGGACAGGGAGATTGGAGATTTCCGGCTGCCATTGAGCTTGCTATAGATGGCACGGTAGGTGTGGGAACGACGACGATTATCTTGGAGGTGGATGATGTTGTTTTGAGGGCTTGGATGATATCTGGTAGTGCATTTTCTGACTCGGGAACTTGGTTAGTCTCCAGAACCGATCTGGAAAGATTCAAGATGTAAATAGGTACCTGTGACAACGTAGAAGCAAGGTTGATTCCCAGATCCAGATCCAGATATCCCCGTATTAGGCGAAAGGCTATTCCCCATTTCTCCTCCTCCCAGAGCCCATGGATCTTGAAACGGGTCGATGTCTGGATTGCCCACCATCAGCGGCACGCCATGACTACTACTAGTAGGGCTTGACAGTGTAGATGGCGAACACGTCGTCGAGCCAAGGAAATAGCCCGAATCCCCTGATAGCGCACTAGATTGAGATATGCCAGTATCCGAGGAGCACACGGTGGGATTCGAGAAAGTATACAAAGGCAGGAAAGGAGTGGAGGGCTCGGTATTCTGTGGCGACTGGTCTGGTGATGCGAAACTTAGTTCTGGCTCCGGGTACGAAGTATAGTTGGATTGGCGTGTTGACATGAGTGGTGATGGCGAATATGGTTTGTCCCATCCATTTAACGCTGCAGAAGCCCGGAGTTCATTTGCAATCACGCGCTCTTGGAGCTTGGCGATGCGATCTCTGATCTTGCGTCCTATTCCGTGTATTCTGTTAGCGAAGCCAACTAAAACAGAGAGACAAAGACATACGGTGAATTCTCTGTGATAGGCGATTCTGCAGCCTCCGTCTTTCTAAGGGATCTTGTTTCTTGGGAGGTGAATCCCGTGACTCCTCGCTTTTCGATGGAGACTCTGACTTGTAATCTGTTGCCATGATTAGGTATCAGTTTTCTTATCTCGGTTCTTCTTGCAAAAGAGTGTCCGCAGATCAATTTCGTTGACCGGGCTAGAAAAAGAGCAACCAGCCCATTTTAAATAAGGATCCACGCCACACCATCTCCAAGTCTCCATTGTTCGATCTCCACCTCAATTGTCGATCAAGTCCAATCTCACCGTGACACGCGCCTGTACTACCGATCGCGGGACCCAACTCGAGTCGGTCTGAAAGGGACGGAAAATGGTCTAACTGGGCTATTGATCCGCGTGATGCCTGTGTCCATGCTACTTTGCATTCCATCTCGCTGATTTACCTTCTCTTGGCTTCTCAGTGGATCTTTGATGCGTTCCTAGGTGGATTACCCCGGTTCCTTATTTGTTATCTCTAGCGGTGGCGGGTATTGTCCTACGAGGCGGGGTCCGCCGGCTCTGGCTGTCAGGGTCTGTGTTAGGATGGTGATGCTTTTTGACCGTTTCTTTTAACTGTATGTAGATGAGTACGGGGTCTTGATTGAAATTCTGGTAAGCTTTTTATCTTTTCTTTGCGCGTTGTGGTCCCCGGATACCAGCGGTCTGGATCTTGTTGTGCGGAGTGGGCGATGCTTTGGCTGGCGGAGTTTTTCTTTTCTTTTTCTTTTTCTTTTTCTTTTTCTTTTTCTTTTTTCTTTTTCTTTTTCTTTTTTCTTTTTATTTTTTTTTTCTTCGATGCTTCTTTTGTTATGCAGCTATTCAGTGTGGAATATTTGTGTGACTAGATTCTTTGGGCCATCGCGTATCTCCGATCTAATGAAGCCATTCCTCATCTCTTTCTACGGCTGTAACTGCCTGGCAGGTGCGCTTAGAGATGTTTCCAGGATATCCGCGTATATACTAGACCTTTAATAGTGTCCGGTCTGTGCGAGACTTTGCATCCATCCGTATATGGGCTCTGCAATAACGGTTCAACGCATGACGCATCCTGAAGCCTGAGACTCACCATTTTTCATTGTCCAGCTGCCTAGTAAAAAAGCTTCTATTCTACTCTTGCCAATTCCCCCTTATTTCACCCCTTGTATAATCCTTGTTGTTTACCGGTATCAAGTCGCCGACCAAAAGCCCCCGTGAATGACCAAAACACGGAGATCATTCCATAAACAGTCCCTCCATCCAGGCTTCCATTTCAAGAGTATACCCATGATCTCATGAATCGTATTATCTTCACCGCCATCCCGTCGTAACTCCCCTGTTCCATATGCAGGCCTAACCTGGACGATCTGCGCGATCTTCAGCTGCCATGTGGGCTGGAATCTTGAAGGATCCTTTTGTTCCGAGTTTCTGCATGTGAGATTCGAGGTTTCTTGTATGTTGCCTGCGGAGGCCGGTTTTGTTGATCATGGTTTGGGACCGGAATAGATCAGTACCACCGTGTGACCCGAGCGGAGGTCAATTATGCGCGTGCTTGATGGTGAAGGTTGGCTTGCGGTTTCTACTTGGGGTTTCTTTGATTTTCCGTGCTCTTCTTTCAACTGCGTAATTATGTTGATTTTTGGGCTCTGATTAATCCATTCTTAAGGCTGAACCCCGTTCGAGCGTCGGCGTTCGCTCGGTTCCAAGGTTTTTGTTTTATTATGAGCCCGCATGTTCGTCAACCCTACAACCTCCAAATTGCTTCCATTCGAGCATATATAGCATGCAGATGAAGAAAATAAATATACAAGCACAAGAAGGGCCTGAGTCTCTTTATACCCTGCAGAACATTGATGAAATTCCCTCCTGATACCTAGAATTTCATCGTTGCTAGGTAGCGACTGATTCCCAAGGCCCATTCAAGTGCGACCCTGCTGACGCCCTCGCTTGGAACGCCGCCTGGATTTATCTCTCACTTCATTTCACTCAAGTGCTCCATTTCCTTTCTTCCATCTACATCTCCCCATCCCACGAAGATCACGCGAAAAACCTCAATCCCTCCCTTCAAAGACTCCTCAATCAATCCGCACTCTCACGATGATGGTTTCCATCCTCAACGCCGTGGGAAGTCTGCTTCCATATCATCTTCTCTCTTATGGAACCCTCCTCGGAACTCAGGTCTTTCAGGTATCAAATTCCCCATCTTCCCCTCCAGTCCCCAGCGCAAACTAACTCCACCAGAGTTTCGTCAACACCAAGCTCTGTTTCCGCTGGCTACCCATGAAGGAATTCCTCATCCTGCAAAAACACATCTTCCCCGCTTACTTCCGCTGTCAGATTGGCCTCGGGTTGCTGACTGCCGCGACCTATCCACCATACGGATTGCTGTCTATCATGAAGGATGCTTCGAGCTTTGTTCCCCTGGGCATTGTTGTGGCAACGGGCGCGTTGAATTACTTTGTCTTCGGACCCAAGGCTGTCTCTACAGCATTTCTTCGATCATCCGTGAAGCGTATGTATCCCCATCATCCTGACAATTCCTGGTGGATCTCAACTGTGGCTTGAACTCGAATCTTGTTTTCTTTGATTGTTGCTTGATCTTTGGACTGTGCTGATCTCTTTTACAGATACAAAGCGGGATGAGCCGGATCGGGTTGAGCGTGCTAACCGCTTGTTTGCTCGTTACCATGCCATGAGCATTCACATCAACGCGATTTCTCTGGTTGCAACGGTTTGGTACGGGTTTTCGCTGGCTTCAAAGATGGCCGATGGGTTCTAATGGAGATCGACAGTGAGAGGTAGACGGTATATGGGGTGCTTGATGTACTTTTACTCGGGGGATGATTCAAATGGGGGTTAAAGTAATTTAGCCGTGAAAAGACGACAGTATTTTTAAGAATACTATCTTTATTCTTACTCGGAGCATTGCTGACAGTAATCAGCTTTACTAGTCTTGTACATTTCATTCCTTATTTCCACCTCAGCACGCATCTCCTCACTAGATGCTGCTATATTCCCCCGCGATATAAGGGAATCACTTAGCCCAGTCCAGAGCCGCCCTCCAGAAAGATCCGTTCTCGCTTGCTTGAAAGTTAGTAATC
Organism: Talaromyces sp. PF30-5; assembly: GCA_023626375.1. Taxonomy (NCBI): domain Eukaryota; kingdom Fungi; phylum Ascomycota; class Eurotiomycetes; order Eurotiales; family Trichocomaceae; genus Talaromyces; species Talaromyces sp. PF30-5. The sequence continues at coordinate 985,940 of JAMAGU010000011.1, read as the reverse complement.
GTTCCTTCCGCGTAGAGAGAAACGACTAGACAAGGTTCTTACCTCCATCAAGAGGGAGCCGAGTACTGCCATCATACCCCCAGTGACTACCAGGTAGTATATACGCCCCAACATATCAACGATGATGCTGTGCATCTGTTCAAGGACTTCGAACGGAACGTCCTTTAGTTGCTCGCTGCTTGGAATTGACATGGCAGCCCGGAAAAGAAACTCGGGCATTCCTGGTAATGCGCTGTGGAGGTTGGCTAGGGTTTGGTTTTGATAGACAGCCCCCGAAATAGCCAGGCCCAACATGAATCCCATCATCTGAGCCAGTGCAATGAAGCCTGTGGCATCCGTTGCTCGGTATGGTGCCTTGGCTTGAGCGACGGAGAGTCCGGTCTGTATGAACAACCCGGCTCCCACTCCGATGAGAGCAGAGTAGCCGTAGGCAAGGGAGACCGGACTGGCCAAAGTGAGAGAGCCTGCCAGTGGTGGCTGTGCCAGTCAGAGGGTACATAGTATGTGTAATGAATACAGCAGATAAATCGGTCTAACTTACTAATCAAGCCACCCCCTACGCAGCAAAACACGCCAGCCAACAGATAGCAGGGCATATAATACCCGAACTTTGATATCATAGCTCCAGTTGCAAGCCCACTCAAGGCCATCAATATACTGAAAGGCAACAGTCTCACAGCCGACTTTAGAGGTGAGTCACCCAGTACAATTTGACAGTATAGTGGGATATAATACGTGGGGACCTGCGATAAGAGAGAGAGAGAGAGAGCGAGAGAGATTAGAGACGTTCTGTATTTCATGTGATATCTGAATCCTTACAAAGACGCAAGTTCCAGCTGCAGCCATTAGACTGAATAAAAGCCACATAATAGGCCGTTGGAGAAATTCCGCTGGAAAGATCCGCTCTTCATACGTAGTTCCCATAACACATAGTTGTTGTAATGCAAACATCATGAGCAGAAGAGCACTGACGACCCCCAGGGCGATTTCTGGACCTGACGACCATGCGTAGTAGTCGCCTCCAAAGGTGATTGCCATAACCGCACAAAGAAGGAAGCCGGCGCTGAAGACTATCTCCTGAAAATCGACCATGAGGATCTTTTCTGTGAGAGTCGTCTGAGGAGGAGGGTTTCCCTGTGGCAGTACAAAGAAATATACAGGCGAAAAGAACCCAGCGAGGCTGATGTCGATGTAAAACGACCATCGCCATCCAGTAGTAGATGAAGCAAATGGGCCACCAATTCTATCAATTTGAAGTTAGTTTTATATTGTATCAAGGGGTTGAACTCTTTTCTTACACAGGCCCTAAGACTGTTCCAGCTCCCCAAGCTATGTCTCAATTAGTTCTGTCTTTCTTCAGTTGTAAAATTGTCATAACATGCCGATTCCCGCTAAGGCCATGTACATTGGTCGTTGATAGATGGAGGTAAAGTTAGTGATATAAGTCAGGCAGCCTAGGTACATTCCTGAGCCCTAGTAACTAGTCAGTAGTTTTCACAACGGATGCACAGAGTAGTGAGCCATTTACCCCAGCTCCAGCAAGAACACGGCCAGCAATGAATGCAATCGTGTTCCTGGCGCCACCGCAGATAGCACTACCACACTCAAACATTACTAGGGATGTGATATAGAGATATTTGGTGCTGAAAATCCCTTAGAACCTGCCCCTAAAGACAAGCAGATTAGCCAAACGAATACCGTCTGAGCTATCTGTCAACGAACCAAATCAGAACAGTCCCAGCAGACGCAAGTATGAATGAGACGCTGATCCAGGTTAACTTCCTTTCCTCGTAGAAGCGACCGATGATAGGAGTCTGAATGTCGGCAACGATGGTGTTATCTAGTGCAAAGAGAAAAGTAGAAGCCAGGATTGTTGTGATCGTCAAGAGCCACTAAGAAATGGGTCAGTTGAATTGTTTTGTGAAGTTCAAATGATTTGGAACATACAGCAATTGGGAACTCGTGCTTTCCCAAAAGACCACTAGAGGAGGTTTTGGCATCAGCAGTATTGTTTCGGCACAATTCCTGCCAATCTCGTGATGCCACCGAGTCCCGGGGAGGCAGAGTAATGTTAGACAAAGGTGGTGCCGCGTAAACGCGATCTCGTCTTGGACGAGGGAATCGAGGCATGTTGATATTGGGGTTCTGCTTCGTCAGTTTTGACTTGTTTCAACGAGGAGAGTACAGAGGAAGACTAACACAGTTGGAAATTCTTGAAACACGAAAAAGAAGATTGGTCAAGGAACACTTCCTACGAAGATAAATCAGAGAACATGACGAAAAAAAAAAAAAAAAAACAGAAGATCAAGTTGAAGATCCAAGGAGGAGAACTTGAAGGGATAGGAAAAAAGACCACCAAAGTCGCGTCGTGCTAAGCGAGCTGTGCGACAGCCTATACACTTACACTTCTATGCCATAATTAAGCCAGCTGGCTAATACATCAGATTGGGCATAATTATCACCCCTATTAACTCCCTCTCTCTCTCTCTCCTTCCCAATGGATCAGATACTAAGATCATCGTCCCTGATGCTCACACGAGACCGAGGACTGTCGGTAATGATCCTTACTGATTTTTCACTAGGTATGGAGCGGGTAATGAAGGCTCGTGGCTTTGATTGTCGGGAGATTGTTTATGGGTTGCCTGTACAACCCTCCGACTGTCCCTTTCAAGCTTGAGTTCTATGGTTCAGGCACTTGGATACAGCACCGGGTTAATTCCACTAGTGAAGCTCTAGACACCATCTTGGGAACAGCTAAAATTCAAAGCACATGAGCTTGCTGTACCCATTTACGGATTGTGATTGGCTCGCAGTTGGAGGATGGATCAGCCTTACAGATCCATCCAGGGGTTGCCCATGGAAACGTGGCTCAAATAGGCAATTCATGACTTGAGTACCTTCAATTGAAAGGAGAGCTGGTCTTGAGAGACCTTATACTTGATCCCGAGCTATTCTACAGTCCTTCAACTCTGGAGTTGGTCGCTCTCCGATCCCGGGTTGATATCCTCGTTTTCATCACATGAACAAGATTATCCTGGAGCGGAATATAATGCATTCATCAATATTAGGCGTTTGTTAGTATGTGGCGAGTAAGGGAAGCCAGTATGTTGTACTATCATGTAGCCAATGAGCACATTAATAGCATGATTAACACTAGGTATAAACACAAACAGACTCGCACGTGTGAGACCCAGCTTGTGACCTAACCCTTATTCTACAAATGAGGTATCATCAGGGCACTTTCTTGGCCATTGTCCCACCAACCTGAAGTCTCATTCTCCCAAAACCTCTACAACTGAATCCTCCCAACCAGGAAACCCACAAACTAAATCGACAGTGGCCACGTTATATTCCTATATTCATGATGAAGTAGAGCTCTTCAAGGGTCTTCATCAGAATAGTCTACCGTTTTTCAAACCATCAAAAGCGCGCTGCGTCATTGATGCATGTGTGTGTGTGTGTGTGAGAGTACTCACCCAGGTGCCTTAAGCGAGACTGTTTACAAGCGAATCCTCCCCTCTGGCCTCACTTAACTTCTTCATCTCCCCTCCATCCCCTGACTACATTCTTCTTCCCTCACATATACTGCTTCACATGGATGGATTTCCACCAACCTGGATGTAACACTCCAAGCTTTCTCCCTCTACTGATCCTTTGCTGATGCCATCACTTGCCCATGCAGCAATGCAGGTGAAACATCATTTCAACTGTAAGTGGCAGCTTCTCCTTCAAATTGAGAGCAATGGTCTACCTCTAACTCCCATACAAAACATACAGGCTTACCAACTAACCCTACTCTGCCAGCAAAGCTACTCCAGCGAGAATTCCTGGTCCAAGGATGCTCAAGTGTCTATTTATCTTTTCATCAAGTGAGTAATCATTCTTATTCCTATCATTACCCTATCCTTATCCCTATCTTTACGGTCCTTAACCCATGGATCTGCTTTCTTGCCTTCTTGTTTTCTTGCGTTGCAGCGATTTCTAGAGCGCGTTGACGCGAATGGGTTCTTCAAATCTCACTTAGCAGTTGGGCTAATGGAAGTTTTCTTCCGCTTTACTCTCTAGGTTCCCCTGCTATCTTGCAATCATCTGCTCTCCATGCTGTGCTTCCATCTCTTCATCAAAGTGAGTAATTATTCTTATTTCTATCCTTACTCCTATCCTTATCCCTATCCTTATCCTTATTCTTATCCTTATTCTTATGGTCCTCAACCCATGGATCTGCTTTCTTGATTTCTTGTTTTCTTGCGTTGCAGCGATTTCTCAACGCGTTGACGCGAATGGGTTTTTAAAAATCTCACTTAGCAGTTGGGCTAACGGAAGTTTTCTTCTGTTTTACTCTCTAGGACATCAAGTGCTCCTGCAATCTTGAGATTCATCTGCTCTCCATGCTACGCTGAATGCTCAGCTATCCCGGCCTCATTCAACGGATATTCCTCCTCCGTCAGTTTATCAAAGTGAGTAATTATTCTTATTCCTATTCTTATCCCTATTCTTATCCCTATTCTTATCCCTATTCTTATCCCTATTCTTATCCCTATTCTTATTACTATCCTTACGGTCCTCAACCCATGGATCTGATTTCTTGATTTCTTGTTTTCTTGCGTTGCAGCGATTTCTTGACCGCGTTGACGCGAATGGGTTTTTTAAAATCTCACTTAGCAGTTGGGCTAACGGAAGTTTTCTTTTGTTTTACTCTCTAGCTTCTTCCACACGACGTCGAGCTGTGGATATTTTGTGGATGCTCCGGTCCTGGTCCGAGTCCACCTGGGCATGCATGTGATGGATTCTATGACTTTTTATCTTTTCTGAAAGTGAGTACATCTATACCTAAATACCTATCCTTACCTATCCTTACTACCTATTCTTACTACCTATCCTTACTACCTATCCTTACTACCTATCCTTACTACCTATCCTTATCTCTCGACCTTAACCCATCGGTCTCCCTTTCTGTTATTCTGCGTTGCTGCATTTTTTGCGTTGATGCGTGATGGGTTTTGAAAATCTCACTTAGCGGCTGGGCTAACAGAAGAATTCTTCTGCGTTACTCACACAGGCTCTGTTATCCTCACTCCAATCCCATTCTCGTCCGCCGAAAGTTCTCGCACGAATGGGCCAGCTTGCCTACCGCCTGGTGTTCCCTAAGATGTGGGGGGTACACCCCATTATCTCTTCTCCTATGTGGAGACTCCATCGGCCTTCTATCTAGATTGTGAAGTCGGGCTTAATGTCACTACCCACTATGGGAAATCGTCGTGGGTGGTAAACTGGTCCATTTTCTCCGGGCGAAGCTAGTCATGTCACGTGCTATGGGGAGCGCTCCCTGGCAGTATTTTCTAGCTATACAGGTATACAATAATTGATGCATTCGATATATAGATCTCTTTGTCTGTGAATACGACTGCACGATCACTAATTAAAGGCCGATGATTTGTATCTAGACCAGTCAGGCATGTAATAAAGAGAGTGCCGCAATAGCGACGAACTTGAACTTCTTGAAATCTCTGATATATTAATACTAGTAGATTACTACATATAGGGAACATAAGAATCATCAAAATATGTTCACCGATTCAAAACGGAAAGCCCTTCCAAAACGTATAAACATCCAAACACCAACACCAAATAATAGTAGTAGACCAAGAAGAATCAACGCCAAAAGAATAACCTACCGATGCTACGGATAAGACGCGACAACGAGATGAGATCTCAATTTAGCCCCAAAGGGGTGGGTGTATATACTCCTGTGCACGGTCCATGAGGTTGGGCAATGTCCATTCACCACTACCAGAGCTTTCAGGGGTCGGAGGCGGAAGGGATCCAACACTTGGAGTCATGTTAGCTGCAGCATTGCCCGCATAGGCGCCCATAGCCACAGATGCCGGGTTCGGATTGGGCTGAGCAAGATATGCAGGGCTGCGAGAGTTGCCGGAGCGTGAATGCTGATTTCCAAATGCCCCAAGAAGTTTCTGAAGGGCACGATGGGTTTTCGCTAGAGATTTCGCCCACTGCGTCTGGGTCTCGGGGACGGCTGCAGGGGAGGTTGGATCGATAGCGGGGGGAACATATGCCGGGGGATTTGTTGTGCCTGTGATCGGATCATAGCTACCCATTACTTGAGCTGTGGTGTTCATGTCGCCGCTAGTACCAGCGCCGGCATCATATGCCCTCTCGTTGCTAGCTCGCTGAGCAATGATACCTTCCAATTGTCGTAGAAGATGCCATAAATTCGGGTCAGACTTGGCCTCTTCAACGACAGCGAGCAAGAAGGCAGAACTGATTGCTCGTTGCAATGCAATCCATGATCGAGCAGCATGGCTACTGATATTATGAAGTTCAATGTAAGCCTCCACAGTGGTCATCAAATTGGCCACGCAATCTGTGCGCATACTAGTTGTGTCCGTATCGTTAGGATTGATTGTTGGTTTGAGCGCCGGCCGGCAGAGCTCGGAAGAAAAGTAGGATGAATGTAATTTTAACACGACCCGCTCGAGGTGCTCCGTTAATGTTGTGCATAGATTTGCGTCACGGAGGGCGGGCTTGGCTTTTATCATGATGTCCTGGATTCTTTGCTTGTAGCCTTGGATGCTGTCGAAAGAGATTTGTGCATGAGGGCTCAGCATGCGAATGCGCACCACCTCTAGCGCCAAAGAAATGACTTGACATAGTGTTTCAAAGTAAGTCAGATTCCCTGGGCCAGAGCCTTCTAGAAACGGTATTTCGGGTTGGCTAACGGCAGTTGTGGAGGGTCGGTCGTACGAAAGGGAGAAATGACTGTCTTGCCAAGCCATAGACCACCTGTAGATGTTAGTTTCGAAGGAGTTTGTTGATACAGGATTTTCAAATGCTCACCAAACATAGCGGCGGCGGTATTTCTCCAGGGACGGGAATTTGCTAGACTCGACATGTAGACCGAGGGCCAGCCCCATTCTCAGCGTCATTCCCAGCAGAACATAAGAAATTCCAGGGTTCATATTGTACGACAACACATTTCCTATCACTAAAAGCGTTTGAATAGCTTCAATGGTGGGTTGGGATAGGAAATTTGTCATACGCAGGCATTGGTATGAACAACAGACTGGGGCGAGATTTAGTAGGAGCGCGGAAGCTTTGAATATCTTGGACACAAACCGTAAACCTGAGAGGTCAATTCTCGCTCTTTGCTTCCAAGGTCTGATGATTGACAACCAGATGCCAGGACAGCAAATAACAAGCCTAGGTAGGCGATGCTCACTCCGAACGGATTTTGCGCCTCGTCGCCATCCTCTCTATACATTCCACCAGATGCAATCCTAGTCTGCAAAAGCAACTCGAGGTTATTCTCAAACTCCTGGACATCTTCAATGACGGGGTAAATCGCGCCAGCGATGTCCCTATAATAGTAAAAGAACCTATAGAGATGGGGGGTTAGGGCCCGTAAGAAAAAAAAAGAAAAAAAAAGAAAAAAAAAAAAAAAAGAGAAGGGGAATAGAACATACTCTCTGCATTGTTCATCGCTCGGTAGCGCACTGCAAACTGCGCTTATATCAAAAGTCGACATATCCGATGACCATAAATCCACAAATGGGTAAGTTGCAGATTCATTATCAAGTCCCAACTTCGGCAGTATCCCTCCCTCCATGAGAGCTGACAGCTGATCCGTCCCAGTCTTGTTATTCAGTATATAAGCCAAAACCGAGCGTGATCCCAAATGAATCGTCCCCTTGCCAAGAGTATTTGCTGCATGAATGCCTTCGCGATCGGGAGAAGGACCCTTGGAGCGGGAACTCACACCACCACCACTCTGCATACTCCCGGAATCTAACGTCACGGCAGGTCCTTCTTCAGCTTGTTCAAGACCCATGCGGAGAGACGAAATGGTCGTTTCCATTTCCCGAAGTCGATTGCGCACATTGTCCCATTCGTCTCGGGCAATTGACACCCGGCCACCTGTATTAGAGCCATTCGATCGGGTCGGCATAGGCATAGGCTCATACTTCACATGCGTGGAATTGTCGTCGTAACCGTAGTGCGCGGAATTATCTATGTTGGCAGGGCCGGAGCTACCCCCGACGGGGCTCTCGTTGAAGGCCTGGGAGCGTTTTTTGGAGGGACGTTCATAGGAACAAAGATCTGCATGGTCACGCTTTACGCATCCGTCGCACGGAAGGTTACGATCACATTTTACTTTGCGCGCATGGCACGGATAACAAGCTTTTGGCTCGCGGGCTTTGCGTTTGGTGCGAATAATGGCGTCAACTTGGGATTGCGGTAGGTCGGAGACAGATCTGCCGGGCGCCCCGGAGGCATCGGATGGAGAAATCGAATTCGATGTTGGATATGGAGACGTCATTGTGCTTTTCATGTGGTCCATTGGGCTCGGTCGGGATTTTTCAATTTGTCAGGCGGCGGGTTAGATGCGCGACAACTCGACTGTTGAACAAGGTGCAAGTCACAGGTTGGCGACAGGTCAAAAAAGAATCACAGTCTCCACAATGCGCCCCTATATATAACCATAAGTCCAGCGCGATCGCACTAGTCCATCCTTTCAGTGACAATAGTGTGATGGACGAACAATTGTGTTGCATACCAAGTGGCCCGCAAGCCGGTGAAGCATCATCGCTGCTTATCGGGAGCTAACAGAGCACGTGAGGTGGGGCATCTAAATGCGGAAGGTTGCTCGACGTCAGCAAGAGGGTTTAAGTCCCAAGTTGCTCTTTAATAGTTGTAAGTATGGGGCGGATTTGTGAAAATGCACTTTGTAGGCCAGTATCCATGGATGGAATGGGACGCGCAGTTGGCGCAGCCCTTGGTGAACTGAAATAGGATCTCCAAGTTGAATGCCACTCTCAAGTGCTTGAAAGCGCCAAGCTTTGAAGTAGAAAGAGTGTTAGCCCTGGGTATTTACCGATCATTCAAACTTGAATGTTGTAAGTGCACTGGCAGTACATAATGATAGACAGGAACTTGAACTTGAAGGCACATCCATACCTACCGAACTTCAAGAAATGTCCGTTCTTGATTTTTCATAATTTTCATCTTTTTTTTCATAATTTCAGTTTCAAATGTTCAAGGATTGGACTTGAATTTGTAGAAATCATCGTCCACGGGTGATGCAGGGTCACGGTCGCCTGATCACAAATTTACCCATATCATGATATATATTCATTTGAACTTGAACCTTGAAGGTTCGGTTGAAAGCACATGCAGTGGACTTCAAGTTTAATGTTCAACTTCAAGTTGAACTTGAATTATAAAAACATTGAAAACCTCGGTTTTAGGTAGCCTTAAACCAAGAGGGCTCCAGCTGTTCTTACAATACTACACGTGGCAGATAGATCTACTCGTCTATGTGAATTTGAAAATTCCTCTAATCAACACAATCTGGAACAATCGACCGTTGTAAACTCCAGCTACAGTATGCCTTTTCTTGGCGACTGAAAATTCAAGATTCCCGATTGCCTAATTGGGACCGGAGCATTGTGCTAGAAAGAGAAATACGCTCCGACATGGCAAAATGTGTGTAGGTATGCTGGATGAAGCAGAAAATCTTTTCTTTTTAACTTGGCTCTAGTTAACGAGGTGGTGAACTTGAAGATTTATAGACTTCTTGAATGTCATTTTTGACGATATTCATCGCGTGATACGCTTCACGCTGCATGCTGTTAAGCAGAACTCCATCCCATACAGTATTGTAATGGAGTCTCACAGATTGCCATTTCCTAAATTCTATGTAGTGGAATACTATGCACACGCGTCTGCCAGTGGAGTGGGAGACCTGTGAACTTGCAGGTAACTTGGATTGTATGAGCACAACCTGTGCACATGCCCTGGGATTCGTCGATCGGCCGGTGAATCGTCTGTGCCTTATGGGGCCATCAAGATAAGCCCATGCTCCACCCAAGAATATAAAATTTCTTTTCTGGAGCTAGACCGACGCCAATTCATGGCGCCAAGCTGGAAGTCGGAATCATGGATTCAAATTCAAAGTACATAGAGTCATCATACACTCCATAGGTGTCGCCTTAAAAGCTATTGCAGTCCTACAGGTGTTATTGGTCACAAAGAAGCAGCTATGCTTTTTTAGTAAAAGAACCCCAGAAATCCTTATTTAAACTCACATCTTGTCTCCGTCTGCATCATACTAGGAGCAGCCACTCTAACACAAGCTCATCCGCGTTAGTTTGATCCCTTCGTGGCATATTTCCCTCTACGGCTAGCGCCACTCCGCTGTATAAGGCAAGATGCTTCAGAGTGGGGCGCCATCCCGAGATCCCAAGTGCAAGGACTATACAGCGTTCGGAACGCAGCCAGTGAGTGATCATGCCGCTCATCCTTGTTTAAATGCTAAAGTTTGATCGATTTTTTAATAGAAAATGAGATATAAAAGCGTGCTTACCCCCGGGGTAACCCATGTTCCTGAATCAAGGGTTTTCAAACTTCAGCATCCATCAATACCTCGCTGCTTGCACACACAAACATCGGAACACACTCCGCCTGAGTGATTGGTCCAATACGCCTGCAGCATGAATACACCCCGCTCAGATCAGACCCATACAGACCTCACCAGCCGCACAGCTTCTGTGGGGTCTACTGGTGAACGCATTGACTATCTTGACCTCCCCGTTCGACAAGTTAGTGAGGGTGCCGACCTTCGCGAGTATACCACCGAGACGCACAATGGCGAGATCATTCGCCCTGTTAAGTCCAATGTGACCGGTCAAATGGAGGATTGGAAGCTGGTGACTTTCACGATCGATGACCCTGAGAACCCCAAGAACTGGTCGAAACTATACAAATGGTACTGCACCATGGTGGTTGCCTTCACGTGTTTCGTGGTTGCTTTCTGCAGTAGTGTTATCACTGCTGATCTTGTGGGCCCGATGGAGGCCTTTGGGGTCTCCCGAGAGGTCAGCTTGGTCGTCGTTACAGTTTTCGTTATTGGATTTGGTGTTGGTAAGTCAGGCTGAATCGCCATTGATATTTTCAAAGCTAATATGTTCCAGGACCCATGGTTTTTGCCCCCTCGTCTGAAATGGTCGGTCGACGACCCATCTACGCAGTCACTCTCCTCATTGCCGTCGTCTTTGTCATTCCTTGCGCCGTCGCTAAGAATATCGGAACTTTGATCGTCTGTCGCATGATTGATGGAATTGCATTCAGTGCCCCAATGACCCTCGTCGGAGGTACACTCGCCGATCTATGGAAGAACGAAGAGCGAGGTGTCCCCATGGCAGCTTTCAGTGCAGCACCTTTCCTTGGACCCGCCATCGGCCCACTCGCAGGTGGATTTCTCGCTGACAACTGTGGCTGGAGATGGCTTTATTGGCTCCAGCTTATCTTGTCCTTCGTCTCCTGGGTTCTGATCACCTTCACCGTCCCCGAGACATACGCTCCAGTGCTGCTCAAGAAGCGTGCCGCGAAGCTCCGCAAAACAGAGAATGACAATAAATATACCACTGAGACTGAGCTGGATCCTCGCCCTCTTGCGCAGAAGCTGCGTGTCATCCTAATTCGCCCCTTCCAGCTTCTCTTGCTCGAGCCCATTGTCCTGGCCATCGCTATCTACATGTCTGTTCTCTATGGTCTGCTGTACATGTTCTTCGTGGCGTACCCCATTGTCTACCAGTCTGGTAAGGGATGGAGCGCATCGATGACCGGTCTTATGTTCATCCCAATGGCTATTGGGGTTCTGATGAGTGCTGCATGCGCACCAATGGTCAATAAAAACTACCTCAATATTTCCGCGCAATGCGGTGGCAAGCCACCTGCCGAGAAACGTCTCATCCCAATGATGTGGTCTTGCTGGCTTATTCCAGTTGGCCTGTTCATCTTCGCCTGGACCTCATACCCCACCATTCATTGGTTCGGTCCATGTATCGCTGGATGGCCCGTTGGATTCGGATTCATTTTCCTGTACAACTCTGCAAACAACTATCTTGGTACGTTTTACCCCGTCTAAGACCTCAAAGACTTCTCAATACTGACCCTCTCTATAGTCGACACCTATCAGCACCAGGCCGCGTCCGCTCTTGCGGCCAAGACATTCTTGCGATCGATGTGGGGTGCGTCCACTGTTCTGTTCACGGAGCAGATGTATGAGCGCTTGGGATACCAGTGGGCCAGCTCTCTCTTGGCATTTATTGCTCTTGCTTGCTGTGCCATTCCATATGTCTTCTACTTCAAGGGTGAATCTATCCGCCGCTTCTCCAAATATGCCTTCTCCGACGATGAAGAAAAAGGCATCAAGGCTTAGTGGGTCTGTCACGAGTCGCTTCGCTATACACATGGCCAGATGTCTACTCTGAGCCTTTCAAAGATTGCTCTTGCAATCTTCCATTACGGTATCAATTCTTAGAAGCAGAGATTTGATCTGTATTGGCCGACTCATTTGTCGTATCAATACTGTACTGTTTAATAAAATTAATAGAAATGCACATAATAGTTAAAGATAATATCTGGCAAACTGTGGAAAGTTCAAATCAAATTTGCACATTAGAAAAAGCAATATGAAAAATCAGCCTCGTAACATTATGGACTCATAGTATGAAGCCCGTTTTGCACGAAAAGGAATCGTTTTGAAAGCCACTGTAAGAGCATATGTGCTGATATCGCACCCGGGAAGACAAGGTCCACGGGTAGAATCAGCGTGAGACCCATTTCGACCACACATCACATCACTCGGATGTGTAAAAGATTTTTTTGGCGAATGGCGCCAAGTCCGTCACTTCCTGGCGCAAGAACTCAATACCTAAAGAGATATGGTCAGATTCTGTACTAAAAAGGAATAACACGATGGAGACTTGCTTACCCGCAAAGTCTGGGAAAGCACGAAACAAAATCAGTCTCTGATATTGCTTTCCCAGTAATATCTTCAGTCTCTTGCCGTCAAAAAACCGAAGATGTCTACGGGCACTCCTCTCCAGTATCTGCGCATCAAACAAGCTGAGACCCCTTGGGCGTCTCGCCCAACCCTTCGTGATGATGAGGCATTCGGAAGAGTCCGTACGGGTATAGTAGTCTAGTTCGCTGTTGATACGAACAGACAGAATCTCGCACATATGGTCCCGTCGCTCTTTCTCTCCCGAAAATTCCGCGATTCTTTGAACCCTATCAACAAGAAATACGTTGAGAGAGAGGCAGTCATCACAGCTGCACTCGATGACCGGGGCCTGTGAGTAGTCTGGCGCAAGCTGAGGCAAGAGTTGGACTTGATTCCGAGCATAAGCGTTCAGAATCGCCAGCGGGAATTCAAAATAAGCGCGACGAATTCTTCTGTTTGCGCAACTATATTCGTAGATGGGGACGAGTCGTCGCAGGAAAGGCAGCCAGAATCTTTCGAAGACGTTGCCTCTAATTGCTTTCACAAGAGAGACGACTTTCATCGTGAAACTCGCTATCAAGTGGCCTTCGGTGTCAAAGTAGAAAAGCGCCGCCACAAATTGGCTCAGAGCCTCGGGCTCAACCAGCAATGGGTCCTTGTCCCGATAAATGCTTCCGCAACTCTCATGAACAAATCCTGACCCCCGTTGATGATGGCAAGGGTGCTATCTAAGGCACGCTCATACAAGCGAGATAGAACGCCGAGTTTGAATGAATGAGACCATAAGCGAGCATCCGAGATATCCAGACGAAGTATTTCCCAACAAGATGGTAAATGGGCATACATCCTCGATTTTTTCCAAGTCTCTTTATCATAATATGCCATGGCAATCTCGACCATTTCACGACCATCGTAGAAGCACATGCAATCTCGTGAACATTGTTCCGCTAAGCGTTCGTGGAGTATTTCCATCCGGCTTTTATATGTCTCAGACATGGCATAGATCGGCGGGCAGAGGCAAGCGATTGAGTGATGGCGATTGCAAAACATGGGGCTCGCGAACACGGCAACGCGCTGCGGACGTCTGACATTGATGAATAGGCTTAATTAATCTTAAGCAGCGGATACGCAAACAGAAAGGGCTTGAGGAAACGTCGATGATTGTAGAAGCCAGATAATGGACGTGTAACAAATGAGCGGTGCTGGTGGGAAGAGGGGGGGGAGACGAAGTTGAAAGAAGCCAAAAGCAGAACATGTATTGAATGACGTTGGCCTTAAATCACAGCAAACCAGTATCTGTACCTAGAGATTTAAATGAGAGATTAATACCTAGCCAGAGAACTACTCCAATATTAAAATCTTTCACTGGCTGCAAACGTTTCACATTGCTGCTTATAAGCCTTGAGATAGGCACTACTTATTCCTTTCCTCTATGATTCTCAGATATGAAGCCAATCATAAAGGACAGTATTGCAGTACGGGTTCAACTGTTATGAGAAAGAGGAGGAGGTAGGGTTTCAAGGCTGTCACGTGGTATTAGACGAGTCAGAGCAACAACAAGAATGATGGTAGAGTCGGTGACGGGTCAAGTAACCTTGGAAAGTGCCAAGTGCACGTTTGTTGGTAGAGCTTTCTTCAAATATTCAGGTTGACCAGCTGAGTTCAAATGTTCAAGTTGAAAGCTCACTGTTGGATAAACCGCGTCATAGCCTCGGCTAGCTCTCCAGCTCTCTTATGCTATGATGGCAGCCTAATCCTAGGGAACTAGCAAGTTCCGCCTGGGATATGGATCTTTCAAATATATCTTCAATGTTATCCTTGTTACCTACTACATGGCCCTGGGTATTCATCACTACATATATATATGCCTCAGTCAAGTTTGCAACAAAAAGTACGGAGAAAGGTTGAACGCCATCTTCAATGCTCTGGATATCCATTGCAACTTGAATGAACAGTGCTTTGCATGCAGTTTTAGTTGCAATTTGAGCAGCAAGTTCTGCAAAATTACTGCAAACAATCTGTTCTCCATGGGAAGAAAGTCTTACATACGCATCCAACCCTTATACATAGAGTTATCGTGCTCAATTATAGGACTGCTGAATCACATGTATGTCAACCATCCCGCTCGTCATATTTAAGTACAGTTTCCCCGGGCTGATGACCGATCATAGATTAAACTACGTTTGAATGTCAAGCTTGAGGATCTCTTTTACGGTACACAATTGGACGATTTTAGGAAAAATCATGGCAACAGGAGTCTGAATATCTACGCACCTTAAGGTTTGTCAAGAGTGAAAGTCAGTGCAGAGGCTAAGAGTTTGCTTATCAGCTATGGGAGATGCCCAATACGGATAAGTTGGGATTTCTTCTGTCGGCCCTAGAATTTCCCAAAAGGTCCTAGTACTACTACTGACATCGAGTCAATAAATTTTGATCTCAAAGCGACTAGATGTCTAGGACAATAGAGCTTAATTTCTCGTTGAGTGTCTTTGAGCTATATATTGGAACTTTAGAATGGTCATAATTGTGAATCTTCTACTTTCGTCATCTGTCTGTCTTTGAATCCAAGAATGCTGTCTTCAGCGCTATAGCAGTCAAACGGCCATGACAAGTGGTGTCAGAATCGGGGAATGAATAGGTTAGGCTACTTTGATTAATCCATTGAGTCCCAGGAAAAATGTTTGATGGAGCCTATTCACCTCGGGCACCATGGAGACGCAGAAGGTCCATTATCTCAAAATTCTTCTTCCGAACCGCCCAGGATAACAAAGACACATTATCCTTCTCCACATTGGGATCCGCCCCAAATCGAATCAACAACTTGAAGAGGTCGATGTTATTGCTCATAACCGCCAGAAACAAAGGAAACAGACCATTATCCGTGCGGTCATTAGGATTGGCGCCACGCTTCAGCATCATCTCAAAATGCTCAAGACCCATTCCCGGTATTGCCTGAACAAGCATAGTTTGTCCCTTCCATCCTCGACAGTTAGTATCTGCGCCGTGTTGTAGCAGTAATTTGGCCATCTGATGATTTTTGTCCCTCATTGCACGAGCGAAAGGAGTGTGAGGAGTCCAATCACAGGTTTGGCCAGACGGAAGAGATGGTGTGTTTATGTCAGCCCCGTAGTCGAGGAGTAATTTGACCATATTTTCATCTCCAGCCTGAACAGCCATGAAGAGTGGAGTCATATTGTCAACTGAGACATTTGGATCCGCTCCCCTGGCAAGAAGAGACCTGAGCACATTTTCCCAACGTCTTCTCACTGCCATCCAAACGGGAGGAAGCCGACTCAAGGTTTGCTCAGGCAGATTGGGATCAGCACCTTTTTCCAGTAGACGATCAATCAGGTTCAGATGGTGTCTTCTGAAAGCCATCCACAACGCGGTACGTCCAGTCTCTGCTTGTGCACCATTTTTGTAGTTAATATCAAGGTCCGGATGGTCTAAGATGATATTGACGATCTCTGCATTGCCAGATCTGACTGCTTCAGCTAAAGGGCTGCATATCTCTTTATCAGCAGCGCAAACATTTGCCCCGCAATCCAACAGTACTTTAAAGCTGATAGGCCGGTTATATGCAGCCCACGCTAAAGGTGTGTATGCATAATTGATTGTACATAAAGCAGCATAATCGTTTGCCATTGGAGTCTCCAGATCAATACCGTGAGAAGCATATATCCTGATCATTCTTTCGTTTTGGCGGACAATTGCCACCATGAGGGGCGTCGAGTATGGTATGTAACTTTCAGTCGCGTATATGTATGCGCCATGACTTAGCAAAATGTCCACAACTTCGAAGAAAAGATGACGTGTTGCCAGTCCGAGGAGGCACTCCGTGCGAGGAAGAGCATAACCAGGGTGACCAATATGTTTACAGATATCACATCTCTGATGGTTCACATAGACGCGATTCAAAGGATTAACCAGGGCTCCATGTTTCAGTAAATATTTCACCATTCCTGGCTGGTTTTCCTTCACTGCAAGTCCCAATGGAGTTGTTCTTTCACATTTCGATTCAATGTCTGCATTCGCTCGCAAGGCTTTTTCGGCGATTTCTTCACGCCCAACGCTTGCAGCAAACGCTAGAGCTGAACTACCCCCATATAGAGCATTGTATCGATAGAGGTGGTCTTCTAAAGCGATGTAGAGTTGTCGACATGTCCGTATGAGACAATATAGCTGTGTTTGATCAAGGTACTTTGCTATGAACCAAGTCAGTTCGTTTGGAAGCTCCAAAAGTCCCATGGCTGACTTTTTATTTTTTTTTATCTTACAAGGCTGGGGGTATTTGGCTTTTTAATGCGCGACCACTGCCAGCAGGATGAATGGGATTGGGGGCGGTACGCGGTAAAGCGGCCAGGTCGAAACTTAATTGGCCATTTTGATACCTGAAATGCCTGAGGATGTTTTTAAATGTAATTTTAGTCTTGTAGAAAACTCTAGTATATGAATTACAATCACAGCCGTACAAATTGTCAATATTCCAAGGTCTTATTTTTACGCAAGGGAAAGCTACAATCGCCTCTTGTGAAGGGTTCTTCTCTTTTGCATTCAACGTCGCTACGAAGGCCGATCATAAAAGCTCTCGCCCCGTTTATGCAGCGGACAAAGTGACCCTTGCAGCCCGGCGAGTCCATGTTCCCTCAATTTCCCGTTCAAATCAAGGATACTCTCCCTACGGACCGGGATTATATCTGTGAGGCCCACCCCTTCGTGAAGGCAGACTTGCTTGACCAGATTGTGGACTGACAGGACGGTAACTTTACCAGAGTGGAAGTCCGTGATCCCAGCTCATGCCCAGTTGTCATTCGTAAGAAAGCTCGCTTGGGTACCATTACTGAGCCGGATAACATTGATTCGAATATGGTTTCTTAGGTGGTGATTGTGGTGGAGTGGGGAAGGAAGGCCTGAATGAATTCTGCCGCGATGGCGGTGAGCTGTGTTCCGGAATATTCAAGCTTTGCCTTCATGTTTGACATACTAGGTCTATACGGCTTCAATGTTCGTATTAGAGAATATGATCCTTTTTACACATATACAGCTCTCTGCTCGCGTGCATAGCCGATTCTGCCATTCATATCTATTATACATGTTGTATCAGTAGTGGTGGTGGTCTTCTGTCTCTATATCGACCTGTGTGACTAGCTTATACTGCAAAATAGAGCGCTCCGCTCTTTAGTGGTAAGAACATTGAATGAAAGACGGAACATGAACATTCAACCAAAAGAAAATCACTAAAATGACACAGATACTACCTAGCTCTTTATATCTTCTAAAGGTCTTTGGAAGTAAAGGTCTTCCAAAGACCTCCCTTTTTATATCTTTTTGGACTTGTTTCTGGACATCTTCTGAGATGTCTGTTTCAACATCTTTTTAGATGTGTTTTCTATCATAGCCCTTAGTGCTTAGGCATTTACTTAGCCACAGCTTCTCTTCTTATTATTCACGTGATCTGACTCCTTCATGATATCCTGATATCAGCAGGCACCGTCCTTCCGGCACACATCGACCAGAAGCTCTACAATCGCAGACGATTGCAGAGAAAAGAAGAAGAGAAAGAGTTCGAACAGCAACACCCAGGGCATCTCCCAGGGCATCTCCCAGGGCATCTCCCAGGGCATCTCCCAGGGCATCTCCCAGGGCCGAAACAGCAATACTACCATAATATTACCAACTGTGATGTCTACAAACGTGTCACTACAAACACAGTGTGTTCTCCAGGAGAATTGCTTCAATTCAGCCCAAGTGATCAACCAACTTGAGAAATCTCTGCCAACAATATACGCGCTTGTATTGACTGGTATCTTGCCAAGATTATATCTAACTCAAGCCGATCCTATATGACGTTATATCTCTCCGATGGCAGCGCGTTCCTGGATGCGATTCATCGCACCCGCCCAACACCATTTGCCACGTCTGGCAACACCTCTCCTCCAGAATTCAACATCACCGTAGACAAAGTGGGTTTGATCAAACTTCCTTTACGCGATGATCAAGCACAGAGAATC
Organism: Talaromyces sp. PF30-5; assembly: GCA_023626375.1. NCBI lineage: Eukaryota > Fungi > Ascomycota > Eurotiomycetes > Eurotiales > Trichocomaceae > Talaromyces > Talaromyces sp. PF30-5. The sequence continues at coordinate 967,124 of JAMAGU010000011.1, read as the reverse complement.
ACGAAGCAAGCCCACTGAGTGCCATTGCCCCCAGTTACCCTTTGATCGACGGATCAGTGGGAGATGCGTGGGAGTTTGATCCTCCTAGTTTGCCAACGACGAAGACTGGGACGGTCATATCAAGGGGATATGCTCGATTGACAAATCACTCTCAGATTCATAGGAGTTTCATCCAACCCAGTTCTCCATCAGCTCAGACGGTGAGAGCTAGCTCAAAGAAATATGTTCGATCGACACCTCAGTCCGAGATTCATGGGAGTTTCATCCTACCAAACAACCGTATTTGGTGAAGACCGAAGCAGAAACCTTTTTGGCGGCGTCATGACGTTCAATAATCGAGCACCAAATCAGTCCGGAAACGACCAACGAACTACCCCTAAGATCCCAAGTGAGCAAGAAACAGCGTCGCAGACACGTTAAAATACACCTTTAACACGTGAATCCGAGCCAACGCCTACCTCAATGCCTCAAACGAGTGGACGAAGAAGCACCGCGGAGACAGAATCAGCACCCGTGGTCCGACGGTCATCACGAACAACGAAGGGCACTCGCCAAGACACTCGATATGCAGAGGAAGTTTGGGACAAAGCAAGGGCGAAGAAGGGACAAGGAAATGCGGTTCTTGGCGATAGTGATGAAGACAGTGACGTTGAAATACGTCAATGGCCACATATTATGATGACGATCAAATCGGACCCGGAATCAGTGAAGCGGAGAATAGATGGAAATCGTACGAGGCCAACATTCCAGCCACATACCGTGCGGCTATGCGGACACCACAGGCACAGCCAGCTCCGACGTCCATCTGAAGGGAATATGCTCCGTAGCAGAAGCTAGTCTGTGAATCGATTCGACATTTGATATGGAGGCAGACTTGGACGGTCATCTCAAGGGGATCTGCCCCGTGGCAGAAGCTGGTCGGAGTCTGAGAATATATTCGCCCTCGGTATGAAGATATACAACATGCTGCTTCAATTATAAAAAGGACGTCTGCTCCATAGTAGCAGAAGCTGGGCTGTGCGAGTTTGAGAATATGTTTACCCTTGGTGTGAAGCTATACAACATGCTGCTTTAAGTTAAAGTTTACGAAAAGGTCGTCTGCTCCATATATAGTATATCAGAAGCTGCCAGTGGTCCGAGTCTGAGAATATGCTCGCCCTTCGATGTGGAGCCAGAGGCAGTCTGGGACTGTCATCTCAAAGAATCTGCTCGATCTACAAATCAGTCTGAGATACATGGGAACCCCGCCCATGGGAAAAAGAGGCGACCGTAAAACTTGCCAGTGTCAATCTTGGTCTTTGTTAGATAGAGTTAAGAGTAAAAGATGAAATAATTTGTATAATTCAATATGACCCAACTCTTTACATCTTTTACAGATCTCCCAAAAACCTCCATTTTTACATCCTTTTAGACATCCTTTTAGACGTCTTTTTAGACGTGCTTTTGGACATCTTTTGAGAAATATTTGTGGGTATCTTTTCACTACATTTGGAACTTTAGAAGCTTTCAAGGTTCAAAGTTTAGACAATACATGAATTGGGTTTCGACCATTCTGGCCACTTTACCCCTTCGTAGAGCGGGCTGTACTCTCAAGCCAATGCAATGAGTTACTACCTACTACCTAAGTAGGTGGAGCTGCTTTGCAGCATCAAGTAGATTTCAGTTTATCTGCATAATTTCGCAGATCAAAAGTTGCACTCATTTGTAACCTCACTAGTGTTAAAAGTTGCCTACTGCCCGTGCATGTGGTACATATCTGCTGCGAATCACAATACCATTGATGTCATGAACGAAGGCAAGTTGTGGTTGAAGATAACATTCAAATGTTGAATGTCATTATATTAGGGTCGATGGAATTAGACCTGAAAGATATCCCTTGGTGTGTCAAACCTCACCTTCCCAGTATGTGCGCTGTCTTCCCCTCCTCTCTTCGATAAATCAACAAAGCTTTCCTCAACGCTCCTCCCAGTCTCTCTAGGCTAGATCTCCGTCCATCCTCTACGTCAAGGGAACATGACAATGGTTTCTCAAGAATGGAGCTTTTCAGATACACAGATATACAAATGTTTTTCCAACACCATCACAGCGTGCTCAGAACCTTCCGGCATTCCTCAATCTCGTTATAGGAGAAGCAAATGCCCATCACCCTCACCATCTCCTCGGCTGTCATTTTGAGTCAGATGTTGCACACAGCCCATGAATCAGGGGACTTGAAAACTTACGAGTAATCCTGGCGCTGGCACTGTCACTGTCACTGTCACTTTCATCACGACCATTCAGTCGCGTATATTTGAGAACGAATTCCACACGGGGTCGACGAATAGATTCGTACATCTCCAGTCGCCCGGGTATAAGATCCTTTTTAATGCCATTCGGCAGCAATGTGGCGATTCCAACAGCATCTTCAATGGCCATAGCGCCGCCTTGACCCATGTCTTTATTTGTTGTACAAACTCGTCAGCAGACAAACTTCAACGTTGCAATATACCCGACCGGGTAGATTTTATTTCTTCGAACTCACATGGCTGAAATGGATGTGCAGCATCTCCGATGAGCGCAGTATGTCCTCTTGTCCAAGTCGGCAGACCCTCCATATCATACAACTCCCACACCTTGAGCTTCTCGTCAGCCTTTTCAAGCATCTTCTGGACTGCCGGCGAGAAATGCGAGAAAATCTTGAGGACAGTCGCTTTGTCACCGGAAGTTTGCCAGCCTATTTCAAAGATCTCAGTATATGCTCCATGGGCAAGATTCAGTACTACCAACCATCTGCCTGGGTATCGCCTTGGATTTCCGAAGAAGGCCCAAAGGCACACAAATTGTAAACTTTGCTGTCGGAGCATGGATATGCCACAAGGCGACGGTCATCAGCACTCCATTCAGCGAAAATGCCTGGCTCGTTGACGAAGTCCTGGGTTGATTCGTACTGCTTCAGGTCTTCAACTGGAAGCAACCAGCGGAAGCACGCCTTGCCCACTTGGTATGGTTCTGGAGCCCCCGGAGCAACGACACCGCGCACCTGGGACTAAGAGAAACAAAAAGATTCACTGTTAGAAGCCAGCTCCAAGCGCTCATTATTCCGAAGAACTCTTACATGCAGTCCATCTGCGCCGAGTAGCAGATCAGCCTCAAACGCCCGGCCATCTTCTAGCGTCACCGAAGGCCGCGAAGAATTGATATCAATAGCTACGATTTTGCAGCTTGTATGAAGATCAGCCGTCTCCACGGCACGTCTTTTGAGGCTATTGTGCAAATCAACTCTATGAACGAGGTACCATTCCTAGCTTTGTTGTTAGAGTTGGTATCTTCGACCGTCCTTTCGGGGTGTCACTTACATCCTGCCAACTAGAGCGAACACCCGCAAAATCCTTTTTGTATATCACGCTTCCATCAAACCGATACCTGTTGATCTGTGTCAAGGATCAGTCCCTATCTGAAACCACTTCTCACACCCGGATTTCACCTTTTGAAGCAAAGTACCTCCAAATTCCCTTGGGTCACATCCCATCCAGTTCAAAAGCGCGGTGCAGTTTGGAGGTAGATGGATGGCTGCTCCCGCTTCTCTCAGGAAAGATGACTTTTCTAAAATCTATCTTCAGTTAATATCATCTCTCTCCAAGCGATGCATGGAGTCCTCGTCAACATACTACAACGCGGTGGCCCTGTTTCCCCAAGGCAATGGCTGCAGCCAGGCCAGCAATCCCCGCTCCAATAACGATAACATCCAAGGGCTGAGATTTTGCCATTTTCGCATATATCTCTTGATAATTCTGAAGCGATTTTCTCCCATCTCGAAGTATGCTACATCCCTTGCCAGATCAATAAATACTTTCAGCAGCTATGCCGGTAGTCCAAAACAAGTAATTCCGAGTTCTATCTCCGAGCACCGGCAGGCCTGCAGAATTGTCTGATGTGTTGATCTTTACCGTTTACACTCATGCGACCGATGTCTAAGCGGTCGTCAAGGAAAAACGGATCCATGGTGGACCCTTCATGCACGAAATCTCAAGTCGTGATACGTGCGGATGTAAAAGACACGGGAGGTCCATTTTCTTCAGTCGCTCGCCTCATGTCTGAACCGACTTTTATCGGAGTTACGGCTTTTGCGCAGTCCGCAGTGTTGTGGAGTCTTGCGGAGCCATTTTGTCACGCAGATGAATCTGAAAAGCCTGATTCCAAAGACATTGATCCGTGCTTGGCAGTTTGAATGCTCGATAAAGAGTATTTTATTGCTCTTGTATTAATTTGATTAGATACGTTGATTTCAACTATACATCCAAGCACCCTCCCGAAACGACCCATTCGCAGAAGCTTTTAAGATGAGAATTCGCAACCCATGAAAATTGTGTTGTCGATAGGTGTGTCATAGTATGCTTGAATCTCGACAAATCCATATTTGCGATACAGTCGCTGCGCTGCTGTCATAGTCGAGAGCGTATCGAGGCGGATCCCGCGATAGCCTAGAGCCTTTGCTCTATCTAGAATAGCGACAACTAGCTGATCCCCGAGCCGGAGACCTCGGGCTTCAGGGAGAACATACAAGCGTTTCATCTCGCACCAGTTATCCGAGCTCCGGCGAAGTGCCACGCAGCCCAGGACAGGAGCAGCTTGCAGGATTGAAGATTCAGCAGCAAGATTTGTCGGAGGGAAACCCGTTGCGCTGGTTGGCTCTGCGTCATCCATGTGCGCCCGGGCAATCAAAAGTGCGCCACCTTGCGACTCTTCATACTTCCCGGGGAGGCCATCGAGCTCGTCTTGGAAGGATTGAAATGTGAGGTCGATCCCTAAGGATGCCGCGTATCCGGAAAACAAAGTGTGAATTATCCCGATGTCCTGAGGGAAACGTGCTGATTGGATCGAGACCGCCATGACCGAGAACTTTTGAGTTGTCTCAATAACAAATTGTATCGATCATGAAGCCCATTAGACCTCAACTCCGTCCTGAAGAATATATGACTCATAACTTATAAGGTTCAGGGTCTACAGTGTTGATCACTTGCATAATCTCCACGAGCTCGGATAACTTCCCGAGGGCCGTGTCCTCCAGTTGTAGGAGGAAGTATACTTTGATCGATGAAGCCGAGGAACGAACATCGAGATGGCAAAATTGAATGAATTTCAATTAGAAATTTTTATATCTCGCAGTGCTAAAAGTTAACAAGATTTTCTTTAGCCCACTCCTCCGCAGTAGTCGCAGTGATTCCTCGCTGTCGATTCCAAGTTTCGGAGAGATCCCACGCTACCCCACGGCCTTGACCAAAAACGCCCCAGTATTTGAGAGATACATTTTCAGGGTCCGTTAAGAGTGCATTTTGTACCTCCTCAACGCTCATGATTTTTCGCTTGATCGGTCTCCCAACAATTCTCTCGACTAATTGCGCAACCTCCTCATACGTGACCGTATCCCCACCAATGAAGACAGGCTTGCAAGAAAAAGCAGCATTATCGTCTCCTTCCAGGACCATCTCAGCTGTCATTTTTCCAATGTCTTCTGGCGTTGTAATAGTGACTCGATTCTCCCAACCACCCAGCGCCTGAACGGTATCCTTGCTTAAATCCACAACACCAAAAGAAGGCTCAAACAAAAAGCTGGTAAACATTCCAGTAGAGATGATAAGCCAACTCGTTTTGGTCTGCGATCGAAGCAAATCACGGACATCAAGTTGCTCATCAAAAAGATCTTGTGGCGATCCACGTCCAATGGCATCGTAATCGACACCGAATTGCCATGGAATAAAACGCGCAACTTCGGCTTGCAGCACAGCACGCGTTAACTTGATTTGGATATTGCGTCCAGACGCAAAGCCCATGCATCCGATCACAGTGCCATATCTAGCGAACACAGATGCTAGTGTTGTTTCTGAATCTTCGACGATGTCACCGGCGACAATTTGAATGCCCAATTTGCGTAAAATTTCGAGTTCTTTTTGTTTGGACGCACTTGTGGACGAAATACTGGAAGGGCGTAGTAGAACAGATACCGTTCCCTTGAAGCGGGGGTGAGAGACTAAAGAACGAAGGACTTGGGTGCCCAGTTCGCCTGCTCCTATCACAAGGATATCTTGTTCTGCCATCTTGCAATCTGAGGTAATTCTATATGATTCAAAAGGTCCGGGGACTGCATTCCTTTTATAATGCTTGAACCCTTCATCTGCGCATTTTCCAAGGTTCGCACTCACTCACATGCAGTACTAAAAATTGGTTAGTTGCATGCTTGGTAATAAGAATAGTTCGTTCCGGTGGGTCAATTACCCTTTTGATCAGAACAACTTAATAATTCATTTGTCGGTCCTTATCTTTTTCACTTGGCGTTCACCGCACAACATTGAAAGTTTCAGGCACATGCAAGGCCTCCCATCGAAAACTTGATTGATTTTGGCCTAAAAAACATGATAAGATGACATGGAGACAGCCCAATAAAACCTACACAAATGGAGATGGAAATGCAGAATGGGGGGGGGGCACTTCCGACCGCTTATTGGTTCATGTATACAATCGACTACAGATAATCCCACCGAACAGACGTGTTCGCACTAGGTAATTGTGCATGAGAAAGACATTAAAAGGAAGCTACCGAAGCTGCATGTGAAGTCAAAATTTCAGTTCACTTTCTATAATACTTACAGAGCAACAACTTGAAGATGGATGCACTACACAAGTTCCTTGTCGAAAATGATCACATCCAATTCGCTACGCCCGACTACTCCAGCTTCACCGACCTAAGCGCGGCATTCGTGATCAACGAAATCAAAAATCCAAGTATCATCGTTCGTCCGCATTCAGCCAGCGATGTTGCTGCGTTAATATCAATTCTCACTGCCAACGATCTCCCGTTCACTGTCCGAGCGGGCGGCCACGACATGTGGGGCAGATCTCAAGTTGACGGTGCAGTGACTATTGACATGCGCGACATCCGGCATGTCCACGTGGATGAAGATAGAAGAACTGCACGGGTTGGCGGCGGTATCATCATTCTTGACTTGGTGAAGGAGTTGGAGAAACACAAATTGGTCGTCCCTCATGCTGTAACTCCTACTGTGGGGTTTGTTGGCTGGGCGATTTTCGGCGGATATGGGCTACTTAGTACTAAGTACGGACTTGGTGTTGATCAGATCCTAGGTGCCACCGTTGTCGATGCGCAGGGCAATATTCGCGACGCAGATGAGAGGATGCTGGCAGCTATTCGAGGAGGCGGGGGCGTCGTGGGCATTATTGTGGATCTTAAAATCAAAGTCTATCACTTAGATCAGGTGAGTAGTTGAAGGAGTCACAACGAAATGATGAAAGTATGTACTAATAAATATCAACTTGAAGGTCCTTGCAGGCACACTGATATTCGATCCCAGCGAGCTCGTTGACGCCACTCGAGGGTTTAATGAAAAGCTTCGCCAAGCCAAACTAAACGGCATTCCTCCAGAACTCGGCATGTTCCAGTATGTCTTGAATAGTCCTATGGGGAAATCTCTCGCTATTCTCTTCATGTGGGCTTCATCAGATCTGCAAGAAGGAGAAAAATGGTTATCAACAGTGTCTTCCTGGGCTCCACTTGCAGCAAGCACCGTCACGCCTACAACAGTGGCGGGCTTTAATGAAGTAGCCAACTCCTTCGTTCCAAGCAAAATTTACGGCAGGATCTATGCATGCTGCTTCAAAAGTCTCACGCCAGAGGTCATGGACGTCATTTGCAAGCATATACCATTGCAGCCCAATAACCCAGAAACACTTGTGGGTGTGCATGAACTTCGACATGATGCACCCATGTCATCGCCAGAGACATCTATTTTCAATGCTCGTTACCCTCATGTCTTAATCGAAGTTCTAGCAATGACAGGCTACATAGAAACTATGGACGAGACTCTAGAATGGGGTCAGAGGTTCCATAATGCTTTATTGCGAACGGATTCAGCTAATATCCCATCTGGTTACGTTCCATTTACTCCTTCGGATCGCATAGATCTCAAAGCGATTTATGGAAGTCAATATGAGACTCTCAAAGCGATCAAAATGCAATATGATCCGGATAATGTGTTTGGCAATGCGCTTGTACGCCTTTAGCGACATTTCGAAGATCAGGTATGGGCTGAGCAACCGCCTAAACATTCGCCGGGTCTGGACTTGCTGGGCTGGGATATAGAACAAATGTCATTAAACTGTGAATAAATATGATAATAGTCTAAAAAGCACGAAAAGAGATCATTATATGGCAATCGTAGGTAGGATTGAACCTAACCATCCAGTGTAGTAGTTCGGTCATAGCATAGCAGAAAGATTACATCGGAAGTCGACGCATCTCAGCAAGTGACCAATACTTGCGCATATTCTCAGCCCCCAAAGTCTTAACTTCCGCATCCAAATGCTTCCACAATACCTCACCAAAACCCTCCATTAAGCGTTTCACTTCTTCGCGTCGCATATCTTCTTCCCCAGATCGACAGCTCTCAAGATAAGCCTCAAGCTTCTCCAAACCAGCATGAATCTGTTTATGCTGCTTCAAAAGTTCAAGCTCTTTCTTAAACTCTGGCATTTTCTTCGCTAGCACAGGGAAAATATGCTGTTCCTCAATTGAATGATGAAAATCCAGCTGAGAACAGAATTGAAGGCCCATCATGATCATTTGACGAGCAGATAAGCCACCCGGACGCTTTCCGGTCGCATTACAGGCATCCCACATTTGATTCCATGTCATGCGAAAATGATTGTGCTGGTTCTTTGTTAGTCGGCTAGTTCAAGCCGTGGGGCCAATGTGGCGGATTAATCAGAGCTTACAAATGCGTCCATTTGCTCTGCCATCCGGTTGTATGTTCGGAAGTCACTAGGAGATAACTTGGGGAGAACCTCTTCGGGGCTCGCTGGGGTTGTCATGTTGCTGTGCTTTTCTTTGCTCGCCGGAATAAATGGTGTTGAGGAAGAAGCAGAGTATAAACGAGTAGTGATGGGAGCCCGATTTAATAGTGGGGATACAATTCTTTGCAAGCCGCGCATGAGACGGCAGTTGAGCGCAAGGCACTGCCGACTTGGAGTCTTATGATAAGAGCAATGATAATAAATATTATGCAGAGAGGAAGGGCAGTCTTATAGTACAATCCGGGGATGATGAGAAAGCAGAGATTTCTGATTCGGCGGGATCTTCGGGTCCCCCATCCATACTGTAGTGGGCCCTACGTGGCGATGGGGATATAACAACTACTACAACCGGCTTTTCATGCTATACTATGTACGGAGAAAGACTGAAGATGTACTCGTTTTTTTCAAGTTTGGGCCTCAACCTTGGAAGTGGTCTGCTTTTTAAATTCATGGCATTTGAAGTAGACGGAAAATCAACGCTTAGATGCAGACTTGTTCGAACACGATACTACTTTACGCATAAGCATTCATAAAGTTGTAGATGGAAGCAATTTGGAGGATACCAAGTCCTCGATGTTCATTTCCATTTTTATTCTAAATTGAATTCATATGCAAGTCAATTGATGATGCCGAAACCATCATCATCGGGATTACAAATAACGACATTACACGAGAGGATGTCCCAGATCTTCAATGGACGTGTGCCATCTCGGTCTTCTGGCAAAACCAGACACCGTTGGACACAAATCTAGTACATCAGTGGGTTGAGAATCAAATCCCGTCAATATAAGCACTTCTTCGGCACAACCACAACCATGGAAAGGTTGGATCGCAATTTGACATCCGTGCTAGTTAGTGGTTCGGCTCAAGAACTGTTTGGTCAGTTAGACATAATGCGTGTAGAAAATGTGAAAAATGGTAAATTATTATCAATACACATGACGCCGGTGGCGTGAAGTGGCATGTAGGAATAATGAAACAAGAAGCCACCGGCATGGGGGAATCGGATATTAAGGAATACAAGTCGTAACGCCGTGGAGTTAGAAAATGGAAAATCACAGCTCATCGCGAGCAGAGGCCGTAGCAGCGGCCGCTTCCCGGACCAGTTTGTCTTGAACATGTGGGGGAGGACGGAAGTGCCCAGATGTGATCTCTTTCCAGGCAAGGTCGAAACGGGCTCCGAACCACCATGCGACAAACATCTGCAAAGGTAAATTAGAAATAGGAACATGCAATAGCTGGGGAAGACTCCTTACCATGGTTCCAGCGACGAAAAGGATAATGGCACCCATGAGAGCCATCATGAAGTAGATATCGGCCTTGTTCTCAGCATCCTCCTCCCGCTTCTTCGCTTGCTCAGCAGTCAACTCGCCCTTGACCTTCAGCTGGGCATCCTCGGCTCTCTGGGTTGGGAAGATGGTCTCAATGAACTTTTCAATCTATATGTACAGTGTTATTAGAATCATTGATAAAATATGAATAAGAAACGGCGAAAGAAATCTTACCCTGCCACATTCAATGCTGATCTTCAGGAAGTTGGGGTCCTTGGCGGTGTTCTTCTTGTGGATCTGGCGAGAAAATTTCTTAAAGGTTTGGCACAGAACCTGCAGGTTCTGAGTAGACTGTATCATCAGTTCGCAAGCATCACCCTTGGTGATTTTGATGTTGCGCTCAAAGATTCCGTAGTTACGGAAGCACAGCTCGAGAGTAGCGATGGCCATCGCCTGAGGAATGGCACAGAAGTTGAAGACACTTTGCTCGCGTAGACCAGCCAGATAGAACAGACAGTCCTCAACGTGTTCCAGAGCATTGAGAATCATTTCAGCATTGCAGTTAAGTGCCTTCTCACGGTTCTCTGGTTTAAAAAGATCTTCGAAATTGTCCACGTGCTTGGACCAGATCTCCTGCGGCCAGAAACGGCGCTCGTCATCGAAGTCCTCCCGGATGTCGCGAATGATGTTAGTCTTCTGCAGGAACAGACCCATAGACTTGTGAAGGCGGGGGCGCTTGAGGAGCGCCGGGTTGGCCAGTTCCGCCTCGACAAACAGACGAGTAAGACCCTCGCCAACCAGACCAGCAACGTAATGGCAGTACAGGTCGTATTCCTCAATGGTCTTGACACTAGCATCATCGGACGCAGCCTTGATGCAGTAGTCAGCCATGCCGTTGCCCATCTTATCAGTGATGTCCTTAATGATAGCCTGGTACGCGGGCTTCATGTTCTTGAATTCGGTGATAATGTTGTGGAACTGAACCAGCAGTTCTCGGTCCTTCTCTTCGGGGCGGTTTCCGGTGAAGTTCCAGCCATCCTGCTCCAGGAAATCCTTAAATCCGCGCAGCAGTGGCTCTTTGGTCTTGAGATCGATAGAGGTATCATCCTCGATGGTGTCCAGACCGCGCAACACAAGGTAGAAGACGCACACGGGGAGCAATAGCTCGGGGTGAAGCTCCTTGATCACAGCGCTGAAGCTACGGCTGGTCAGGTCCAAAAACCTGAAGCATTCCTTCTGAGTCTCGGTCTCATCCTTCGTGTTGCGCTCATGCGGGGCGTTGTGCCAAACTTTCCTATCCGAATCAAAACATTGGTCAGCAAACGATGATCGGTTAAGGATTCCCACAAGCACTGGGGATGAGAATCAAAGTAAAAGACCAACCATTGAATAATCGATCTCAATTGGATCGGGTGGAAAGTAAAATAGATCGCATTGCCAACGAGACCCATCTTGAGCGGAGTGAGAATGAGATGGGACACGTGTGTCCGGGTGGCTAAGAAAGGGAAGAATAGAACCACAAACCACGGGTGAAAGCTCGAAGGATCGGGACGGGAACTCCCAAAAGGCTATACGGAGAATCGAAGGAGGAAAGGGAAAAAGAAATTCGAGTCCTGAAACTGCGGGGGGCAAGAAAAAGGGGGAAGAGCAAGAAAGCAGAAGCGGAAGAAAAGTAAAAGCGAACAAAGAGCGGTCCCACGTGACCTGTGGAGATACAGCAGCTGACGCGGTGAGCGACGGTTGTTTGGCGGGGAAAAAAAGTGTTGGATTGAAAGTGGATTGAGAGATCATCACTGCATCTTATCACTACACTCAAAATACTATCTTCTTCTGCTGTATATTAATTTTTGCTTCAACTCCGAAGAGTCTCTGGCTCTGCTTCCACCATGGTCGCTGATACCGCCTATTACGATGCCTTGGGCGTCCCGCCGACGGCCACAGAGCTCGAGATCAAGAAGGCGTATCGCAAGCTCGCCATTGTCACCCACCCCGGTATACTTCTCTCGCTACTATCTTCGCCAGATCCCAAGCTAACACTAAACCCATAGACAAGAACCCAGGCGATGAAACCGCCCACGCCCGGTTCCAGGCGGTATGCCGGAATTCCACAATCCTGACTGTCGCAGCTCGACTAATACCAACTTCAAACCCATAGATCGGCGAGGCCTACCAAGTTCTGAGCAACGAGGATTTACGAAAGCGCTACGATAAGTTCGGAAAGGAAGATGCGGTTCCCGGTGGAGGTTTCGGTCAGTCGACGCTACAAACCTATACAGCAGGCAGCAGGTCTGTACCGCAGAGATGCTAACATCGGGTAACAGAGGATCCCTCGGAATTCTTCAGCATGATTTTCGGAGGCGAAGCCTTCGTCGATCTCATCGGAGAGATCTCGCTTATGAAGGATTTGACCGCGACAATGGATATCACGATGGAACAAATGGAGGAAGAAGAGTTGGCCCAGTCTGCCGAGGATAAGCTCAACATTCATGACGAAGAGGTGCACGCTGGAGAGAAACCCGCGACAGAATCCGCAACAGCAGGAGCCGCCCCAGGCGCCTCTGCATCCGCCGAGACTGCTCAGCCTGCTCCGTCGGAAGCTTCCGGCCACGGCTCTGGAACCAGCACACCCCGACGACCACTAGGCCAACAGGCTCTTATGGATCGCTCCGAGGAGGAGGCGCGCATGGATGCAGCTGGTCTGTCACAAGAAGAGAAGGAGCTCCGCAAGAAGGAGAAGAAGAAGGGTTTGTCGAAGGAGCAGCAGGAGCGTCTCGCTGCCTTCGAGGAAGAGCGAAGAAAGGCTCGCGAGGAGCGTGTCAACACCCTGGCCAACAAGCTTGTCGATCGTCTTAGTGTTTGGACCGAGACCGACAAGGGCAAGGATGTCACCCGTGCATTCGAGGAGAAGATCCGCCTCGAAGTTGAGAACTTGAAGATGGAGTCATTCGGTCTGGAGATCTTGCACGCCGTTGGTGCCACATACGTACAGAAGGGAACATCTTTCCTGAAGTCCCAGAAATTCCTCGGCATTTCCGGATTCTTCTCCCGTTTGAAGGATAAGGGTACACTGGCTAAGGAGACCTGGACAACTATTTCCACTGCCATCGATGCCCAGATGACCATGGAGGAGATGGCCAAGCTGGAAGAGCGTGGCGGTGAGGACTGGACTGATGAGAAGAAGGCTGAGTATGAGAAGAAGGTCACTGGAAAGATCTTGGCCGCCGCATGGCGTGGCAGCAAATTCGAGATCCAAAGTGTCCTGCGCGAGGTTTGCGATCAGATCCTCGGTGACAAGCGCATTCGTCTCGAGAAGCGTGTGGAGCGCGCTCACGCTCTGGTTCTGGCTGGTAACATCTACGCTAAGGTAAAATCTCTATACTCACATCTCACTGCAATGACTTTGCTGAATAGATACTTTATAGGCCGAACGCGACCCCGAGGAGGAAGGAGACTACATGGCATTCGAGCAGCTGATGGCCGAAGCCATGACAAAGAAGGGCAAGGATGAGAAGAAAAAGAAGAAGGACAAGAAGGGCCACGAACATGAGCACGAGCACGAGCAAGAGCATGTGGAGGGGCAGCCAGCGGCTTAAGAGTCCATCCGCTATCTTCATATCGTATTCTGGCGTCAATAATCTCCTTTTTTTCGTTCCGTCGTTTCTCTTGCTTTATTTTCCCGCATGCGCCTTGGACATACATGTATTGTCTCATCCGTGATCGTTGGGGATTACAAGATTTGATCCCAAGTTTGAGCCCTTTGGTTTCCGCCGCAGTAAGTCTCTGCGTATAGGTTCCGGTTATAGATTGCTTGCCTTATATACCTAGTCTTCAACTCAGCCTGTGGACTACACAGCCATCCACTTCAAATTCATTAAAACACATTCAATTATAGATAATTAATGCAGTTCAATATCAGCACAAACGACGCGAAAAGCAGATTCAGGGTATCCAGCTCAGCTCTCAACTTAGGCATTACATCTTCCAAGATTTCCAACGATCATTAAAAGGCTTCAATAACATATTATCAGTACTATAAAGAAAGATTTCTCGCATTCTTCGAATCATACGATTCACTCCTTTTCGATATTTTGTCGCTCATGCGTGGATTGCATAGTGGCCGTGGTTACTTTCACCACTAAGCTCAGCGCTAGTAACATTCGAACGAGAGGCGGGACTAATGGGCTGGTTGTTCGGCTGGTAGTGATGACCTTCAGCATCCCAAGAAGAAAGCTCTGATGGAGAAATAACAGGGTTCGTACTCATCGGCACCTCATAGGCAGCTGGTGCTTTTTCGGTATGCGCGCCGCGCATTGACTGATAGCCTACCCAGTCCGATGCCAGCACACCACAGAGTGCCAGGACAGACAGGATGAATATAGCGAGGAAAAGGAGCCTTCAAGAGACGATGCAATTTAGTATAAAATGTCGTATATTGTTTTTTTGTGCAAGATTCGGAATATAAATGCGATGAATTCCCAAAGAAAGTTACAACATACCAGTTGAGCACTGCAAAGGCAATGATAGCGTTCAAGTAGCTGCTACCGCTAGTGTATCCACCGAGCATGGAAGCAATATCAGCGAAGCAAGCTAGCCAGAAGACCATGGTCACAAAGTAGAGAGCAGCAAACAGAATGCCGAGAATGGTATTCAGTTTCCCGGTGGCATTTTTGCGAGTATAGAACCATGACAACACGGCCGCAGCAACGGTGACAAGCATAGTCCAAACGGAAGTGAAGATTATGAAATCCACAATCCCAGGTGGGCTCACATCTACTTCATAATAGCCTGTGTAGTAATTTCCAGCAACACCACCGTAGAGGTCACCCCAGACAGAGGCGATATGGCCAGACAGACCCAGCTCAATGATCGCAAAGACCAAAGAGGTGGCTAAGATAGCATAGATGGACATATGGAGAGCCAGCATTTTGTAAACAATAGCAAGTATCACAGCTAAAGTTTTGAATCGTCGTGCATAAACTGGGGTTCCCAGACCAAGATGGTATTAAGAAAATAAAAAATCCAGATCAAAAGAAAATCGGGCACCGATGCCTGAGGGGACGCGCCCTTGCTCTTTATTGTCTACATGCACACGTGTGATGCGTCCGAACACGAAGATACATGCAGCGGCTCCTTAGGGATCAGCCTTACTTCTTCTCGATATTGAAGGTGTGTGGATGACTGCACCATCGGCAAGTCTTGGCTCCAATCGCGGGCATCGAATACGAGCCACCCCATCGTATGGCGTTCGCGCTGTCCCGAAAGCGTTCAAGGTAAGCGAACGGTGAATTGGACCGAGGAAACTTGAGCTTCGGACTGGATTCAGCCTTGATGGAAGCTTTATCCCGTCAGATTCAATATAAAGACTAGCGAGCTAAGAATTTGCTGAGTTGTGACGAAACTCCACATGGCTTGGTACAGCGTGTAGAAACAGGGTCCGATGCTTTGCGGCTCGAAATATCCGGATCGCGATGCCTTGCTCGTTCCACGGTTATTTCCGAGTTGGGGGCAGAAATTTGACCTGCTTTCTCCCCTGACATATTCATTAATGTGATGTGATGAGTCTCGTGTGGGCAAGAATTTGTTTGGTGCGTTTGGACTACCACAGACCCCCTCGCATATACGACTTACCTACTCCATACTCTGCGGTCCATCTTTACCCTTTTTTTTTTTTTTTTTTTTTTTTTAACTGATTCATTTTCAAGGATGTCTACATATTCTTCAATCTTCAAGCCGAGCCCGTATAGCTATTAATACTTCTGCTTGGCCTTGTAATGCAATCGTTGATCTGACCAAAAGGAGATTAGTGTCTCGTATTAAATATCTTGGAAGACTACTTAAAGAATCCCTTTTTTTTTTTTTTTTTTTTTGAGAAAGCCACAGATCAACTTGAATGATCGTGATCATGATGTGTTCAGCCCCAAGTTCCTCGGTTGCATACAAAGCTCGGCATGCTGGGCTACGTATACTTCTCTGCGCAAAAATACTCAGCTTGTACATATCGAATACCGAAAGGGAATTTTGAAATTGATACTTCAAGGGCTCATACTACATAGTAAAATAGTACGGGTTTGATATTCAATTTCCTCGCAGTTCGCCTGTTATCCTGGTCGACTCCTGACCAAGTTAGTTGGGACATACTGCACAATGCCGGCAACACTTCCAATGTCTCAGACCCACAGATTAAGGGGCTACAACAATGACCTATCGGCACAATATTGAGGCTCAAATCACTATAAAAGAACTTACGCAACTGTATGTAGTCGGCCCGATGATTCTGCCATGCTCCTGCACAGTGTTTCATTCTAGGTAGAAGAATCCACTCAAGATGGTGCCCAGTCCATACAAATTTCATCTTCAAATTCAAGTTCTCGACCAGTGTCAAATCATTTATCATAATTATGCATGAGTTGCTCCTACTCTTTTATCATATCTCCAACTCTACTAGTATTACATTGCCGAAATGAAGTGCGGTCTCACTTTTCGAACGGGACCAGGAGAATGTGGTCTTTAAGTTCTGGAGTAGAGAAAACGTGTGACTATATTCTTCTTGTTAAGCTCTCTCTCAATGTCCTTTCAACCTCACTCAAAGATCATGATGGTCCCCCTGAAGTACAAAGTGGACCGCGACGCATGTATCGAAATGATCCCAGTAAAAGAGAATACCCGAAAAAATCTCTAGCTTAACCATAATACTAGTATCTGATACTGGATCACCTCGTGGACAAATGGCAATACCATATGTACTACTAGTACTAGTATCAATCCCAACCAGTTCATAGAGTTGACTTCAAGTTCGGCCCAGTCGTTATCGGGGAGTTCGTTCAGCTACTATACAAAAAGAATTCGAAGGGTGGGATCAAGGGGAAATCACGGCTGATGAACAAGAGAACATGAGAGCAAAAGAAAATTGAACACTTGAGTGATTTCCTTTGGTGTTCAGACCCGAATTTTGTGTAAATTCAAGTTGTTGGGTGGTAAAGAAGGCGCCTCCCCGGGCTTGAGATGATGAACGACCCGCTCTCCAGGGCTGCACCTTCGGCTCCACAAATCTGGCCTCCTACGTCACGTAAATGACCTCCAGGAGTTCATTCAATCGCGCGCAATAACTCATTGAACATGAATTCTCCGCGCTTTAATCCATTCCCCGCAGTTTCACTAGAATCGCGAGGTTCAGCCGACAATGACTAACAAGATTTGGCGTGGGGCATTGGAGAACGAGGGAGAACCAGCGATCGGCATTTTATATTGCTGAATCGGTCGACAGTATAGGCTGCGCGTGCCCGAATGGGAATAACCCGCCAGATTACATACTAAGTAGATTTTTGTCGCTGATCTCACTATTTCGCCAGCACAAGACATCTCCGCATCGCTTTTACCTTTTAACAAGATCATCTTATCTGTTCTCAGAGCGTTTGCGACGACAAATGAATGCTCATGGACCAGTTTTAAATTTCTTTTCTGTTTTTAGTGGTTGGGTTTGGTACGGGACTGCTTGTAACCAGTCTCGAGGTCCTGTTGTGAATATCTAATTGATTGCAGAGGTGTTGTGTAGTGCACATGTGCCGCCACATGTGCAACTGTTTGCTTCTGTATGACGTGAGTGATTTCCAAGCTTCTGATGTTAAACATTGAGTATATGAAGAATTCCCCGCCAAAGGGAACGCCCTATCCATCAACCGGGGGATCTTCGGTGGGTCGCTATCCTCCGAAGCACGGCTCAGGCTACAACGGGTTTCCCCCCCCCCAAATTCAAATAGCCGCATCAAACTACTGCATACAGAGCACAATCACAGTGGTGATCCTTATTTTAATGGATTTGGAGGATGAAGAATTAGGATATGCTAGCCACGGAAGATCCAACCGAAGCAAGAGACCTGACGATCCTCGCGCCCCAACCACCCATCAACATGCTCCACACTACAGAGAGGCATCTAAGGCGTCTCCTTACCTCTCTTGTATATAAGAGTCGCCGCTGATCCCACGGGTCTCTCCTTATTTCCCCAGATTCCAAGCAAACTCAATTCCTCAATCTGCCACAATGGTGGTCCTACAATCCTCACTTGCTCTTCTTGCGCTCGCGGGTAGCAATGCTGTCGCGGCTAAGCAGCCTCCAAGCGCGACCTCGAGCCCTGTGGCAGAACCAACTGGTACATCATACCCCAGTGGGTTTGACATGAAGACTAGCTGGGCAAATCTCAGCCCGTATGCCGACTCTCCAGGTTTCAATGTCACAAAAGGTTTCCCTGTCCAGTGTGAGCTCTCGCAGGTCCACGTCCTCCACCGTCATGCTCAGCGATATCCCGGAAATTATTCAAGCGATGGCGCAAATATGACCATTTTCGCCGATAAAATAGCCAGCTATGTCAAGGAACATCCAAATAAAAAGGTCGCGACGGGTCCCTTGGAGTTCTTGAACAATTGGGAATATGAGTTAGGGTATAATGATCTACTTCCTACGGGTGCTGCCACCGAGGCCGCTGCAGGCGCAGCATTCTGGAGCCAGTATGGTCGTCTGCTATACCGTGCTGGGCGTGGCCAGGCAGACTGGAACAATTCTTTGAATGTTTGGCCTAACGGAACCGCTCGTGGCAAGCCTTCTTTCCGTACAACCTCCTATCCCCGTATCCTGGAAAGTGCTCGTTGGTGGCTGAGTAAGTCTTTCTTCCCTTTCATCCAAAGTTGCAGTATTAACGATCTTATAGGTGGTTTCTTTTCGAATGTTGGTGCCAATAGCTCCTATGAAGACTACGATCTGGTCATAATCCCCGAGGAGGATGGTTTCAACGACACTCTTACCCCGTCGTCTTCGTGTCGCGGTGGACAGGAGGCTGGGTATGTCTAGAACATGAGATTCAGACCAATATGATCTATAATGACTAACCCATTTCCAGCTTTGCCGGCCTCAAATACTATCAATTTGCGCTCTCCAAAAGCGTTCTCGCCCGTATCACCAAATACTTCCCGAAAGATTTCGGCCTTGATGCCTCCGACGTTTGGGGCATGATGAACCTGTGCCCATACGAGACCGCCACATTAGGCGGGTCCTCCTTCTGCTCCCTCTTCACTGAGCAGGAATGGCGCAACTTTGAATATGGCATCGACCTGGAGTACTACGGTAGCTACGGGTTCGGCAGCCCCAGCGGCCGTGCCCAAGGCATTGGGTATGTCCAGGAGCTAGCTGCGCGTCTGGAAGATCGCCTCATCCGCACAAGCCACAGCAGTATCAACTATACATACGACAACAATCTCAAGCAGTTCCCACTTGATCAACCAATGTACATGGACATGTCCCATGACAACACTATCGTTGCCGTTCTAACTGCCTTGGGATTGGAATATTTCAACTACGGGCCTAAGGGCTTACCTATTACGGCGACCAACTCACCTGAAAGGAATTTCAAGATGTCCACAGCTACGCCATTTGGGGCTAGGCTGTATACTGAAATCTTCACTTGTCCTGATGATGTAACGTTTGATAACCTGCATGAGCAGATGTATAAGAACCCGGACCTCTCTGGGACTTCCGGAACGAAGGATTATGTTCGACTCTCGCTTAACAATGCGCCCCTGCCGTTCGATGGATTTGTTCCCTGTGAGGACTCGGTCAATGGCTTCTGTCCTCTGGAGAAGTTCCTCGAGTATATTCCTCATTTGACGAAGATGGCAGAGTACGATGAATCATGTGCGTACAATGGCACGAGTGTTCAAGTCGGTGATGGCCGGCCTTCCAATTGATAGCCTGGGGCTTCATCGAATTGGTGATCACCTTGATCTGGCTTTTTGACATTACAGATTATTCAATGTTGTCAATTTTTATTCTGCTGTACATAGTTTGTATAATTGTCACCTTCAAATGACACTGCATTTACTCTCATAGTATTCTTCAGTTGACATGCATCTTAATTCTGGCTCAAGTTTAAATTTCCCGAAATTTTATCAATCATTGATGACAGTGATGCAACGAATCATGGCCTCCGGCTTCGGCGCTAGAATCCCTTATGCTCCCTGCGTTGGTTTAATGGAATTGAGCCGTTTCTTATGGTACGCCAATGTACTGATCCAATTGATGATGAACATATAGCAGACAGTAAGGATGATAAGGCTAAAGGCGATGAGGGGGCCGAGGATTGAGAAGGCTGTAAATCCATATGACGCTGACTGGAAAGCGTCATTTCCAGCTAGGCGGTCAGTCGCTAAGCCAACTTGCATGGCTGTCAGAACGAGAGCGATATAGATCGTAGCAGCGGCTAGCCAGGCAAGGTTGTCTTGGAAGAAGTCACCGTATCGATTCCACTGCGGCATGTAACCATGCAAAAACGATGGACCAGTAAATCTATATATCTTGTTGAGCCGACTCAGACGGAGCTCTCCGTAGATGAATCGTGGATCTATCTTTTGGTATAAATTATCTGTAGCGAGAACCTGTTTGACCAGGCTCGTCCAATCTTCCCAGGTCACCTCGGCGGGTATCAGTCTTTTCTCCTGCGCGATCGCGAAGTCACTTTCGTGCGAGGCTAGGGCGGTATAGGAGTAAAGGAAACCGAGCGCTGACCTCCATAGCTTTTGCCGATCACAAATATTTTCATCCTCAAGCTTATCTCCCGCCAAACTAGCCCGACTAGGAGGGGAAGTGCAGATGCAACACGGCAGACAGGAGAGGTTTTCGGTCCAAAATCGAGGCACAAGGAGAAATCGTGGAATCGGTTTGATGAATATGCGGCCACTGGTCCAAACAAGGTGCAGGTCCATTTGCTCTGTGATAAGTATATTCCGCGAAAGGAGGAGCTGGTGGTGCAATGAACGTGGAGGTATCGGGCGACCGACGATCCACAGCCAGGTAAAGATGGTCTGAAGTCTGCGCAGATTGAGTTCTTTTTGAATGCAGGCCGCGATATCTTCGGTAGGAGCAGCCAAATCATCCGACGGGGTGCGGTAGCACGCAGGGAGCAGTGTGCGGAGTGTGCATTCGTTTAGTATCGATGTATCGCTGTGGTTCAGTGCTTTGACAAAGAAGGGACACGTCTGCGTGAAGCCTTTAGCTCACTTAGCCCGCATCGTCATGATTAGGATAAACGGACGTGGTCCCGTTGCTTATCAGTCTGGATGCCGTTTTGAATGTCATTCGACATCTCGCCGCCTCGGTTTCTGTGGTTCTCTCAAACTTTCGCTCGTCTTCCACGATTTCTGGGAGTATCTAGAAGGATACAGCTTTCATCACTGGATCAAATTGTTGTTCGAGGGCGACTGACGCGTCTGGTCCTTCGTGCCGCTGCATGCTGATGAGATGTGATAAGTGGGTGGGGCTGATGGCTTTGCGCTTGCGGGGTTCTCTCAGCTGGTTCCTCGCATCTAGATACTCCGTACTGTTTATTGAAACATCCTGGACTGTCTCTTGAAATTATTCTGAACGTTGCCGCCTCTTTGGCCGTGCTTGACAGTCATTTCAACAGAGTGGAATCATAGTACGGTGCCGCGCACAAGCTGCTCCGCATGGCCAGTTTGATTCTGTCATCGAGCCAAGATTGGTGCGCAACATTATGTATGCCACGATTGAGCTTGTGTTGTGGGCCATCTTGGTCGCGCTCCCGGTCGTCCTTCTGTACCCAGTATTTGGCAAGATTGATCGACGTGGAAAGACGGACCGCCCCGACGGGCTTCACACGGTTTACAAGCCTGAGCAGGCTGAAGATGTTCACTTTCGAGTAAGAGCTATTATGTCAACCATGCTGCTTACACTAACGATTGTAGGATTGTCGCCATCCAATGGCCTTGGCGCACACCCTGAATACACCTGGACAGGTACTCCATCGGCATCGACCGGTCAAAGTTCGGGCCACGGGGAACGCATACATCCGCTAAGAGATATATTGAAGAATGATTTTCCGACCGCAAGAATCCTGGCGTTTGTACATAACTCAGACTGGTTGATAGATGCCCCGATCACATCCGCACAAGAGATCGGAAATCGACTGATAGAAAACCTTGTGAAGCATCGGTCAAAACATCGAGTAAGAGAACTGCAAGAAATAATAAAGACAAGGCTAACACAGGCCATAGAGCATCCCGATCATCTTTATCGGTCACAGCTTCGGGGGCATCATTATGAAAGAAGTATGCCACAACACTGTGAACCTGTTTTCTTCATAAGTCTGACCCCTTCTGCAGGCCTTGTGTAAGCCCGAAGTCACCGCCAGAGACATCCTTGACAGCACCCGTGGCATCATTTCCCTTGGGACGCCTCATCAGGGATCACCCATATCCATTCTCGGGACCATTGCAGCCCGCTTGACCGGCTTTTTAGGATCTAGCAACGGGCTGATCCTTTCCCTAGCCAGTAACCAGAAACAGCTTTCTCACTTGGACGTACGCTTTGCTGAGTGCTTGAAAGAAAGAGGGTCGACGACAGAAGACCGAGATTGTAGCTTTCTGTGAGCAAAAGCCCACCCGCATACTCAAATGGCTATCGGTCGGTTTGGTAAGTGCTGCTGCTCCTCTATGAGAGCTCGCTAACATCTTTAGATTGTCCTTATAGACTCAGCCCGAGGTGGCCATGCTGCTCAAACTCTATCGACACAGACCACTCTGGATTAAACAAATGCAAGAGGCGAAATGATCAGTCACATCATGATCTCCAACAACAGCTGCAAAGACTAAGACCGTATGTCGCTTTACTTTATCGCTAGGCGGGTCGGCTAACAGAGAAAGGACAACCAAACCATCACTCAATAGGAATCAGAAATTTGTCGTCAATAACTTGCGTATCGTGGCAGAGGCTGTGTTCAACTCCTTCGCAAAAGAAAACGTCACGACTTGCCTCAAAGACACGCGGCATGAGCTGCTCACAGAGATAGACACACGGACCGCTGCCTCAAGCGCACTTGCGTGTATATACTGGCTTCCGGGAAAGGTTGGCACCGGCAAGTCAACAATCGCTCGTACCGTGGCTGATGCTCTTGACCGGAAGAATCGTCTTGCGGCTAGCTTCTTCTTCAAGAGAAATGAATTTGATCGTAGTAGTGCCCGCTTCATGTCTACAACTATTGCCGCCCAGCTCGCCCAGAAACTGCCCGTGGTAGCTGAGCATATGCGAAAAACTATCGAAACCAACCCGAGTATCGCCACCATGGCGCTCGGGGGACAGTATAGAAAGCTTATTTTACAGCTTGTACTTGTGCCTTCTCAAGCATTCGAATACGCAAAAGTGCCAAGATTACCCGATTCTAACCAATGCTTCAAGTCGATTTAGATCAGCGCCCGGGTTGTCGTCCAGATCTAGAAGAGAAATAATCAATCTTGTGGAAACCGAACTTGTCGTCTACTGTATTGAGCCTCCGTGATATGTTAGGCTAAACGCCGCTCGGGGAAAGATTGTTACTATCCACAAGGATCATATACGTCAGTTCAAACTAATATTAATCCCCTTTAAGCATTTACACAGAAAAGCTACACATATCTGGATTTGTCCGATATTGACGGTAGAACGTGGTTCTGAGATGATGTTGATGTCACACAATGAGCCCCTCAGCTTATCTCAAACGACCATCACACCACCCCAAGCTTCCTCCTTCACCACCCCATCCAACAGCCTTAATAATCAATTCATTCTCACACCCTCCAAACCAAGTCTCTTGCATCTCGTTTTTATTCATTTTTCAATCAATAACAATTCGAACGTGATACATCATGCCAGTCCTTGAGATCACCAGGTGAGAGTTCCCATCAACCCACTCTCTTCCCTTCCAATTTATCCATAACTAACACGCGATTCCAAAAAGCAAAGCAGAGTTCCTGCAGAAAGTCTCGCAGAGCTCAGGCTTCGTCATACTCGACTGCTACGCCGAGTGGTGTGGTCCATGCAAAGCCGTCGCCCCGAAAATGGAGGAATTCAGTGAAAAATACACCCATATCAAATTCTACAAGTTCGATGTGGACAAGGTCGTGGATTTAGCTCTGGAACTTGATGTTCGTGTGATGCCAACCTTCATGCTGTTCAGCAGTGGTGAGAAAGTTACGGAGATTGTTGGTGCCGACCCTGCCAATATTGAGGGGGAAATTAGCTCTCTTCTTGTCGCGGGGCCCTGAGTGAGAGATGAGACGTGCAGGAAAGCTCCTTATGGTCCAAATAACCTGCTTTTATGAAATTATGCTTTTATGAGATGAAGACGAGTAATGATCGTTTTAACACAATATGATGTTGATATTTGTTAGCATGATGGTATAACTTGTCGTATTCAGTCAATGCGGTAAAGCATATTTATTGATGACTATGTAGACAAATAAATGCTAGAAAACTTTGGTATTAATCATATCTGGATAGGCAATGCATAAACAACCTTGGAACTGCTCGGATCAACTGGTGTCAGCATTGCTCACGTCTGGTCTGGACATAAGTAGCCTTTTACATGTGATGTGGAACCTTTAGACCAACCGTCTTCATCGTGAAGTCATCATATTACATCTTCTACTACCAACGGGGTCCGGGTTCTTCGATATCCGAACGTATAGGTCGACCGATTCGGGAAAGACGACATCCGTCGGGGTATTATGATGAATATAGAACTATGCTAGAGAGAACGATCAAGTGGGGTCTTTCTATTCACCCAAAATTTGTAGATAAGCGTGGGTATTTGAAAGTGGAGGGTAATCATTGGCCGCCAAAACGACGATCCCCCGCTTGCTGCTGACAATCTCCCGAGCTTGGAGGGTTGACTGGGATCGTACGATATCAATCAACTGAAATCCGACTCCGAGTACCGAGTATATCCAACTTTATGCGTATACATATTATACAGAGCTTGTGGAGATCTACATCTAGTACAACCAGTGGAAGCTCGTGCATAACAAATCCACTGCCGGCATTTGTGATCTAGTACCAACTCCACGCCTCGGCTATAGATCTTTGTATCCTCACGCCACCCTGGATATTTTTGTAGGCTAGTTCCGAATCTCTGCAGGGTATATGCTTTACAGCTGTAGATATTCTATTAGACCTATAATCTGCCCCGTTGGTTGTTGAATGTCGTGATGAATGGTGGGCGATACCCCGGGATCAGCGCGGGGCACTAACTTGCCTCGGTCCGCGCGATCTTGTAAAAGGCTACATACTGATGCAGCACCAGCGTTTGAATATTGGGCATGCATGATTCGCGACCAGCATGCTGGATTTGAGCCACATGTTGATGAGAAATGGTCATATTGGAATTTAGATGATGTGTATGGAATAATTCACATGTACTATAAATTATCATGGTCAACCCCGAAGTTAAATGGATGTACAAAAGAACAAAGAGAGGATCCAGAATCTAACGAACATCTAGAGGTTTGGATTTACTTGGTATTAGTACCAGTCGAAGCATCAGAACCTCCGAGTCACCTAATTTCATTGATTCTATCATCTTTTCTCTATGGCTTCGTACATAGACTTACCCCAGGCCGTCATGGCACAGAAAGCCATTAATAGCGCTCTGTCCCACATCAAGCTGGGTCACAAAGCCATAGTCGAAGCTCTGATGAGTGCTTCACCACAACAGAAAGGTCTATACAGTCTCATAGGACTGACAGCATATCTCATCCTGGCATCCTCTATTCGATTTCGTCGACGCTCAACCCTCCAAAAGAAATATCCATACAAAACCCGCGAATCGCTGAAACACATGACGAACCATGATGCTTGGGCAATTCAGAAAACAATTCTACAAATGGAGTTTCCATTCATCGTTCTCAAGTCACTCCAATTTGCACTGTTCCGTGTAAGTGAATTCTTCCCCATCTTGATGAGATATCAGCACTACACAGTAACTTTAGAACTCCAGCTTACACATGAACCAGACATATGGTATACCCACTATCTCAACCCTCCTCCTGAAAACCTCACAGCTCTCCGACCCTAAAACTTCATTCAAGAGATACGCCGACACAGGGGTCCTAATCGGGCAGTTCATGGCGTTTGACCCCAGTTCAGAAAGATCACAAGCAGCAATCGCACGAACCAATTACCTCCATAAGGGATACAGGGCCAGTGGCAAGATTCTGGAAAATGACATGCTCTACACACTAAGTCTTTTTGCACTGGAACCTATTCGCTTCGTGAGACTGTTTGAATGGCGCGAGATGACAGAGGTTGAACGCTGCGCAGTAGGAACGTATTGGAAGAGTCTTGGTGATTCACTGGGTATCAGCTATGAGATACTACCATCGGGCAAGACGGGATTCCAAGACGGGATCCAATGGTTGGACGAGGTCAGTGCATGGGCCGAGCAATATGAAATACAGCATATGAAGCCACATCCCAGAAACAAAGAGATCGCAGATCGAACTATTGATGTCCTGGTGTATAATCTGCCGGGCTTTATGAAGCCACTTGGGGTGTACTTTGTTTCGTTCTTGATGGACGACAGACTTCGTGATGCAATGATGTACGTGAGATTCGTATCCTGAGTATGAAGAGACCTATTCTAACTTTGATAATAGGATCGACCGACCCCCAGCGTTCTTCTCTGCTGTGTTCGGTTCTATGTTCCAGATTCGCAGATTATGCCTGCGCTATCTTGCACTTCCGCGTCCTGAATTCATGCGTTTGGATGTGTTTACTGAGAAGCCTAACAAGCATGGTCGGAACTTTGTGTTGGCATATGAAGGCGCGCCGTTCTACGTGCAGCCCACAATTTGGAATCGGTGGGGTCCTACGGCTTGGTTGAAATGGGCAGCTGGACAACCATTGCCAGGTGATGATGGAGATACGTACTATCCACATGGATATGACACTTTGGACGTTGGCCCGAAATACTATGAAGGAAAGGGACGTAAGGAGATGGAAGCCATCATGGAGGGTCTAAAGGAGCAGCGGGCAGCTCAATGTCCTTTTCCACGATCGTAAATAGAAGCTTGGTTGCTATGAGGTCAACGATACAGTATAATAATATCACATTGTTTCAAGGTTTCTATTAGCGATCGTGTAAGACCATTAGCTATCGTATGATTCTCTTTGGTAAACATCACAAGGCATCAGAGCTCAACAGTAGTACAGCGATATAATCAGACAGGATTTGCACATAGGGTATCAATCACAAGAATCGAGGAAGAAAAGGTGTAGCCATGTATACCAAACTGGCCGAATCTATCAGTCATATTTGAAACAAATTTCGAGCCGAAGGGAAATGAAATGAAATGAAGGTTAGGGGGTAGATGAAAACATAACAGCCGCCAAATATCCGATAAAGAAAGAAGATCCATAATATAACAGGAATGTATGACAAGGGGGGTATTTAGCGAATTAATGGATCCAAATGGTTGAACGAGAGAATTAGAAGTTTAATCAGTCCCGCCAGGAGACGATGGTAGAGGGAGAGAAGCTGGGTCTGTGAGTTCACTGTCTTCGAATTGCGAACCCGGCGAGGGAATAAAGGGGCTATACTCGGTTGAGGGACTGAGAAGTGCTCGTCCACTTTCACCAACCTCGCCAAGCTCCTCTGGGGATAGGACGCGACCGCCTATCTCCACATCTTGGACGCAGACGTTATATTCAAGGGCTCTTTGGCCTTCTTTTATGAGTTCTTCTGTCCAACCCAAGCATCTTTTGAGACTTTGATTCATCTTCTGGCTATCGACCAGAAGTGATTGATGTCGTGTAAGATCAAGCATAAAGCGTTTTTCATCATGAGCGCGGTGCTTTGCATCATGCTCGGCTAGAGTGTCTGGGCTGAGAACTCCTTCATCAGGGATTGAATCTTCGTCACTAAAATCTGACATGTCGTCTTGAGATCGTAAAGAGGAAAGTTCACTCGTGCCTTCATCGAGTTCACTGGTGGTTGACAAGGCTGTGCCAGAAAATGAACGCGTCGAAGGGGCCATGGACAGACGCCCAGATCGACTTAATCGGCGAAACCGGCGGAGTTCTGCGGTTTGCTTCCTCATCTCTCGTTCCAGAGTTCGATTGATAGCAAGCAATGAAGAATTGCTAATCTCCAAATCCAGAATCTTTCGTTCCGTTCGGGCATTGAGTGCCCCTTCGCCGCTATCTGATTTGCCTGGGCTCATTGGAGCCGGCTGATGGGTATCGGTGGAGATAGAAGAGCCGTTACTGAATACACGAGGTCGAAGGGTGGGTATTTGTTCGGAGAGTACAGGAGCAGGACTGGTACCGTCAGTCGGAACATTATTCGATACAATGACTGGGCTGGCACGAAGACCATCCCGAGACTGCACAGGCTGATTATTGGAGTCTACACTAGAAGACTTTCGGTGTTTGCCAATAGGAGGGAGCTGTGATCTCTCGGACGTGACGCTAGGAGGCGAATCATAACGTTGGATAAACCCAAATCCTTGTTCTAGCCTGGGACTAAACCCATTCTGAGTCTCAAGTATAGGAGGGGATGTTGCGTCCGATACCCGGGGGGATTTCAATCGAGGAGAAGGGGAGGGGCCTTGTCTAGGGGTGGGTGATGGACGAGGGAGCGTTGCTGGGCGGCGTGCGGATGCACTCGAAACAAAAGATTTAGAATCATCAGTTGACGAATTTCGTTCTTGATCTCCATTTGCATATAGGAAGCTCGAGGCTGGTGATACTCTCCCCTGTTTAGGACGAGGAGGTTCGACATCGGAGGAATTGGTCGATCGTGCATCGGAAGCATGGAAGAACATGGAGGATCCTGCAGTCATATCCGTGAAAGAATTGGGACTCGGACGAGATGCTTGTTGACCCTCGGCCGTAAGTGTCTTTGCCCTTAAACTTCGCGGTTGCTCCGGCTTCGCCCCGCGACCCGGGCTTCGTTCTGTTCGCCGTACGCCATTGAGGCCCAGACCGACCGTCGACTGGGCGTATGGAGGCTGCGGAGATATAACAGGAGGAGTATTCGTAGGAGAGGAGTATCCGGCATCACGGCGAGTAATACGGGAGCCCGAACGAGGAGTAACGTTGGCGCTCAGGAAGCCCTGTGAGCCGGCGGGGATGTCCTCCTTGGTAGGAGTGGAATAGGGATGAGCATGATCGGGTTGGGCAAGACGACGAGGCACAGGATTACCTGGACTCGGGCTAGCAAGCTTCGGTGTTAAAGGTGTTCTATTTGAGCGGTGAAAGGCTGCACTGAGCGTGGGCGTGAATGGTTTGGCGGGATAGCCTGTGTTTTGTTTATCGGAGGTCATAGTTGCGGCACGGGTGCAAGTAGCATTGCGACCGCGGGCAATGAAGCATGATGGCACTAGCCCACCAAGAACGAGTGATCCTTGGAGAGGCTGCAGAAGCCTAGTGGCCTGATCCTTTTGGAAAGGGGGGCAATACGGCGTGTGGGATTATTTTAAGGTGGTGGAGATGGTGGGAGGGACTTCGTTGCAACAATTAAACTAAGAGGCACAACATTGGAGCCCAAAGGGGTTTAGCCTGATGTTCACCGCATCCTGAATTCCACGTTAAATTATCGTCACGAATAAAGTACAAGAGAGAGATGGAGGGTTTGGTGGGGGATTTGAGGCTTTGAATGGAATCAAAGCTACGAATTTTCTTGTGTTATTCTGTTTATCTAAATTCATTGTATGACCTGGGGGCCGGTGACAGGGTGACATGACCCTTATGCATGGTTCTGGCATGGGGTAGCCGTATATCCTGAGGCTCCACTTGATGTCTCGGTACTGGTTGGCTGATCACGGCTGGAGGGAAGGATAGGGGTGATCAGTTTACTGTCTGTCCAGGCACGTTCAGGCATAAGAATTTATCTGACTATTCAATCTTGTGAGCTAGTTGAAATCTAAGATATATTCACCAGCAGGCAAGACCACTCGACGGAGGATACAGACGGACAGGCCAGGAATCGGGGATGCGATTTGTAACTAAACGGGTAGTATCCGGCAACATCTAGATTTCATCGAGTGGCTATGCTTAGCCGACGAAGTTTAAAACATAATTCATCACAATATCGTAGCAGTCGTGCGGTTCTCACTGGAAGAAGAGACGCTTTTGCCGTGGATCGGCTTCAGGTACGGTGGGTTGAGATAGGGGTTTACGCTTGCGATTGAATGCCGCAGGTGTTTGTGTCGGGTCTTCAGATGTATCCTGGGCAACTTGAAGAATTGTTTGCTTGGAAAGACAAAAATCCACGTGGTCATTGAAGACGCGGTCATCGGCCAACTGGGGTCGACAACAGATAGGGCATTCCCATTGAGCCGGTTGAGATCTGTTGGATTCACCAGTCTCAGTGGTATCGTTGGAGTTTCCGGCTTCTTGACTGAGCTGTTCTAGGTCGTTCATTTCATCTTGAATCTCCTGCCGAGCAGCGGTCTCAAATGCCTCTTCTGCGCCGATTTCATGCTCATGCCCACCCGTATGCGGTTTCTCAGTCGGTTTGGGAGATGCTCGGACGGCAGATACACCGAAGAAGTTGATACCGGCTTTCTTGGTGCTAACGAGATTCGTGCAGCGTAGTCCAAGCAGTCGCAGCTTCATGCCAGGTATGTCCTTCTCCAGCTTGGTGAGCATAGGGAGCGCGAAGGCATACAGATCCTTGGCCAGGGAAACAGCCCGAGGTGGAGCTGTTTGGCGGGTCAACACTTCAAACGTGTGTAGTTTCACTTTGAGTACCAGTGTTCGGCCCTTAAATTGTGTACGAGCCATATCCTGTTCCAATTCCCGCGCCACCCACTCTAATTTAGCGCGTATCTCATCCTTGTCGCCAATCTCATGAAACGTAGTCTCTGTGCCCACGCTTTTCCGCTCGTGCGTCTCAACTGGCTCGATTTTGGTTCTACCAAGACCCAAATAGCATTGGGCCAGAAATTGAAACGCTTTCTCACCAAAGAGTTTTGTCAACAATGCGCGATGTGGGTATATGTCACCACATTTTTCGACTCCAATAGATCCCAATTCTCGTTCAAACACGCGACCTACTCCATTGACTTTCCGCACGGGTAGATCTCGCATGAATTCCATTATTGCACTTCGGTCGTTAGCCACGCGGAACTGACCGTTGGGCTTGTTTTGATTCGATGCAATTTTCGCGATTTTGGCATTTGCAGCAATACCGGCTGATACCGAAACTTTGGTGGTCTCCAGGATTTGCTCACGCATGCGCTGGACAGCTTCTTCTGGGCTTGTGTTATTTTCATCACAATAGGCGGTAATATTGAGGTAGGCTTCATCGATACTGGCACTTTCGAAAAGAGGGTCATACTCTGCCATGATCGCGCGAATTTCTTTTGCCTTGGCTGTATATTTTTCATAGTTCTGGGGTAGAAGAACCAGCTGTGGACACAGCTTCTTGGCCACAAAAGAGGCCATCCCACTTCGCACGCCAAACTTTCTAGCCAAGTAGTTACAGGTTGTTAAAACACCTTTGCCAACAGCCATGGGGACTGCCCTCAATTCCGGCCGATCTAGTTCTTCGACTGCGGCAAAGAATGCATCGCAATCAACATGGATCACATGTTGGGAGAGATCCCGGGTTGATTCTAACTCGGCAAGATACTCATCTGCCCGGCGAAGGTCATGAGTTAGGTCTAAGGTCTCAAGGCGAGCCTTTTCCTTCTGGATGCGCTCGATCTTTACCGTTAAAATTCGATCTCTTTCCTGCTCATGGTTGAAAAACTTGGATCCCTTGGATGCTTCGTAAATAATCTCAGAAACCTATGTATTGTTTTCGTTAGTACTGCCAAGTGTCAACATAAACTGCTTGATATCGCACCTTTTGCTGATCAACGGCATCTTGTCCCGCTTTGGTTAAAGAGGGTCCCAGCAATTGATATTTTAATGTATCACTATTCACCTCCTCCTGCACTGACGGGGATTCCTTGTCCTCAGCAGGTCCTCCCGCGGACTCCATCATTAATAGAATACCATAAGCCTCTCATTGAGGATGATGTGATTAAAGAAAGATAATTGTCAGTCTAACACAAAGCAGTAGGCAGCGACGGGAGAGTGACGCCTAGTCACGTGCTCACGCGTTTCCCTTTCACGTGGAATCGCATCGCACTCCATTGTTCCTCCAGCAATACTCTCGATGTGGATCTTGGATTCAACAGGTGGCTTCCTGGACGGTAGGCTATCGCTCAAATCCGGCAATGAACTAAACTGACTGTCCCGTTAGGGAAGCGTGTGTGGCTGCGACCGGGAAAGAAATACCTCTTTGGTCGTCCCCCGCATGATGGTGGTATGTTACTTTCTCAGCGGCAATAGTGATGTCCCCTCATAACTAAACTTCAAAGTCCACGGTGCTATATCTAAGGAATTGAAAAATGCCGGCACAGTATCCAGGCAACACATGACAATTGAAGTGTCTAGTGTTACCCCACGAGACGGAGTATGTTTGCAATTGAAAGTTAACGATTAACGAGACACTCGGCTGACAGATCGCCAGCTCCGCCCACACGTCCGAACGAAAGTAACGATAACCGATCTGAACTCCTCGAAAGGAACAACCGTGGACGGTGAACAGATTAAGGGTCAGGCGCACTTATTGAGTGGCGATGAGCACATCATCAAGCTGGGCAAATATGCGCAATCTCTACGGTCCGTATTCCATGCGCCGCGCTGTCAAGCAGCCAATCTGATGATGATTATATAGAGTGAGGTGGGAGCCGGTGGTCTTAAGCTTCTCGTTTTCCTCCAAGGAAATGAGGTCGGAAGATCCTTTGGACAAGTATCGCTCGAAGTTGGAGGATCTGGATATCAAGACAATCATCCCGTACCTAGTCGGTCAAACTACCCACGTGGTACAGAGCAAGCGCAACACAGCAAAGGGTCTTCAAGCTCTGATCAATGGTAAATCCATAGTCAACAACTCCTACATCGATGCTTTGCTGTACGCAACGACTCCTACCGATTTCGAAGCCGACGAAGCCTTGTCCCCACTGGAGGCCGATTTTGAGGCTGCGTGGCCCAATCCTAGAGACTATCTGCCGCCAGCTGGGAATGAGCCAGTTAGTCGTCCAGCAGCGTCCTTTGCTCCAAATCCAGATCGAATAAACGTGTTCGAAGGTTATACCTTCATCTTCGGAGACCCTACACAATTTGAGAATCTTCAAGCTGCCATCAATAACGGACAGGGGAAAGCGCTCCTTTATGGAATCGAGGACGGCGTTACTACGCCGAGAGAGATCGTTCATTTCATGAGGCAGTGTGCGGGCCAGAAAGAGGTCGCGACTGGACAAGATGAGCCAGATAAGGTCGTACTTGTGCGGTTTCGATCGAAGGGCGACCTGGAACCATGGTCTATAGAGGTCAGCAACAAAGTTGCGCTCATGACCGACCGGCGTGTTATTGAGCAGAGAGAGTTTCTGGATGCTATCCTGGGAAATGACGCATCTCCGCTTTGTCGTCCGCTGCCTCGTGAGGAAGGATCGAGCCAGGGGTCACCTCCCGCAACTGCCCCCACGACTGCCCCTCGGCATCCATCCAGATTTGTTGATGTGGAAGAAGCTCCAGTTCAATCTGAATCGCCTCCTGCTCAAGAACAAGCCCCGGTCGCTTCAAAGCCTAAACCTTCTCGGGCACGCAAGTTTGTCAGCAAGATGAAAACTTTTGATGATGGCTTTGATATGGCATCAATTCCGGTATACAATGCAGATGAAGAGAGCAACAGTACCCCTTTGGCTGAGGATGAGATGCAGCCTTATCAGCAAACTCAGCCAATGGAAATTGTGAAAGAAGAGGAATCTGTCGCAGATGATGTTGTCCAAAGTTTACTCCCTGGAGCCAAAGCTATGAAGCGTCGCCGGGAAGAGATCGATCAAGGCCGCCATGAGACCCGAACTGCACAACCAGAGCCTGTTCCTCGTCCAAAACCAAAACGTGCTAAACTAGATGTTTTAGAAGAAGCACGTAAGCACCGTGAAGAGGAAGAGCAGCAAAGGGAGGCCGATGAAGACTCTCGTCCTTCTCCAGATATCAACGTTGAAGAGCTGAGGAATTTAGCCATCGTTGAGGAGATGGAAATGCCGGTTCGAGAGCCACCCGCCAGAGAGGAAGAAGGCTCCGATCGATGGGATGACCGGTGGAATGGTCGCAAGAATTTCAAGCGATTTCGACGAAAGGGAGAACCTGCCCATGCACGCCAGCGCATTCGAAATGTCATTGTGCCTTTGGAAGAGATGACTAGGAAAGACTTTGGAATTGGCGAGCACTACTGGGTTAGTACGAACAAGTCGCCCGCTAGAAATGATGAGTCGCCAGTGGAGCAGGAAGATGAACCACCAAACACTCGCAATGAATCCTTCGTTTCACCAACTCAGCCATCAATGGATCTAACTGGAAGTCCTGAACCTACACCCAACCCACGACCATTGCCATCGCGCAGTCGTAGTCAAAAACGCCCCCGCGAAGTACGCGACTCCGATAGTGACGAGGAACTTCGCTTCCGTTTCAGGCGTAAGCGTTAAAGGAGAGCCTTTGATTTCTTTCTTCATGTTATCTTGCATATACTGCGAGCGTGATTTTTGTTCTTTGTACCGCATCGATACCCTACTCAAACAATAGCGAATACTACTTCGAGATGTTTGAGAATGAAAAGAATGGAAGTTCTTGCATTTGGTATATTCTTTGGTCTTGTTTGCTTTCTTAGGTACAAACGGATGTCTCATATTGTATGAATGCTAGCAGGTGCCAAGGTTCCATTCATCCCTTCAAGGTTTCTCTCAAGTCTTTGTCACTGACATCTAGTATTTATTCTCTTCGCTCTCTCTATCTGACCACCAAGTCCCAATTCTTTTCTGCGTACGTCTTTTAACACTGACCATCCACAAATTTTTATCACGAGCCTTTTCCATACAGCTGCTGGAATAAACACGGCCATCTTCTAATCTGAGTCAAGAGGTATCATGATGGCTTCCCTTATCCAATATCTCCTAGGTCATAGTAACAACAACCACCACCTTGAGAATATGAGAACTTGTCTTGTTCCACAACCCTCTTTTTTCCAAGGCTCAATCTTTAATTCGCCTGGCATCCACGTGCTTGTTCTCTACGTCATCCTATTCCTACTTGTCTGCGAGCGGCTATATGCACATTATTGCCACCATGCTACTGAGAGAACAAGTGCGCAGTCTACGCTTCGACAACTTTCATCTTTCGCCAAGCGATAGTACTCGAGATCAAAGAGCACTTGAGTCCGATGATGTTCAAAACCTTGGAAGCTCCTCCCGCCTCCACGCCACTCAAAACATCGTCCACGTGTGATCCACCAATGTAGTTTGATTAGCGACTCGGGAAATAAATCGCGTATATTTGTCTTCATTGTTTGATAAAGTAAAATTTCAAGCCATTCAAAGCTTCTCCGTTTTCTCCTGATAATCGTACTCTAGGCTTTCACCCCCATCCCGAACA
Organism: Talaromyces sp. PF30-5; assembly: GCA_023626375.1. NCBI lineage: Eukaryota > Fungi > Ascomycota > Eurotiomycetes > Eurotiales > Trichocomaceae > Talaromyces > Talaromyces sp. PF30-5. The sequence goes on along the minus strand of JAMAGU010000011.1, from coordinate 931,706 downwards.
ATGATACCTAGAATCCATATATTGACAGCGAAAAAGAATAGAGAGGCGAGGAATAGCCCGGGGACGAAGGAGGACAGACCTAGGAATTCCAGGTTGTAGCCCTGCTGGAGCCAGAGAGCCTAGATAAAATTAGCATGATAAGTAGTAAACAGGACATACAAAAGACAAACCTGTCCAATCACCCACAAAGCAGCCGCCGATAGGCCGAGCTTAGGTTTGCGGATGAGCTCCGACGATGGGAGGTAAAATGGTAATAAGATAAGGTACCAAAGAAAATACTAATTATAAGTTAGCCAATCGTCTATGCTAGGTGATTATTTTCCAGATGTACAAACCTGGCTCGTGCAAACTTTATTGAAGGTGACAAAGGCGAAGGTTTGTGCCAACATAGAGGTTGCAAGGCTCTTCTTAGCCAGAACCAAGGGGAGGGCAACAACGACCAGAAGTAGTTGCGGTAGAAAGGCTAGAGTCTCGAAGTGGAAGTCGGTGTTCCCTGCAGCGACAAGATACAGCAGGGTAGAGTATGGAGAGAAGTTGTGTCGATGGTCGACGCGAGTGAGATGATGAAAGAACGTGTGGTGCAAGAAAGGCATGCCATATTGAATGTACATTATGAAGTTCAAAAGAACAAACGTCACAAGCGCGGATAGCGTCAGCTTCACACGCGAAGGGGTAATAAATCCAAGCGCACGCGATACCAAGCCAAGATTGTAAGCTGGAGCAGCGCCATCACGTTCAGCATCCCACCACCAAAGAATCGAAACACCATAGATAAAGGGGTAGATTTTGAAGTGTACAGCTAGACCAAGAATTAAGCCTGCAAGGGTAGCGCGTCTTGTCAAAGTAGCCCAAAGGAGACCTGCAACAAGCACGCCCAGCAAGCCCTCGGAGCTGCCACGAGTACTTATATTAGCGACCATAGGATTCCACAACCAAACAGCAGCGACATAGCGCAGTGCTCGCTCATGAGAGAACCGGTAGCACCGAGTTAAGAGTTGGACCACGACCCAACCGGCTAAAACATCCGCTAGGGCGAATAGAATCTTGCCAAAGGCAAAGGCCACCGTTGACCAGGGCGCGGGAACTTCCCAAGCAGTTGGGAGGAGCATCCATGCTAAGAGAGGCGTATAGCGATATGTATCTCTGGCATATGGGGTCTCTCCTTTGGAGACATAGCGTGCCGCATCTGTGAAGACCATATAGTCGATATCGGTGTACTTCACGGCGGAATTGGCATCTTGCCAGCTTCCGTAAACCAGGAGCACTAGGCGCAATGCGGTCGCGGCAAAGAGCACCCTTGGGGCGGAGTCAAAGATGCCCATATTGAGTAAATATGTGGAGGCTTTGGGGGGTATTTGGGAGACGATCTACATGTATCAACAATCTCCCCTTTCCAGCTGGTCTGGTCTTTCGGGTTGGTTGATCTTGCCTCAAGGGCAATAATATTGTCAAATGCTCCCAGTGAGTAGATAAAACAATCGCAATCGCCCCGGGTATCCAGTCAAAAAGACCAAATTTTGATTGGCTGGAGTCAATACCACCTTTGTTGTCTATATGGACTAACACTGAAACTCCCGAAATGTCACCTGGCGGGATCTGTTGATGATTAGTCAGTGTGTTTGAGATGGTGGCCATTTCGGGTTGTCTTCTGCCGCCGCTTTACTAGAAAGCGGGATAATTCTGCATGCCGCTTTTAGGCCCCTATTCACGTGCCTTTATCATGGAGATTGAGCAAGTCGAAGTGCAACATTGAAGCACAACCCTTGAGGCTTTGATGTACGAGATATCAAATTATTCACCATTCCAGGAAATCCACAATGTAGATCTTTAAGTGAAAACAAAAATACCCAGGAACAACATTGCGTTATGATTATGTATAAGATTGAAATGTATTCAGGATTTGTATATGTATGTGTCTAATACGAGCCCAGCGGAAACAAAACCTCTGCCCGATTTTTGCGAAAACTGCCATCCACGAGATTCCAAAGTTCTAGGTTGAATTAAGGTTAAACGCAAGATCTTCAATCTGCGGTGACGGACATTAGTTCATCGCGATGGACGCCAAAGTGGCCATCTCGTAGATTCATCCTTGCCTTATCGGCAAAGGAATCACGTGGGGGGAATGCAAGCAATCCGGACGGATATTCCATAGGTGACTGAGGGAAATGAGGGAAGTAGGCCAAAACCAGTCACGATATCCCTCTAATCCCCACTTGACTTGAATGCCCAATTCCTCATTTGAGCAACTACATAAAGCTATTATGTCAATATTGGCTGATACTGGTGACTGTCCATGGAAATTGTAGATTCTCGGCTGTACATTAATCCGCTCTCGGGAAGGTCCCGACCGCGCGCGACTTCCCGACCGGACAACCGCATCCAGTAAGGTTTCACGCACATGTCGGCCCCGAGGGGGGGGCCAATTCCCGTGCTCCACTACAACTAGTCCCTAGTCGCTGTATAAAACCGGTTGGCACAGGGTTCGGTAAAATTTCAACCAGAGTTGCAGGATGCGCATCGACTGAAGGAGAAATTAAGAGCGAATACATAACCATCAAAAAACACACTTGTCTACGAAGCCATTCAGTACACAATGTCAAGTAGAGATCAGATAAAGCGTATCGGCATCTCGGCAAGGATCCCGAGACCAATTTATTGGCTCGCCACGAGGCATATCGACGGACAATTCTTTCGTTCCGTGCCTCGCGGTGCCTCTCTGGAGAATGGATCCTTGGGGAAACCAACATACGTAGCCTTATTTCGCTTATTTCTTGGCATCACATTGGCCAACACGAATTGCCGAGTGCACCGGATGCAGGAAGGCTCGACTCTGGAGTGATGGGTCCACCATCACTGCACACAGTGATATCAGACGCTGTCGCTTGTGGCGCTCCACATGTGGGCCGATGGCTGCACTTACAACGCCATATCGTTGGCCAATCTGTGTATCCACACTCTCAGGCCTCGACGCAGGAATTTATATTATCTAATTCAGGGACTCTGTGCCCGGTTTACGGAGCATATTGGGGACGAAAATTCCCTCCACGGATATTTATGGCCCTCGACCCCCCCGAGGTGGACTTGATTGACACTCCCCGCGAAATTTTTCCGTTCGAGGAACGCTTTTACGGGTCCATTCTCTGCAAATTTGCTGTCACCAGTCACTCTGTTACATAGCTTGAAGTCCAACGAACTTGATCTTCCTATCGCAGTCTGGCAAATCTCACGACTCTCGATAGTAGCAGCCATTAGTTGCAGTTCAGTCCAGTTGCGCCAATCACCATACTAACTGATCCGAGTCTCCCCTCGCGCTACTTTCCGAGCACCATCGCATTTTGACCGGATATCGAAAAGCAACTTTTTTTTCTGCCACCAGCGACTTTCAATTTTTTTCATCCATTGCGCCACCGTTTGCGACATTTTACATCCATATCGACCGAATCCTGAGCAGTATACAGTATTCGAACCGACGGATTAGCCAAGCCCTTGCGCAAGACTAACATTGGCTATATATCGAAAAGCGCCAAATTTTAAAAGGCCTACACGACAATAACATTGCCGCGCAACTCACGTCACACCATTGCCCTATTGCGTCATTCAATAACTGCTAAAGATGAATCTGAAAGATTTGCTTGCTAACCGGGAGCGCAGACACTACCCCGAGTGTGTAGTGCCTCTTCCCCGTGGCTCTGGCCCTGACCTCAAGACCGCCAGTGAAGGTTCAAAGGATAGCCTCGACCGTGCTCCTCGTCAGGAAAATGGCGACGAACTAACGGTGGAGTCTCTTCGTGCTGAAGTCGAGGCCAACCTTATTTCGACGGGTCATAACTCTGTCTATGACCGTATGTCGCGTCCAAACAATCTGCTTGTCCGATTGATGCGTAATCTTCGGTTATTGTAGGCAAAGCATATATTAACTTATAAATGATTAGGCAAGGCAAAGATTATCAATAAAGCCGTACAGGACATTGGTATGGGCCGTTATCAATGGGGCCTCTTCATACTTTGTGGAATGGGCTGGGTTGCTGATAAGTGAGTACATTCAAATTGTGCATTCTTGGCCGAAAGATTTTGCTAACACGATATGCAATAGCCTGTGGTTGCAGGTGAGAATTAGTATTTGGTCTATCTCCCCATCAAAGCTAATCTGTTAATAGGGTGTTGCTCTCACCTTGACCCAAATGGCCATGGAGTTCGGCGTGTCGCAAACCAACTCGAAGTTTGCCACTGTCTCTCTTTTCGTTGGTTTGATCGTCGGTGCCTCATTCTGGGGTATTGCTTCTGATACTATTGGAAGACGTCCAGCCTTCAACTGTACCCTTTTCCTCTGTGGAGCTTTCGGACTGGCTGCCGGAGGTGGTGATAGCTTTGTCTGGTACGATCATTTTCACAACCCTGATTCATCAGTTATACTGACCCCGAAACTAGCACCTGTGCTCTGTATGCCTGTCTCGGTTTGGGTGTCGGTGGAAACTTGCCTGTCGATGCTGCCATTTTCCTTGAATGCCTGCCTCCAAACTCCGGAAACATCTTGAGTGGACTGGCCACATGGTGGTCTGTGGGCACTCTTATCTCCAGGTGGGTCCACTTTATTTGATCTTGCCTAGGTAGCCCAGGAACTGATATCCGATTAGTATGCTGGCTTGGGCTTTCATTCCCAACTACTCGTGTCCCTCGTATGGCGACTGTGACAAGTCCAACAACTGGGGATGGAGATACCTTGTTCTGTCGTTGGGTGCAATCACCTTCTGCATGTTCCTGTGCCGATTCTTCCTCTTCACTCTTTACGAGTCACCCAAGTTCTTGATCTCCCGCGGTCGCCAGGATGAAGCCGTTGCTGCTGTTGAGGGTATTGCTCACAAGAACAAGACCACCACTTGGCTTACCGAGGAGATCCTGAACGAGATCGGTGGTTACCCAGAGGAGAACAAGTCCCAAGCCCTGTCCACCGTTGAGATCGTCAAGCGTTCCATGGAACGATTTTCCTACCAACAAATCGCTCCTCTGTTCAAGACCCGGAAGCTTGCTATTTCCAGTGAGTTCAATATCTCAAATGACTACAGTATTACCTCTCACTAACAACACCAAGCTATCCTGATCTGGTTCTGCTGGACCTGCATTGGTATGGGATACACCCTCTTCAACGCCTTCCTGCCCCAGTATCTCAGTGCGAACTCCACCGTCTACGAGACCTACCGAAACTACGCCATCACAGCCGTCTGTGGTATCCCAGGTCCCCTTCTCGGCTGGGTTATGGTCGATGTCCCCTACGTCGGTAGAAAGGGTACCATGGCTGCTTCCACCTTGATCACCGGTGTCTTGCTGTTCTGCTTCACTGCGACTAAGGATGCCAACGTTCAGCTTGTCTGCTCGTCCTTGGAGTCATTCTTTCAGATGATCATGTATGGTGTTCTGTATGCCTACACCCCCGAGCTCTTCCCAGCCCCCAACCGTGGTACTGGAACCGGTATTGCTAGTTGCTTGAACCGTATTGCTGGTTTGATGGCTCCTATCATTGGAATTTACGCCAGTACCGATCCAGTTGCCCCCATCTACGCTGCTGGGGCTCTTATCCTGGCCTCCTTTGTGGCAATGTGTCTCCTGCCCATTGAGACTGCTGGCCGGCAATCGATGTAGATTTCTCTAGAAGAAATCACGATTGCGAACTTTGCATTATGCACATTTTGCATTAAAAATCTACTGCCAAGAGCTTTGAGTGATTTGAAGGATACCCTGCTTTTTATTTCAAACCATAGCGCTTGCGAAACAAAAATTCTAAATGTTATATACTACTCAGAGGTACATATTATCGATATTAATACATACATCTTCCTCTCAATTCAAACTACAGGTTTAATTCTGAAGTCACATCATTTGCAGCTTCTAAGCCTGAGGTTACACATGGCGCAAGACTTATCGGCTGCATGACCACACAAGATACATACATTGCACATATTCATTACTGATCCGAGTCTGAAGTATTCTTAAAATGATTTCGAATCAATGAGCTGATTGGAAAGTATGTATGCTACAACTCCTCAACCAGCAAAACATGTATAAGTCTTTCGTGAATGTTGAAGAATATCTCGGAACCAAAAAAGAAAGAATGCAGGCACCCGACAAGCTCACCCCTGTGCATCTCAATAATATAAAGGTTGATTGGCAAAATACGAATCAGGGAAAGGCTCAAAATACGGCTCCGCCCCAAGCTTCGGTCCTTTCTCATGATCCGGCGTCAAAACAGCCATCGCATCACTACGATGATCAAGGTCAATACCAGGCCAAAGATTATTATCACTCCAGCTCAAATACTCCCAAAGATACTGACCCGAGTCATCGACAAAGGGAGCAGTAACAGAATCCGGCATTCCATTCTCAGGCAAAGGCACACCAACACGACCGGGCTCAGGCGGCGAGAACATTGCACTCAAATCCCGACCAGCGGGATACAAATTCGATAAAACGGGACCAGTCGCATTAGAAGCGGTCATATCTTCACCTCGCTTGCTAGCTTCGTAGATTCGCGAAACGGCATCTAATGATCGCTTGGCGGTATGGCCGATAGATGACATTTGCGCCAGAGTTCCCATGGCGGTTTCCACTTGTGCTTGGCAAGATTCTATTGAGGCGCGATGATCGTCGGACGTGGGGTCGTTGAGGAATAGTCCGACGAGGGGTACGAGGGATGCTTGGAATGTCCACCAGACGGCGTTCCAGCCGCAGAGTTGGTTGAGCTGAGCTGTGGCGGCTATGTTTTGAATGGACATTTCGGCGACCTCGCGGCATTTTTCAATTGCTGTGCGCTCTTCTACTCGGAGGGCGATGTATGGGACACGTCGCATGGCATAGTTTAGGAGTGTAGGGCGGTATATTAGCATGCGCTGGTTATAGAATCGCCAGCGCATGACTGTGCGCACGGTGCTGATTGAGTCCGAACAAGGCTCATGGTCCTTCAGGATGGGGGGAAGGTTTTCCCACCAATCAAGCAATTGACTATCAGCATGGGCCATTTCTTGGTGCTTGACAAGTGGCGCAGCAGCTAAAGATTCCTGGACTTGGGTGGCGATTTTCGCAAATCGGATATTCTCCACTAGCGGAAGAATGTCGATGAAGTTTTCCTACAGAAACAATCAGTAATGAGTTATCGAGGCATTAGGAAAAGGAAGTACAAACCTTGTCTCGTGAGTTTGGAGGCTTGGTAGTAATGTATGGACCAAAGCGACCCATGCTAGGCCTGCCAAGTGTCATACCTGCCCACGTATCCATAACGAAGAGGGACCACCAAACTCTCCTTTTGAGATCCATAGAAGCTAGTTTGGCTGGGCTTGGAATCTGGCGGCTCTCGGCAAACTCCTTATGTAGTCCCAATGAGGCTGCCATACGCAATGCGGCGCCGAGGACAGAGTACGCCAGGTTTGGCTGGCTGATATAGTGACAATACCATCCGCCAATAAGCCCCAAAGCCTGAATAGTTTCCAAGTGGGAACTTCCAAGTGAACTCAGACCCAAATGACTCTTGCAACGCAGGAAGTACGTTCGGTGGGTCATATCATCGGGACCCGTGGCAGCGATACTACCTAGGGCTAGAACGATATTCAAAAGTGAAAGCCAGTGGTCATCTTTACGATGACCGGTCATATAGGTTTCGCGAAAGCGTTGCTCATCAATCATGGGCGCAAATGCATGGAAGTAGAGGAAATACCCATCTAGCATCTGCATTTCGGTAGGGGCAATAGATGGTTGAGGGGGCGTCAATGGTGGTTGAGGCGGCCATGAGTTTTGGGTATCGAATTCCATGGGCATTTCATCACGAGAGGTAGTAGGTGGTGTTCGAGCAAAGAAGGACGCGCAACCTGGATCGAGCCAGAGTATAACTTTAAGAACAGCCTGTATAGACGAAACGCCCAAATACGATGAAGGTTGTCGAGATGATAGAGAAAGTGCATTCACATCGTCGGAGACACCTTCCACTAAGTCTATATGATGGCCATTCCGGCCACCTTCAAGTTCTTCCGGCATGCTTTGAAGTGATTCAAGGTTGTCATCGTCATGGGATAGTGGAGACACATGGGCCTCTACGGACCCGGATGTCGAAGGCGAAGCAGCATGCTGAACGCTAGTCTGCGCCTGGACAGTCGAAGGTGATGCTGATGTAAGTTCGAGTAATTTTTCCCGGGAAAGATTGACAAGTGATTCTGGCGGGACGTTGGGGAATAATCTCCCCAAAATAGCCCGATATTCATCCAAAGTTGTGGATAGCTTCTCGACATGCCTAAGGAGTGCATCATTTAGCTCCTGAACCAGTCACACTTGATAGTATGGAAAAATACTGTTACGAACCTTCTAGATGGTCTAGGATCAGAGTAATGACACTGATCGGCCTTTTTGTACCATCTGCACGCCTCGCATGGCTTTTCACCATCGCATTTTATCTTTCGGTGTCGACATGACGTACATGCGCGCAATGTTGTAACTCGGCGGCTTACTGACTCGCGACGCTCGGTGACAGGGCGAGGTTTAGCCGGCGTCGCAGATGTAGGATTCTCGAACCCTTCAAAGGTATGGAACATTGTTGTAGCACAGAATGACGGAATAAAGTCACGGATCACATAGTTCGGATACCTAAAAGTTATCTTAGGGGCATCATTGGCGGGGCGAAGTCGTATGATGCTAGTGTGTCACAATATCACGAAAAGGGGGCTCCCAAGGGGTAAATCAGCGATAAATGTTAGAATATGAAGCTGAGATTGTTTCAACAGAGAATGTTGGTCATGTTGTACCCTAAAGCTTGTCTAAACGGTCCACTCCTCGCAGGTGGAAAGGATGCGGAGGATGATCAAACAGATAGTGCGCTCGAACCCAAGAATATGATGAGCAGCAGTTCAGTTGAACTGGGAAAAGTGTCGGGAAGAAATCCTTAGTCCCGCTAATTCCTTCCCCGCATTTTAGGGAATAAGCCCGGGGTTCTTTTATATCCACATGTCCAGTCCGAGGTTCCCGAGTACTGCCTCGCTTATTGGGTGTGGCTCATTGGGGAACCAGAAATGGCGCTAGAGATCAACGGCCCTGACAGTAATCTAATATACGTAAAGTATAGAAAATAGCTCACGCTGTATACATAGTCTACTGGCAGTTTGAAGTCTTGTGGTTCTACGCCATAGTTCATTATAATCTATAGCATTTGAGGATTGTGGGATACATAGATCCTACCTAGGAGACACCAGGTACCCGGTCAGATTCTGGATTCTGGGGGAAAGCCTGCATAACCCAAAGTCATGCAACGTGTGGACTTCCTACCGAACAGTGCCACACACTAGCCTGACCAGGGTTCATGGGATTGATACCTATCACCGAGGGGTATTATGGGGGAGCGCATGCTCTTCAGACGCCACTGGCTAGTCCCCACGCGCTGAAGCCCCTGTCACAATTTCCCCGGAGGCGAGAAAATCCCCCAGGATCACTAGATTGGCTAGAAACAATGGGTATTTGAGGTATATTTGAGGTTGCAGTGGTACTTCCAGACACGCCATGCGGAGTATCCACTGATTATCCGGGAGTGAGTAGATTTGGCTGGGCATGTCATCTCTTACCCGGGATCCATTCAACCGTCAGCATTGTGCCACCGGTCTGGCCTTTAGACCGTAAGAAGACACCGGTGCCTAATTTGGGATTTCACTATACACAGCCAAGATTCATCGATGGTAATTACGCTCACAAGATGGCTAATTAGGGTAGAGGAGGGTACCACAGGATTGCGGCGAAACAAAAGAAATTAAGCGGTGGAAGTCTAACACACAGACCGCTTGGATATTCATCAGGCGGGGCTGATTCTGTGCAGGGTCTGGTCCAATCAGTCGGCGAGCTAACGGTGAAAGGGCTGACGCCGAGAAATTTTCAATGCCGGCCGTGATGTCCTTTTCAAGCCAAGGGCCGAAAATGAATAACACGGCAGTGGTTTTGACCCTAACTTCCAATGCCGACGGATACTAGTAAGAGGCGTGGATATAAGTTCCGAAGGACAAAAATGGGGTACTTGAAGTTGCATGGAAGCGAAATATGCATGGCTGACCAGGGTCAGACTATGCTGTGAGAAAATGGATACGGAAGCCTTGGAATGGACTTGCAGCGCCAAGAGCGACCTTTGTCTATCCGGGACCAACAAAGCAAATGACCTGGGGCCACTGCATTCCGGACCCCGAGAGAGAATCAGTCATTGGCTCGGTTAAGGGGGAAGAGGGGCTAATCTGCCGGGTAGAAACGTTAGCGTAGATTTTGTTTGGAGTCGTGCTAGTGATTTCAAAAGGTCGAACGGCTTTGCTGGTTTGATCGATGCGAATGCCCAAATTTTTTACTTCCCAGGATGTCTACTGCCCAGGAAGGGAACAGTTAACCAAGGAAACAGAGCTCGGTAACCTGGTTAACGGAGATAATAGCCTAAACAAGGCATGGGTCTGTCCACCATTTAATAGGAAGAAAATGGGCCTCTGAGCTGTACGGAGCTGGGTCCGTGCCAAATCGAGTGAGATACAGGTCTGCGCTTTTTTCGGCGAAGACATGCTGTGCATCCCCACAGTTGAGACCCTGCGAGGTCCTCGAGTTTCCCCCTTGTGTCGTCGCTGCACGAGTCACGGTACCTTTCATGCCTGAGGCCAAATAATACCTCGTTTCCAAGGCATAAATATCATGTGATCCGGGGCCTCCGCATCAAAACAGGAAGGAGCGTGTGGGGTCTTATCGATAAGGTCAGCTCCATTTCAGCTAAATAGCTATGCGGAGTAGCTAATTCTCCATTCCAGAAATCAATACTGTTATCTCAATTCCAGCATTCACCATGCAGCTGAGCCGTCATACATTGTCCACTGGATGGACCTTTCGGGATCGGGAGGTTGAAGATTGGATGCCAGTGCCCAAGGTGCCTTCCGTTGTCCACCAAGATCTCATTGCCAACAAAAAGTAAAATTATCCTTCCAACGGGAGTAAAACTGGTAGATTAAATTTATGATGCTAACTATAACAGGTTGGAGGATCCCTTTTCTGAGTTTAACGAGCTGAAAGCAAGATGGGTTAACGGAAAATCATGGGTATATCGCAACACCTTCGAAAGACCAACCATTCCTGCAGGTGCCAGCATTGATCTGGTCCTCGAAGGCCTCGACACCTTTGCAACAGTCAAACTGGACGATCAAATCATACTGCAGACCGACAACATGTTCCTAGGACACCGAGTCAATGTGACGAAGATCCTGGAGGCGGAAGGCGAGCACACATTAGAAATCGAGTTCGATTGCGCCGAACTCAAAGCGCGTGACCTGAAGGCTCAAGATTCATCCCATAAATGGGTTGGATTTAATGGGGATATGTCACGTCTCGCTGTCCGAAAGGCCCAATATCACTGGGGCTGGGATTGGGGTCCTGTGCTCATGACGGCGGGCATTTGGCGTCCTGTACGACTCGAAGTATACAGTGCACGAATAACCGATCTGTGGCCACAAACCAAACTTGCCGAAGACCATTCCACGGCTGAGGTGAATGCTGTGGTTCAAATTCAAACAAATCATACCACCGAGTACAAGGCGCGATTTAGTTTGTATCTTCACGGTAATGAAATTGCTAGCCAAGAAGTTCCTGTTTCTACCAACAACAACACTCAAGTTTCGTTCCGAGTTAATCGACCTGAGCTCTGGTGGCCGAATGGGTACGGTGATCAAGCCCTATATGAAGTATCCGTTTCGTTACTTCATGGAAACGAAATCGCGGATGAGAAAGTAAAAAAGTTCGGTATACGCACGGCGGAGATTGTTCAGAAAAAGGATAAGCATGGGAAGTCATTTTACTTTCGCATCAATGGAATGGACATATTCTGTGGTGGATCTTGCTGGATCCCTGCAGATAGTCTCTTGACAAACATCACACCTGATCGTTACCGTAGCTGGATTCGGCTAATGGTCGAGGGCCGGCAAGTGATGGTTAGGTATGTACGACACCCCAAGCTTGAAATCCTTGGCTAACATAAATCGTGCAGAGTATGGGGTGGTGGTATCTACGAAGATGACACATTCTATGACGCCTGTGATGAGTTGGGAGTCATGGTATGGCAGGACTTCATGTTTGGGTGCGGCAACTATCCAACATGGCCCAAAATACTTGACTCTGTACGCCAGGAAACCGTATACAACGTGCAGAGATTACGCCACCACCCATCGATTGTCATATACGTTGGTAACAACGAGGACTATCAAGTTCAAGAGTCTGTGGGCCTTACTTACAACTTTGATGACAAAGACCCCGAAAGTTGGCTCAGAACAGATTTCCCAGCCCGTTACATTTACGAAAAACTACTGCCGGAAGTTGTTGCCGAGCATTCTCCAGACACATTCTATCACCCGGGAAGTCCGTGGGGCGATGGAAAGATTTCATCGGATACTACAGTTGGCGATATGCATCAATGGAACGGTAAGTCCTCCTTAGGAAAAGAGGAGAACCACTGCTGATGTCTTTGCTCCAGTATGGCATGGCACGCAGGAGAAGTATCAGATCTTCGAAACGCTCGGTGGTCGATTCAACAGTGAGTTTGGAATGGAAGCTTTCCCAAGTATGGCCACCATTGAGTCGTTTGCTCGCAATCCCAATGATCATCATGCACAATCACAAGTTATGGACTTCCACAACAAAGCCGACGGCCATGAACGACGCTTAGCAACTTACTTGGTAGAGAATTTCCGATCTCCACTTACGTTCGAGGTAGCCTTCCAATTCCCATATTCCCGATTGATTGAGTGTACGTAACTCTAATGGCTATCCTAGGGATACATCTATCAAACACAACTGATGCAAGCCGAAACCATGATGTTTGGATACCGAGGCTGGCGCCGACAGTGGGGAGACGAAAGACATTGTGGAGGAGCCCTTCTCTGGCAGATCAATGACTGTTGGCCAACCATTTCTTGGGCCATTGTCGATTACTTCCTGCGACCAAAGTTGGCCTACTATGCCGTGAAACGGGTCCTGAACCCGATTGCCGTGGGAGTTCAAAGAGAGCACCATGACTGGAGTGTGGTGCATGCCCAGCCACCACTCAAAAGTAAGTATCAACTATGGGTTGCCAGTAACAAGCCACACACTCTTCATGCAACTGTAGAGTTGCGTTTCATCTCCATCATAACTGGAGCTGAATTACGCGCACCCATTGTACGGGAAGATATCCCGATCGCTCCAAACGGGACAACCGACATCATATCGGATGGGGTTATCGATCACATCGCAGAGCCTGAGCCACATGTCTTAGCCGCTCGGTTGTGGGTAGATAACAAGATAGTTGCTCGGGATGTTGACTGGCCCCAGCCGTTCAAGTATATTGATCTTCCCAACCCAGAGCTTCAGATCAAGGAGGTGCAGGAGGTCTCCGATATTGGTCAGCAGGTATGGACGGTCGCAATCTCGGTGCGAAAGCCTGTAAAATGCTTTGCATTTGAAGAACAAGATGATATTCGATTAAGTGACAATGCGCTCGACCTTGTTCCTGGTGATGTGCAGCATGTTACTGTCTCAGGACGTGCGTCCCAACTGAGATACAAATTCCTCGGAAAAGAGGAATCTGGTCATTTTACGCGGGCAATGTCTTTGCGCCCGGCTTGAAGAAGCTGATACTTACCTACATAGACAAGACTTAGGTATCTGCTAGTTGAAATTTGTGTCAAGATCTTGATGTGATAATGCTACCTGCATGGAGTCAGTGTAGCCAACCTAGGACTTGAGTACTAAGCCATATTGCCCCTACCCCTTTTCACTACTTCAAGGTTTCCCTGGAACATGAGGATTCAAACGGCGCGCGATTATAACCATCCAGTCCAGGGTTGTAGAAGCGATATCGACTAGCTGGCCATACTATAAATGACCTCAGTGGTGCAAAGAGGTTTGCGATGCGAGAGAACGACATGCGGCATTCAGCAACAAATCCACCAAATGTGCTACTACTGTAGTAGCCACGAGCGAATTTGGTTCGTTAATAAAAATAGTGACGGGTGGCGGGGTTGAGGCTGCGTTCCAGTATTGGAATGTTTCTGGCGCCCAATGTGCCGATTGTAATCTGCAGCCGCATGTGCGTGCATATGGCCCTGGTCACGCGGCTGAGGATGCATGCAACGCTCTGTGGGTAGTAATTATCACACATCCCAGAAATATCTATCGACCCAACAGGAGTTTATTCCCGCCCATAAAAAGCGGCAATTATGACAAATTCATCATAGATTTATAATTCTGACATGCCGAGAAATGAAAATACTTGATCAGCGGGCAGTATACTGGCTCCTCGGATTACAAGAGCTCCCTTTCTGGGGCAACTGAATGACCTCAAGTTGTTCATAATACTCAAATTACTCGAGAAAATGATCGAAACAATTTCGAATAGAGGATGGCATGGCGAATTAGAACAGGATGCCGGTCACGTTCATCGTCAGTGGTTCTAGTTTGTTTCCAGAAACTATGCTGACGGGCAGTCGTGGAGGGCTCTCTTGTGCTTCAAACTTGTGCTATCTCAATCGTGAATGGATGAGAAGGAGCGAAACACATTCAAACCAGTGATGATTGGGCTACGGAGACCAACAGTGAGGCGGATGGTGGGGAATACCCCAAAGAAAATAGAATTGGGCTGACATCGTCGGCTGGTGATTGGGCCACCACGCCCAATCGAACATTTGAATATCAAACCGTCGAGCAGTCCAATCAACTGTTGAGTGGTCCCAACTAGAGCCCAAATCGCGCGGGCCCAAACAGTGTCTGCTGTCCAGTTTGCTTATTTCAAAAATGTTGCCGCCGGGCATCAGCGAGCAAGACTCATCATAGTAGAGGCATGGAAATATTTGAATAACTGGCTAAGAACTATAATAAGTAGCCTGACCCTCGGGCTTGAATCATCTTCAAGTTGTACTAGGTGTACTAGGTACAGCACCTGTCCCCGCAGATCATACGCAAAATCTCCTTCTCCTTCGTTCTACAACATCTCGGTGAATACACCTGGTTCCACTAAAAAGAGACCCCGCTCCCCCATGAGCACTTGAGATCCGGTGCCGCTACTCCGTGCTTGGTGGGTCGCTGCCACGAAAAAGTGGGGGCAGTACATAATGCCCCGCGCAGAAAGCCAAAATGGTAGGCATTTTGCTATATAATCTTATTATAACCAACTATTGACATCTCGCTAACCTTTTGACGAAATTTTTTCAGCTGTCGCACGGTTCAATATCAACGGACACAACACCGCCCGTGATGTCCTAAATCAAGTGCAGGATTACTATGGAATAAGAGGCACGTCGCATTGGGACAGCAACATCCCCGATTCCGCTTCAGCCATCCAACTTCTAGCGGCAGAAAGAACTCAGGCCGTTGTTGACCAAGCGAATGGTGTCCGATACGAGGTTTCGATCAACCGAGTAACGGGTGTGGTTCAAGTTCAACCTGGTGTTACCAATAATGTTGCCGTCGACGGAGCGAAGCAAGGGAACATAGGTGCAGGAATGGGTGCTGTGGTGCACGGAAACCGTGCAGAGGGAAAAGACACTGAGCAAAAAAACGTCTCAATGTGTGTTATGCTGTGAAATGTGGCACGCAGAGACTCTTGGATTCTCGATGGTATTATATCTTTGCTATCCTGATGGGTCAACTGGTCCCCGGGGTTTAGATGTCGTCCACCTTTCAATTTCCTTGCAAGCGCCTGGGTCCCTGGTTTGAAGGTCAGTGACCTCTATTCATGACGAAACTTGATCATGTTCCATTGTTTGCTTTCGTTTACGGCATAATTATCCGATATGTGGGCGACGGCACCCATTCTCGGACTCGGACTCGGACTCGGACTCGCATGAGATATCTCATTTATCTGCTCAGCGTTATTCAAGACAACATTTCGAAAGATGGATAGTCGTTCGGCGCTTGGATCATGTTCTGCACGTGTCATTTGATGTAACTTTCTTTTCAATGTCGATCTCTCCTCTTTATGACTCATATTAGCTTCAATACTTCACATTTTCAAAGCCTTTGCACTGCATACCTTCATGTTCGGGATATAAGGGAAATTCTTTACCGTCCGAAACCCCATTCATTAGTCGATCTACTTGAACATAGCGTTCTAAAATAGCTTTCGAAGCGCTTGCAGCCGCAGCAGCAGCAAAGTTCTGCCATTTCTTGTTCTTATGAGCGTCTGCATAATCGCAAACACCTTTCACAACGACACAGGGTAGGTTTTCCCAGATACCAGCGCCTTCCATTTCAAAGGCAATAACCGATTCTCTTTGCGCAACCTTATCTCGATATTTGCCACATTTTACCACTGTATCTGATGATGCAACCGTTCCCATATAGACTCTTGGATCTTGAGCCATAAGGGCCTGAGCTTTGTCCTGCTCTAGCTTCTCTCTTGCTTTGAGCCGTTCTCTTGCTATTGTGTATTCTCTCTCACAATGTAAGGTTTCACACGTAGAGTGGAGAGCAGATTCACAGACCGGATCAAGATCCTCTTTACAGTCACTGCAAAGACAATTAGCCAGGTCACGGTGTTTATGGCGATAGTTCGTAGCAAAAAGCTTATCCTCAGCTGTTCCAGGATACTGGTATCGAACGCGATGTTGCTGCTCGATTGCTTTGGCTTGGAGCTGCTTTAAAATATAGGCTGTTCCCTTTTCAAGTCGATTTAAACCAATGGAGGTTTCAAATGTAAGGAGTAGATTTTGTATCTCTTTGTTCGGTCGACCTAGGTTGTCATTCAGTGTATTTTTGCGAATGAAAGAGTTCGGATATTGTCGTCCAAAATCACATTGAATGATCGTCTTGCTGACTACCACATCTCCTAAAAGTATTTCGGTCTGTTCCTCATCTCCAAAGTGGGGCACACCCCCACAGATACCGGTCAGAAGCGCGAGGCGCACATTGTTATAGCTAGACCTAAGACTGGCAGCTGCACTAGCCGCGCTGACCTTTCCGATACCGGGAAGAAGAACCAAGACAACATTGTGTCTACCAATACGACCGCTTGTATAGATGTTCAGATCCCCAGTCGCACGTCCGAATGGATCACCCTCCTCATCCCAAAACTCGTCGAAGACCAAAGACACTGCATCGTACTCCAAGGGCAGCGCGCAGATTATAGCTATTCCGAAGTCCGCGCGACAAGAGGGCCTTTTAACAGAAACAACCATTTTCAGGATATCAAGGATGCCTAGCCTCCAGAAAACGTGGGATGACGTGAATTCAGCCGCTTCTGGGGCGGGGTATTTGGGTACTTCAAGTTCTCTGCTGCCTGCGAAAAAAAAGTGCTAGAATTCTTACCGAGAAGGGCCGTGAGCGAAGATCTTATTTCAACGAACAAATAATATCATAATATATGTCGACATTTGTCAGCAATTCAAATCGAGTTGCGGCCTAATTGGGAAATATCGTGACAACTCATGCATATGTGGTTCTTTCAAGTTCTGTTGAACGCGGTGGCGATGCAAGGCAAAGGCGTGCAAAACATTCATTGGGCGTTTGGAGCCACACATGCCAGTGCTAGAAGTTCCAGTAGCGCTTGAGTCATATCTACTATCTAGTGGTACCTCATATATAATCCCTGATACTACATGGACTTTGTCAAGTTTCTCTAAGGTTGACAAGTACTCTTCTTCATCTCCCCCACCCAGTAAGTTCATCTTTATTATGGCAGCAGCTAACATTGCCTCTAGGGGTGCATCCCAGACAAACATCGGATTCAGGACCGAAATTACAGTATCTCGAAATATTCACTATCATGTACCCGGTCCAATGACGGACTTGGCCACTTCACAGCAATTCAAACCCCCCCCTGCATGTAGTGGATGGTCGATCATGGGGCGTTTCGTCGAACCACGTTACAGCTTCTGTCACTCCACATACCAATATCCTGCCCAATAGATACCATAGCTGTGAAGAGGTCCAAGAAATGGTAATGGTAAATGATAACTTACGGCCCATATTAGAAGTACCGATGCCCAAGCTTACCTCGCCGAAAAATGACGAGCATATGACCCCTTTAGAAACCCCCATTATATGCCTTTTACTAATTATTGCTAGTAGGATTCCCCTATGCCTAGTCTTTACTATCGCTCTTATGATATATTGGAACGAGTTGATGGAAATGTCCATGGATGACACAGTTCGCACAATCCAAGGTATGATTGAATATCGCGTCAGCATTTTTCTCGGTCAAGAAAGCATGTTTCATATGAAAATCTAACTTATAATGTCCTAGCCCTGGTAAGAAGAATGTTACCTTCTTTTACTTGGCATACGTCTCTTCGTCGACCCCGCGTCACCACTGAGGAGTGTGATTTTGGGGAATTTATTGTCTAAGTTCTCTCTACAAAGGTAAATGGTGAGAAAGTTTGAAATCTTTTGGCTAAATTAGTATTATTAGGTTTTGCTATTTGAATATTACACTATAAGCGATATGCTTATGCATCAGTCGAAAAAGAAATTGTGAAATCAATCGACCTATCCATAACGTTGCTACTATTTTTAGACTACATACATGGGTTAGGTTTATAAAACCATCTATAAAAATATTATAACAGTTGAAACATTTGGATTTTGTCAATCTAATGTAGTATTTGACAGTGAGAAAGAAATAATAGTAAAATAAGAGTCTTAACTACAACATTTGAAAAGATCTCATGAAGAAGTGTCCACAACATTCCAAAGGCCTGTAAACTTCCCCATATTAAATTATACTTAAGTGCTGCTACTACTACCTACTACTAGTATACTATATTTTAACAAACTTTAAGTTCAACAAAATGTTGTTGTTCAAAATATTTGAACTTCCAAGGTTCAACAGGCATGTGGAAGCTAAAACAATCCAGCTCGGACATCTCGACCACCTCAAGTGCTGATTTTACATATGTTTCCGACCATCAACTTGAACTTTGAACTAAAAGATCACACATGCACACATCAATGTGCGTAAGAGCAATTATCTCCCGATTGATGTTATCGATAGTAGACAGCGAGGTAGCTGTTGACAACTCCCCCACAGCTCCCTCTCTCTCTCCCCTCTCCCCTCCAGCTTTGTTCTTCTAGTTTAATGCACACGTTCTGATCTAGCATCTGTTTCGTAAGGCACTCTAACAGTAAGACTGAAATTTATATATGTATCGGTATGAGGTTTTTTATGGAAGACTCAGCATTTGTTTGAACCTTAAAGTTGTTGTGTATACTGCAACAAGAGCTGAACGTGCCTAGGCTAAAGTGCGGTAGTCAACCTCTCCGTCAAGTCTCGGGGAAGTTTCAAATCGGAAACATCTTCCAAGTCCCGTTGCACGCGCAATGCTTTTGGTTACGAGTGAACCAGTGAGCCAAAAGACAACTGAAATGTTGATTGGATTTCCAAGTACAAAGTATGAATAGCAACCGTAAAATCTACCAGTATTTAACTTCTTTCAAGTTGAATTTAGAATTCAAACATTTGAAGTGCTGGACTCGGAACTCGAAGTCCTTCGTGGAGCCACCGTCATAAGATATCTATGGATATTATCATATCCTTTTGAATAAATGGATCCGAGTTATTGCATGCACATTGGTCTTCCTATTTTCTGAGTTGAAGTCAGCACACAATGTGATGCTCTTTCTTATAATGAAACTAAGTATGAAGATATAGTGATGGTATTGACTTTATTCGGAGCTCTGGGATTGGTGGCAAATTTGATAGCACTAGCACCTCCATAATAGGATTTCTCAAAATCAAAGAGTCTACTACGAGCTTGAAGCTTTTGAGAGAAGATTCAACATATGATTTCGCGATATATACACTTTTTCAACATATCCACTTGCCCTCGAGTTTTCCAAATTTAAGACAACTTCACGTAAGATGCTCCTTCAAGTAAAGCATGTCGTTCAAGTTTGTACGAACACACAGATAATCTACTCAAAGTCAGGTAAAAGCCACAGCAATCATAATAAAGTAGATACATACGGAACAGTCCTCGAAGTCTCAGAGTCTCAGCAGAAAAGATTCTGACTCTACTGCTTGTTGCTGCAGCACTTGGCAGGGGTGGCACCAGCGACCGGGCTGGAACCAGCACCACACTTGTCGGAGTTGCCGCCCTCGGAGGTGGGTTTACAGTCGTACCAGAGGCCACCAATGCTGACACGGTCGATGTCGGCACCGTTGCCAGAACAGTGGAAAAGGGTGGGCTCAGCGCAAGGGTTGGTGGAGGAGCTCTTCACGGAGCAAGAGTCGTCGGAGACGTAGGTGGTGCCATCAACATCGTAGAGAGCATAGTTGGCGCCGGGGCAAATCTCAGCAGCGGCGAAAGGGAGGAGGACAGCGAGAGAGAGGACGGCCTTGAACTGCATTTTGGCGAGTTTAATTGTATCTGGAGGATACTTTTGAAGATAGAGAGATGTTGATGGTTGAGAGAAGTTGACAGTGAATAATGGAGCTCAATGGTGCCGTCGTCGACGCCCTTTATATACTATTTCTGGTGCCAAGTTTCGTACGTTTCGTTTCCGAGCTTCATCACTCTTGCGCTTCACTCTTCTGCTTCATTTCCGAGTACCATCCCGTTTGAATGCGCAGAGGGAGTACAAGGCTGAGTCTTTGGGGGTCTTAGATGTCTCTTCGCTAAGATACTATACCTATCAGAGCAAGGATAGGCAAGGCTTCCACAGCACAAAAGGCTAACTCGGTGTCATGACTCAAAGGCATCTGAGATTAATGGCCAGGTCTGGTTGAGTGCCAAGTCAACAATTTCAAGAAGGAAACTGATATGCAATGGAGCGGTGAATTTCTCTTAGAATGAGATCTGTCACGGTCAACGGATCCCGGAATGAGCCTTCAGCACCGATATGGGGCGACTGCGTGTATACGCAGCTCTCAATGGCAGAAGCAAGATCGTCACGGACGGCGGAACATGAATTTGTTTCAACACCGATAGCTTGTTTTAATGGCTAAAATATAGAGAACAAAGCGTCCAATAAGCTTGGAAAAGAAGACAGAAACAAGTCCAATGTCATAGACTATACATCATTGTGAAACAGATAACATAGTCAGTTTCCCAGCCGTTGTGTTCGAGTCAGTCAGCGGAGTATAGGTATGATTGTTAAGACTGTTCTCTGTATGGGGTAATGTATTTGGCCAATGGGACCTGGGCCGCAAGGCACGAACCTTGGAAGAAGGGATCTACACGGCCCCAGACGATCCCATCGCTGGGGCCCGCAAGTGCGCACGCGTAGCGTAAGCCACCCATGCAATGTGCACGGCAAGTGGAGTAGCTAAAACACCTACTACGGTAATTCTGTTCGCAGTGGTCTTGGCAGTACCCCATATTTCGATAAACTCCAAGAATAGCGTGCGAGTAGTGCGAGGCTCTGCCCAGGCACGAGGCTCTAGATTTTTGCCAATGCAGTAAGCTCCTCGGTACCGTAAGTGAGGAGCAGCAATCCTGTGATCTACATAACTGTTACTCTCCAGATAATTACTCTCCGCAGACATCCGATGGATCTCCTATTTTCTTTGATTTTGTTTTTTGAAGACTCCAAGGTTTGTTCAAGTTTGACGCAGGTTCGGGCGCACACCAGGAGCCAGCCACGCATGGATGCAGAATAGGGTAAGTCGTGCAATTGCACGCCAAAATGGCTCATCGACTTAAAATTACTTTAAATCATCAGCAGAGCTCGATTTATTCCATGTTATCCCACATGCATATGTGCATGAGTCGGTTACATTTGTGTTATGAACATATAAAAATATTCAGTGCCAAGTTACCCCTCTAGCCAAGGAAATCATATTTTCGGATTTGAAATGGGCCGTTCACAGCCTGAGTTCACTTCTGGCGCATATGTAGTGTGATGATCAGTGGATTCTTTGCTATGGTAAAAAGTACGATTGACACCCAATGAACAAAATGTTTCTCGTAACGAAAAATTGCTCTGAATTGACCATAAGCAAATTGATCGATCGACTTGAAGTTCAAATCTCTGTTGAGTTACGGACAATTTGTATCAGCTTCCTGTCTAAATTTATACAGCATCAAATAATTGGTACCGTTGGATTAATCTGGAGAGCTTGAGAAACGAATGAGTTATATCGCCCTCAACCACTACAACAATGATCACCAAAGCTGAGTCCATCGCCAGAATTGTTCCAACAAAACTCAATTGATCATATGGTTCATCCAATGTTTTCGTACGAGGGGATAAAGTTTGCCCAAAAGGAGTCAAAGCCCCCATAATTGACCCGCAGCCACCATGGATCCAGAATTAGAAACGAAAGAGCGGTAGAAGTAGGGCCTGTATATTCGGAGATCGGACCTCCCATTGTAGTTGCCACCCCGAAATGAGGGGTTCAGATAACACTTGAGTGGACACATTGGAAAACACTGTTACCGAAAAAGTCGGCTTCTCAGCGTACAGCCTGATTTAAAGCCCACCGCTCAGAGCTCAAGCCGCAACAACCCCTGGAAGCTGAAAGGGGCGCTCGTTCACCTCACAGACTGTGCCAGATGCTGGGAGCTCGCCAATTTGAAAATAATTTCTGACCACTGATGTGGTACAATTGGAGTCAGCGGAGGTCGAGCAGTGCTGTCAGTTTGGTCAAGGTTAGTTTGCGAATGTCATATTTGCAATCTTGAATTCAATACATACGCCGACGGAGTTCTGATGAAGCACCTGAGCACCAGAGAACCCACGAGACATCTTATAAGTGCTACGATTAATAAGTAATGTGTCACTGCATATCGGAGGAAGACTGTCTATACTCACTTCCTAATTGGAGTCACTGGGTCGAATGAATTGCCAATGAAGAGTAAGGGGTGAGATGTATTTTGAATGAAAGACCCTTCAACATCATATTAAGCATTTTGTCATGCTGTTTTGTCATATGGATTCAAACTTACCATTAAAAGGCCATGCCGGCCTTGCCGACCAACTAGTACACCCCATGCCAAGATCAGACCATTCAGGCCCAATTATTTGACTTTGACCTAGCATCGTCTCGCTGTGATTTCTGTATTGCGACTTTGTCATTCCGAGCAATCGATGTCCATCTGTACAGATAACACTAGCCTGGGCCTCATCGATGTTGTTTGTTGCCTCGAGTTTGGTCCGCTGTAAATGGTTATAGTCAGCGAAATAAGAGCCATTTCCCTGAGCAAGATCCGTGAAGACTCGCGCAACGACTGGGAAAAGTTGCACTGGCTTGTAAAGAGAAGACATTATGAGCTTATTTACGTCGGAGTAGCTGGCGATCTCAGGTCCTCTGGTCTCGGAGGCGGGAACAGCAATAGGGTTTGTCTTGAGACCTTCCAGTATGTCCTGGAAGCGAGTTTTAATATCCTTCACATCACTCGAGGCAAAGGGACAATTCTCTGGGCCAGATTCATGGCAATACTCGAAGAACTTGCCAAGCGCACCGTCAGCATCTTGAAGATTTGCAAGCCAGTTGCCCTCGTAAAAATCATAGGCGTCAACGACGCCGTCAACTACAAGTCGGTGAATACGATTTGGGTGTAGTGCCGCGAATGTGGTTCCCAGGACACTTCCGTACGAAAACCCCCAGTAAAGAATTCTTTCTTCGTCACGCTTCCAGCGATTTTTCAATCGAACGTTCTCTGCCTCAACGTGCTTTCCGGAGCCGAGCACACCGAAAGTTTCGTTTTCTCTCCACTCGCCATGTCGCTCAACTATTTGGACCATATCCGCGACGACTGTAGGTGTGTTCATGAAATTGCCAATCCATTCCGAGCCGGCTGGGAGGTCAGTACCGGGAGCGCTGCATGTTTGAGCGAAGGCCTGACGTCTTGCCCAGAGTGTATCAAATGCAACATCCGAGCTGGCGATGTTCCCTGTAGCCTCAATTTGTAGCTGCCAGACTTTTCGTTCTTCCGGGGTCTTGAAGCAGGTAAACGCAGGGGTGGTATTATTGATGCCTCGGGGATCAAAGCCTAGAATATCGAAATACTTTACATCTTCCGACTGTGACTCTGGACTTTCAGGTAGTTCCTCAAAATCGACAATATTCTGTATCATTTCCCCTTGAGCAAGGGCTAATGAAACACCGGATCCACCAGGTCCACCGGGGTTCAGGATAACAGGTCCGCCATATCGTGGATCCGTGATTGGGACTTTGGCAGGGCGTCGAACGATGGCGACTGCTACAGTCGCTCCCTGGCCATCTGTCCGGTTATAATCCATTGGTACCTCAAGACGGGCACACTGGAATTCCCCAAAACAGGCGTGGTAGATGAGGCTTTTTGTGGGTTCGATCTAGACGCTGGATGAGAAATGGCCCCCACAGGCACTTGACGCAATCAATACACGCAACCAGGCACTCACATTCTCCCATTTGAACTCCTCCACTTCTTCCAATTGTGGCGAGGGAGAAGATACGTGTTTAGATGTGAAAGATTCACGCGAATAGTGTATAGATCCCCAGATGATGAAAAAAAGAAAAAGCGCTCCCGGGCGCAGCACTCGTCCGATCCATTTTTTCTTACCATCAACACATCGCGGGGACGCAGGGTCCGAAACGACTGGGGACTTTGTATCCGACATTTCTGCTAGGTGTGATGGATTGTCAAGGGGTGGAAAACAGGAATACGCAGTCTAATCACTCCATCAACAGTCCGAGACAGCAAGAGCGATCGCGGAGAAAATAAGAAGCAAGAAGAGGAAGATGAAGTTAATTAAATCTCCTCGAGAGAAAGAAAACAGATCCCCGAGCCCGAATGCTACTCTATTTCTACTGATAAGCACTAACTCCGAATACCGATGCCATCGAATCAGGTCATCGTTCACATGTCTCATCCAGTGCGATCGATCTTCAGCTTTGGAGGGCTTTGGAAGTAGAAGTACGATGTTTTTGCTGTAGTAAACTGCCAAGGACTTTCTCCACATCTCCAGATTTATCGAAGATCAATTTCTAATTGAGAATTCCCTGTTGGGTGAACGCTTAGCCGTGGAGGGTTGAAGCGGATACAAACCCCCACATTATCGGAATGAGGGGCTCAAGAGCAGAGGCTGGGGGATCACTCGTATAACAGTCAAAGGAAAATTAAGTCTTCCTTCAAACTGAGTTGCAACTTGAATAGGAGGATGTCTCAATCAACACCACAACTACCACCCCAAACACCGATTCCCAGTCGCCTTCAAGGCTTAATCGCCATTGTGACTGGCGCCGCGGGGAACATCGGGTTTGAATCAGCACGGCGATATATCCTAGAGGGAGCAAAAGTGACTCTTATCGATGTGGACGAAAATAAGCTTGCTAAAGTTGCGCAATCATTGTTGGACTGCGTTCAGAATTCAACACTCGAGAAGAAAGATGACTTGATTCTTACTGTTACGGCCGACGTCGCGAAGGAAGAAGATGTTCAGCTATTTGTTGACAAAACAGTCGCGTTCTTCGGAAGAGTAGATATCGCCCTTTTGTGCGCTGGGATTTCATACTCATCTACAAGCATCTTGGAGACAGACGTGGATCAATACGATAAGGTGATGCATGTTAACTGTCGATCTGGTAAGTGAAAGCCACATGGCTTAATGAACGTGTATGTCTAACTGTAAACCTGAAACTCAGCATTCCTTGGAGTCAAACATTGTGGTCGGGCAATGAAGGATGCTGGAAACGGGGGCAGCATTGTCCTCGTGTCATCCATCGCGGGTCTACATGCTACACCTGGCCTGTCTGCGTACTCCACGTCAAAGTTTGCTTTACGGGGACTTTGTATCTCGGCAGCAGCGGAATTGGGGCAATTCAATATTCGGGTCAACACTGTCCACCCATGTGGCGTCAATAGTCCCATGTTCATCGCTTCTTGGTCAGAAGAGAAAAGGAAGAATATGCTCTCATCTGTGCCTTTGGGTAGATGGGCTGAGGTCGCAGATGTTGCTGCGCTGCTATCATTCCTGGGTAGCCCCGATGCGAGATTCATGACAGGCGGAGCACTCAAGGTAGATGGCGGGAGAGTGATGTATTAGAATAAACAAATGGATGTATCAATTTAGTACAAAGTCAACGCAGACATTATTCCAAAGGCAAAAGAGCGAAAGGCATTCGAGGCTGACATTAGATCCACGAATCCGAGGAAAGATCAATCACTACTATCTGGGAACGTCGAGAAACACTTCAAGAACAGTCGCTTCACCCAACCTAGTGGATACCATTCACCTTTTTGTCGGAAAAGGGCTTTCCGTTTGAACGTGGAGAGTTGCAAGAGATTGACGCCCTCCGTGTCTTAGTTGGAGGGATCCTGTCAGTTGTAGGGCTAGGAGGTGCCGAAGCAGTAATTTCCTGACTAGCCGAGACAAAAAGTGGATGTGCCTTTGAGAGGTTGATCACATAGCTCTGATGATCGCGGGTACTGCTAGAAACCAAGGAAATCCGAGGAAAGACCATGAGCGCGTACTCTTTGTAACAACTTGCATCCATTTTGTTCTGGTCTTTTCCCATTCCAGGGAATTCAAATGGCCACCACATGTCATGCGGGTCGAAGTAAGGTTCGTATTTCTGTTGAGCATGTTGTAATGGCTGCCAAACTTCGGCGGCTTTCTTGACAATCTTCGTGACGATCTCACGAAATTCGCTATGCAGAGGATCCGAGAGCAAGCCGAATGTGCAATTTGCCATTTTTTGTACCACGGTTTGGATGTTATCGCGGAGCGAAGCTTGTTGCATGTCGGGATCAAGGGAGAGTGTCAGGGAGCGGTAGAGCCATTCTTTTTCAGGGTTTGTCTCAGCAAGGTCGCTGAGCGTTCTGCGCATTTGAGAATCTTCTGGTATGAGATATGCAGGCTGGAAAATGTATTTGTTAATCTCCCGTGATAGAATAGCTAGTATAATTACTAGTCGCATTCCTTTCGCTGCATCACTATTTGACGCAGGTAAAGGCAGATGTGGTGCGAGGCGATGTCTTTCTTCTTCGATTTTCTTCCATGCGTTGGGATCCTGAGAGTCATTTAGAATAGTAGCCAACATCATTTAGGTATTAAAATACTGACTTTCAAGGCCCTGCTCTCGAGATTCTGGCTGAAGATGGTCAACATGTCAGCTGTAGCATCTTCCCAAAGATGTTCAAAGCCATCTAGCCTGTAATTATCTCATTAGCTTTTATTATACTGGCAGTGATAGAACTTAAAGCTAACATAGTCTGCTCATCCATCTGTTGGTGAGAAACTCGAAAGCTCTCCAGGTGATCCAATCGGGACTGGATATCACGTAGTTGATCTTGGGTACCACTATGCACCTTTTGCAGGTTTTCATGCTTTTGTTTCTCAGATAGCAAGGATTTGCTTAGCTCGGTTTCTGCTGCTTTAGAATGATCAATCATCGAATCTTTCTCCTTCAATTTCTCCTGCAGTGAAGTGATGTCTCGATTTGCTTGAGCCAACTTCCCATCGGTTTTGGATTTTGCAGATTGTAGGAGTTCAACCTGAGCTTCGAAATCCTTCAAGTGCTTCAATAAGTCTAATTTAGTCTTTCTCTCTTCTTCCAGGGCATGAGAGAAAGATTCGGCTTTTGCCTCGGCAACACTCGTTTTCTTCACTTCATGTTGTACTGCAAGGGATATTTTCCGAACGGCGATGTTGTGCTCTTCGAATTGATCCTTGAATCTTTGTTGCCATTCACTGATTTGCTCTTGCTGACTATGAAGCAACTTGAGTAAATCTTTGGCATTCTGAGCCTGAGGGCTAGAGAAGAACAAGCCCAAATGCTCAAGGGCCTTCTTGAGATCTCCATAATTGAAAGGCTGGGAGCTTGCACCGCTACTTGGTGCTTTGGGAGACTTTGCTATGGTCGCCATAATAATAGAGTCACAGAAAAAATAGCAAAATAAGTATTTGGCTCAAACTTTCGAGGCCAGGTGGTTCAAATTTCTGCACAGGTGTGTGAAGACAATCCTCTAGGAAGATGCTTGGGTAGTACCGGACCGCATGATGAGATTTGAAGGAAATGACAATGAATTTATACTGTTCACTGAATAATATAGACCATGTCTTATAGAAACATGGTTCTTACTCGGATCTTCGATAGTGCCATTCCATTCCGTGAGTCAAGCGAATGTACTTCCATACCTTTTGTCTCCTATCTCTCGAGCATTAGTTGTGCACTGGTACCACAGATCTACAAACAGAGCATGGGCCTTTACTTACAGTGCCATATGGTAGATGAGCAGCCAAAAGTCGGATTGAATCATTCAATGAGGCTCATAATTGCGTGGAATGATTTGGGGGGGGGGGGGGTTCTGAGTTGTCTTATGCATGCAAGATACAGGGGTCTTGCGCGACGTGTTCGGCTCCATACCGATGCCCGCACTATGCACAGTACTAAGTCATGCATATTAGCCACAGGGATAGCTTTCGATCCATTGCCCTCCTATCAAACAAACGCCTCGTCAAGGCGACTTGATAGTTGCCTCGTTGGGGCTCCTCGGGATTTGAATGAGTCGCCACAAGGAACGAAGGATTCATGATCCTGGTAATTATCTTTGCGGCTGACCATATATACCTGGCAGTGTGGCATTGACGTGTTCATTACCTTGCAATGTGATATCGCCTACATGTATTTTATTACGGTCGCTAACCGCGGGAAACCCCAGCATGTAGATTGCAAATCGGGCTGCCTCGGCTGTACGATACCGAGAACACCGGGGAAGGCCGTTGACAGCACACCCACTGAATGAGCTCTTGTGAGATCAGATTTTGCATGGCCAATCTCTGAGCTAGTAAACGTAGGGGAGGTAAGTCGCCAGAATACAGCAGCCAGAATGAAAGCCATCTCAAGGAAGCGGGCCGAAGTACTCTCAAGGAAGCTCGAACGCTGGAACTGAGATCATCAAAGCCTTTAACCCCTCACTGCACGAAAAAATATTTAATTTTTCTTTAGTCATTTCAGACTTAGCTTTCAATCATTTCTTGTGGGTGGTGAAATACTTGGAAATACGAGATGATTCTTAGTACTTGTTTGGATGAGTCAGAGTCGCGACATCCGCCTTTCCCGGGTTCGCGCACTTCATGTCCACTGAAGTCAATGTCTCTGTTTCCACTTGAAAAGTCTCAGACTGGAATTTGCTCGATTATGCACTCCCTCTAAATAGTCGATAATGGCGACTGATATCTATCTCGGCATCGTGGGTACGTCTCACGAGAAACCCCTCGTTACATCCTCATACTGAAGACATCAGGCGTCGGTGGGGTAGGCACCGCATTGCTGGAGCAACTTAATCGTATCCCCAATGCACCAAAGCTTGTTCTACTGTCGCGATCAACTAAGACCCTACTGGCAGCGGCACCGTCCTACTCGCCATCAATACCTTTGGTAGACTGGGAGACCGCGATAAAGACACCAAACATAGCAATCCGCGATGTCTTGCAGCCTGATGAGATAGTCGAATATCTCTCATCAGTTCCGGGTCGTGCTATCTTAATAGATAACACGTCTGATCTGCATCTAGCGAAAGAATACCCGACTTTCTTGAGGAGAGGGATATCGATTGTGACGCCTAATAAGAAAGGATTTTCAGACGACCTAACACTATGGAACGACATATTTGATTCTGCTGCTCAGGGAAGTGCACGCATATACCATCAAGCCACTGTTGGGGGCAGTCTTCCAGTACTGTCGACCCTTCGAGACCTCATTGCGACAGGCGATGAGATAGTGAAGATTGAAGGCGTGCTTTCTGGCACATTATCCCTTCTTTTCGATACATACATGCCAGCAGTTGGAAAAGCGGACGCCAAGTGGAGTTCCCTCGTTGCCCACGCGCTAAAAATTGGATTTATGGAGCCAGACCCACGAGATGATCTCAACGGAATGGATTTCGCCCGGAAACTTACTATTCTTGCACGCGTGGTCGGCATCCAGGTAACGGGCCCGGAATCATTCCCAGTTGATTCTCTTGTACCCAAAGATCTTCTGTCTCTCCCATCTTCTGCGACTGGTATCGCCGAATTCATGACGAAGCTACCCAACTATGATCAGCAAATGGAGCTCGCCAAGATCGAAGCTGAGAAATCAGACAAGGTGCTTAGGTACATCGGAAGTATTGACGTGTTGGATAAGTCCATCCGAGTTGGACTTCAACACCTTGACCGTGACAATCCCATAGCCAATCTCAAAGGCAGTCAGATTGTAAGCATTTATACGAAAAGATATGGGGCCAATCCGCTGGTTTTGAAAGGCGGTGGCGGAGGAGGGGAGGTCACTGCTATGTGCGTGATGGCCGACCTGCTGAAGCTCCTAGGTAGACTTTGAATCATAAGCTTTCTGTACAGTTTTCGTATGTATTTTGCACTTGTGTATTGCTTTGATCGGCGATGAGACAAGGGGACGAAGTTATTTCCACCAAAGTTTTGGATATACTAGTAGCTTTCCACAGCTGGGGATTCTTCCACAAGCTGGTTTCAGCTGATCGAAAACTGATTTCAGACTTCATATCATATCGTGATGTGACGCCTCTATGATAAAACATTGATCACTGATTTTTTCGTTGATTCTGAGCTTTTCTTAATTTTCCCAGTTGAGTTTAGTGTTGGCCCCACCGACAACCAATAAAGCGGGCTGAGCGAGCAGCGACTTCAAATGTTTTTTTTTTCTCTAATACATATCATACCAGCGCGTCTATTCTTCAATATGTCACTGGAGGACCTTCCAGTCGAGGTGCTACTTTTCATAGTAGACCAAGTTACTCAAAATAACCCAACAGGATTGAAAGATCTTGCGCTTGTCAATAAATCGTGTTTTGCTGCCTGCCTTCCGCGCATCAAGTCGATCCTTTATCATGACCTACGAGTCAATCTCAAAAATCAACGCCGGAGCCCTGCTGAGATTGAACGGATCACCGAAAGACTATTGGGGATTTTAAAGAAGGCAAACAGCTTCCAACATGTTCGCCGACTTGTTATTGACGAACACGCATGCGATTCGTGTCAACATGACATGGAATGGTCCACTCCAAAATTGAAGGACCTCAAACTTGACGACGTTGGTAACCCATACGGAGCCTTATATGGTAACATGAATCATCCCCATGAGCACCGTGACTGTCCCTCTTGGACCTGTGATGATCATGTTGGAATCTTAAGCGGGACAATACACAAAGAGGAGCATGACGCTTGGGACTCGATGATTGATCTGATCAAAAGCCTTCCCGGGTTAAAAGATCTCTTCTATATCTGTAGACGCCGATTTCCACCTCGTCTTCGCGAGTGTCTTCACGAATATCAACCGAACTGTAGACTTCATTTAAGTTCTTTCTTTTCGGAGACTGCCAATCCTTTTTCTTCACTACTACTAGCAGGAACAGGTCGCGGATATCCCAAGCCCGCACCCTTCGAGGATGCTTTGCTTAAATCTCCTTGTTTGTATGGAATTTCTTTGAGATACGATGACATCCAAACTGGATACTCGACTTCTGACACAATATTCCAAAAGTTGGGAATGTTTCGAGCCTTACGACTTGCTCCAAATATCAAAGAAGTTTTCATCGAACGAATAAATAGAAGAGTTCCACACAGTCTTCAAATTCGCACCCTACAAGCTCCGACAGTGAAAGAGATAGTGCCTCTGGATGGTGATATGGCAGCACTGGAATCTCTTCGAATTATAGATTGGCAATGCATAAGACCTGAGACCCTTTCAGAGCTGCAAGAGTACACCGACTTCACCAAGCTCCAAAGTTTGAGGCTTAGCTCATCAATATCAAATGAACTCGAGCAGAACGCTTTTGACATTTGGACATCCACGCATTCCTTTGATTCGCTGAAAATCCTTGAGCTAAATCTTGAGGGATATGACAGAAAAAGGGACTTCTATAATTCAGCCAAGCATTTCCTCCAGTTTCTCCCTCCTTTGGCAAAGTTTGCACTTAAAGGGTGGCATTCTATTATATCCATCGAATCCA
Organism: Talaromyces sp. PF30-5; assembly: GCA_023626375.1. Lineage (NCBI taxonomy): Eukaryota > Fungi > Ascomycota > Eurotiomycetes > Eurotiales > Trichocomaceae > Talaromyces > Talaromyces sp. PF30-5. The sequence continues at coordinate 899,808 of JAMAGU010000011.1, read as the reverse complement.
TTGTAGAAACGCATGGTCCAACACTTCGCAAACTACAGCTCACATATCAACATCGTTCTCAATCGTGTTGTCTTACCAAATCGGACATACGTCTACTTGCAGACCACTGTCTCCTCCTGGAACATCTCGAATGCAAAATACAACGAACTGGAGGTGACCGTTCGGAAGTCGCCTTGTATAAGGCTTTGGGCTCCATACAGCGTCTCCAATACCTATCTATAGGATTTGCGGTTTCCGACCCTGCCTTATACGGACATGATCAATCCAGTGAAGAAATTTTAAAGCCTCGCCACTCCCAAATTGTACTTGGGGAGTCACTACCACCTGATCCCACCTTCGATGACTTTGATTCTCAGCTTTGCGGGTGGGACTTGCAAGAGTTATATCGAGCTCGCAACGGGCACGTTCGAAGATTTATGATTAACAGTGCCGTGGATAAGAAACTTGTATGTGCAATATTCAACAAAATTGCCTCAGCGAAAACAGACAACTGCCTGCCTTTAGAGCGAATGGATGTTTACATTGATGAACCGGAACGTGTTCGTCTTTTTACTTCTTCTTGGAGAGTGGAGCCTGGATTACGATGTACAGATTCCTTTGGGCTTACCGCATGGGAAACTAACTTGACACCCGAAATTCTTGATAAGAGGCTTGATCCTTTGATTCCTGAGCTAGCAGATATTTTCAAAAGAATATGGCCTAGCACAACTGATGAGTGCAAAGGATCGGAGCGTGCAGAGCCCCACTCAGCAACCAGATGGGCCTCTTGGCGAGGTGGTAGGGGAGGGCGCAGGTCATACGCTCAACTAACGAGAACAGCTTTCTCTAGCCTTCGTGATATCGAGAATGGGCATATTGACTGTGATTGGTGGCAGAAATGGACGAGCTTTCCACTGTCAGAGGATTAGTGGCCAAACCCTTGAGAGCGTAAATGTTTGATATTTCGATTCGAAGCATTGTGGTTTGCTTCATTTTCTTGCATGGAAAATCCCCGTACAAGGTCAAACAAGCCCTTTTTTATCGACGGTTCATCGCTTGATACGAGATGTACGTCCAGATCCATATCTTCAAGTTATTTAAACAAAGAAACCAGAAAGAAATCATAGTCTATCCGATACCCTCTACCCTCTATATTCTTGATGTCTAAGTAAGCTCTTACTGTGAGAGGTAAATTGCCAAAGTGCCTTATATCCAAATGCATCCGAGGACCGATCCCCCGTAACGTCTATCTCATGAGTATATTCAAAATGTTTACACATCAATATGTTCCTGTCTCTCCTCGGTCGGCTTCTCGATTCTCTCCGTATTGATAGTGCGATGGTATCCGGGTTGAACTGGGTGGCCACGAGATTCGAAAACACCACCAGTGATGCCGCCCCCTTCGAACAGATGATCAACATCCTCAAGCTCGAGTCCTTTTGTTTCTGGGAAGAAAAAGTAAACCATGGGAATCTAAAATTGTCAGTATATGGAAATTCCAGATCAGATATCAGACAGCTTACCCATGCAAAGCAAAAACAAGCAAAAATGATAAATGTTCTCCATGAGATGTTATCAATCGCAGTTGGGGTCACTTGCACGACAATAACTGAGGAATGTTAGTATTGAATCTCCTCGACTGACTCGGCCTTTCCCAATGACTTACAGACACACATCCAGTTCACAAATCCTGCAAATGCCTGACCGCGAGCACGAATACGCGTGGTAGTGATTTCACTTGGGTAGAACCTAGTTTCAAGTTAACTTATTGAAATCCTTCCTTCAAGGGAAAATCAGCAATCAATACATACCAAGGCACGGGCAAATATCCAAATCCTAGGAATATTTGGAAAATGAAGACAAACACGGTCGCAGCGTATGCACAGGCTTCTGTTCCGGTAGACAACAACGCAGCGACAAGGATAAAACAAGTGCAAAGTCCAGCAGCGGAGATCATAAGCGATGAACGTCGACCGAACACATCCATACTCCACAGGGGAATAATAGATCCAACAAGGTAAGCCAGCGAAGTACAGCCACCCAGAATCAAGGAAAGATTTCGAGAGAGGCCCATAGCATTCTGGTAGACGGTCGGAGCATAGTAATTAATCATATTGGAGCCTAGACATGTGTTAGTCATTTCCATTAAACGTCTACAGATGTTGATGACAGATCCTACCTGTGAACTGTTGCTGGACGTTGACCAAGCCAGCCAAAATCATGCGACGCAAATTCTGCACCTTTCCACCAGCAAGAAGCTCCTTGTATCTGAAAGGTCCGCCAGCGGACTCGATTTCAATTGCGGACTCGATTTGTCGACGAAGTTGAACAACCTCAGGACTGGATTCGTCGGCGGGCTGCTCGAGTTGTAAACGCGCGAGGACCGAAGCAGCTTCATCGCTACGATCCTGCTCACAAAGCCAACGAGGTGTGTCTGGGAGGGGAATCATTTGTAGTACTAGGCAGACAGCAAAAAAGGCCTGGAAGCTGATTGGGAATCGCCACTGGACAGGAGAATCGACAAAACTAAGACCATAGTCGATCCAATAGGCAATGCAAAGTCCAACAATAGTGACAGTTCCTTGGGCGGATAACAGACGACCACGTCGCTCCGGTCGGGCCATTTCTAGAACATTTCTGATCAGCATTTTACCCCTTTCCATAAGTTGTCATGGATCTTCTGCTTACCACTTTGGTAGGTTGGAACTGTACTGCTGTTGATGCCGTTTCCAAATCCAGTTACAACTCGACCAACCAAGAACTGCGCGCGTGAATAGGAGGCTCCGAGTATAATGGTACCAATCACCATTATAGCACCCCCCGCGATGATCATCTTCTTTCGTCCCATCTTATGTCCGATAACGAAACTGAGCAAACATCCAACTGCACAGCCAATGTCATAGATAGAAGTTACTATGATAATTCGTTAGATTAGCAAAGCCAGCAGCAGCATTCATTGCGGGGTCGGAATACTCACAGATTCCCTGCATATTAGCATCAGGGTGGCCAAATTCTTGTCCAAATTGATTGTCGGCCCCAATAAGTCCACTCATAACACCCTGATCATAACCAAGTAAAAGGAAGGCCTGACAGCTGGCAGCTATATTTGATGCGATCAGTACCCGCGCCAGATGAAGCATTCAGAGCATAATCATGGGGGAACATACCCGTCACAGCCCAATGCAAGTATTTTCCACGAAGTTGACCCATTTTGACTGTATCCCTTGGTGATTGTGGTAGAGACAGGAAATAGTTCACGGGGCAGCGAGGTCAACGCCAGGGTCCCTAGGGGATAGCCTGTTCTCCGCCATTTAATTGCAGATGATCATGTCGCTTCGCGGTGTTGTTTGGCCGAAGGTTTGCCCCTCGGTTTCAATTAACCCGGCGTTGCATCCGCATTGGCTCGCTAAAGGCTAAAATCCGGGGAGATGTGGAGCCGACATGGAGTTACCCCCGCACAACTGGGACTGACGCGGCCGGGTTCAGGGTGAAGAAGCATAAGCAGGATTCGGCACAGGCTTGGTGGCTTCTTGACTTCTTCACCGGGAAGACGCCACTAAAGCTTCTTTGGGCATCAATATGAACCCTGCTCGACGATTGGAAACGGGTGTGGAATTCCCCGAACGCCGGCCAATCGCCATCCACGGTGCTTTGAAAGACCCTGAGGCATCCCAGCCATCATATTGAAATTGCTCGAACACTGGCGATCGCTACGCCTGAGCACGATTGTCTCATTATAAAGCGAAATAGACAATAGGTTGCGATGCAATTGCAACGTCTTACCGTCTTGTGTTCGGCTGTCGAGTCAGCGACCGTGTGCTTTGCAGAACTGCATATAAGAGCTTGCGATGCATTTCGATATGATGGAGTTCATAATCCATTCAAAAGATGTTCTCTCAAGCTCTTCGCGTAGCTGCATTTGCACTGCCTTGTTTAGCTCTGTATCGTCGCGATGCATCGTCTCCCGTAACTGTCAACATTGACTGGGAGGACGTGCTGATAGAGTCCAAGACTACTTCAACACTCCAGTCAGTAGCAAATCCACCAATGCTAGCGAATAGCAGCCCCCACGCAAATATTCTCTATTCCCTTAGCTTGGTCTCTGCGGACTATGTTCGCTACGTGCCATGGTACCCTTATCCCTGTCTCGCGGTTCCTGAAATAAATGCCCCCATCATCAACGAGACCCACTGCATCGAAAGCTGGGACTTCACCTATGCAGACCAACTCCTATTGGAATTTCTCTCTAGCACCCCCCCAATGTGTCTCACATAATCAACTTCAGCACCACACCCACCTGGATGTGGGTCCTTGATGCCCCATACAGCTACCCCGAAGATGGCACTGCTATTGATTGGAACTACAACAATGGCACTCAGCTACGTGATCCGACAGTCAAAGAGCTCTCTGATTACTACTGTCGCCTGCTATCATGGTACGTAGATGGCGGCTTCACTGATGAATGCGGTGTCTACCATGAATCAGGTCACCACCTCGATATCGAGTATTGGGAAATTCTGAATGAGTCCGAAGCCGAGCATGATGTCTATATTGGCTTGTATAATCAGATCTACGACCCTGTTACCGCGGAAATTCATAAAGTGTCGCCGAAGACCCAGTTCGTAGGTCTTGGTATGTCCACACGGAATGTGACACGCATCCAGGATTTCTTGAACTCCGCCAACCACCAACCAAACACACCATTGGATTGGATCAGCTATCATTTCTATGTCACGCCTGACAATGCAAGTACTCAGAGTGAAGCAACACAAAGCTTTAAAATTGCAGATATGTTCATCGGAGAAGTGAAGGAGATTGAGAAAGTCCGGAAGGTAATTTCTCCATCGGCCCGTACTGCTGTGAATGAACTAGGTACTATGGACCCACTTGGTTCAACGGTTATCTATCCAAACTATATCATCCCCAATGAGTACTGGGTGTGGAGCGGGGGTAGTCCTTGGTATCGATGCAGTCGGCGAGAGCCAGTTGAGCGGCTATCCGGGACAGCGGAAATCTTTGGCGAAACCGAAACTATCAACAGTGGCACCATCAGCTTGCCCCCATATGCTGTTGCGGTACTGAGCGACTCATGAACTCGAAGATGCCAAGACCCTGCGCAAGTCAAATTCTAAGACCATACGACAGCGCCCACCAGAAGACCGCTTGATCAATTCAATTTTTGCAACTTCAAAATGAATCTATGCGATCTATCATTAAGCTTTGACTATCCGAATTATCTTCCAATGCTCTATCTAAGATAGTGCTAGTAGCTGTGAGAATTTTTTGAGTATAGTGGTTACCGCAGAAGACTTCATTTCATTTAATTACAAAGTACTCTTTATCCTTTTTTCCTGATCTTGCCTACTGATGAGACTGTAAATAGGTGCATTGACTCGGACTAGGCGGACTTCGGCTATAGATCGCATAACCGCACTGCGGCAGAGCTTATCGGTACTTCACCACGTTAGTCATCCACAAATGAGGCCATCTAAGGAATTCAAACCGTCATTCATTAATAATTCACAAAGTCACATTCATCTCAACAATAAATAAAATGGTCATATCCATTCCTACTCAGCAACACGCAGCTGTGGTGGAAAACCCTGGTGCCAATTTCAAGATTGTGCTTCGCGACGACATTGAAGTGGGGAAACCAGGTCCCGAAGAGATACTCGTCAAATTGACCTGTACCGGCCTTTGGTGAGATTCAAGTTAATGCAAATTCATTTATCTGCTATATACTAATATTGATCAGTGGCTCTGAAGTCCGAGCAGTATCAGGCTGGGGTGTCTATAAATCTATCATCGGCCACGAAGGCGTGGGCAAAGTAGTGAGAGCCGGCGCCAACGTTTCTCCTTCATTGCTAGGTGAGCGTGTTGGAGTCAAATGGCTGTACAATGCATGCTCAGAATGCTCAGCTTGTAAACGGGGTTACTTCCACTATTGTCCCAAGCAGCTGAATACCAGCCGTCATGTGCCTGGTACATTGCAACAGTACGTTGTGGCAGATGCACGCTTCATCACGAAGATTCCAGAGGGTCTAAGCGATGAAATCGCAGCACCGCTTCTGTGTGCGGGTGTTACTATGGTGGGTGCTTTGGGTAATTTAGATCAGCAGCTTCAGCCTGGTGATTGGATTGCTATCTCTGGGTCTGGTGGTGGACTTGGACATATTGGGGTGCAAATTGCCGCCCGAGTTAAGAAGCTTCGGGTCATCGCGATTGACACTGGAGATGAGAAAAGAAAAATCAGTTTGGATTCCGGTGCTGAGGTATTTCTGGATTTCCAAACGGAGGATGTTGCGGCTCGAGTATTGGAATTGACTGGCGAGGGTGCGCATGCGACTATCGTTGTTCCTGGAAACAAAGAGGCATGGCAAATGGCACCTTCGTTAGTTCGGAATATGGCGAGTATTATAAGTGTGGCTCTGCCGCCGAATCACATGGAAATTCCTATCTCCGCGACATTGAGTGCCGCTCGAGGTAAGCATACTATAACACCTGGTTGATACGGTGTTTATCTTGGTGACGACAATTCGAATGCTAACCGAAGTTCACTAGGACTTACAATCAAAGGTTCATCAATCGGAACAGAGAAACAACTGGAAGATCTACTTCAACTTGCGGTTGAGGGTGTCATAACGCCAGCTATCGAAGTCTTTGACTTTTCTGAAGCCCCACGACTCATTCAGCAACTTACCAAGGACCAGGTTAAAGGCCGGGCGGTGGTGACGATTCCAAATGGTCAATAGTTTGCCTTTCCCCACTTATAATCCGAGAAATCTGCGATATGAAGTAGATATTAGAAATTTAAATAAGCCATTCACATATAATCTTTTCATGTTTGCTCAAGTCTATCTAAGTATAACTCTACACCGTCCTACAATTGTCGCATTTTCGGTGTCAAAGACAGCTTGAGCCTCGGATTGAGCTGTTGTGGGGAACATGGAAGTGACGGGACTCCACTACCCATTGATCTATAGCATATCGTATACTATGACACTCACTACGCAACTTACACTAAGCCCATTTAATCCATGCAAGAGTCACTCTACACTCCAAGGTCCTCAATCAATAGAAAATAGACTTTGCGGGGAAGAGTGACTAATTTAGGTGCGAGCGTATCGACAAAAGCATCACGGTGACATCACCACCCGAGAAGGGAGCGAAGTGCCAACACACGACAGCTCAAAAAGATCAAAAAGCAAATCGCAAAGCATAAAGTCATAACTCCAGGACTATAATTGTCCCTGCTGACTCTCTCAGTCCGATCGCACGATCGAGAGCTGAAAGCTAGTTGCGAAGGAAACTGAAAACAATAGCATTCATAGCAAACGCACGGCATCAAAGAAAGAATAGCCTTATGCCGATCGCGGATCTTCATCTTCTTCCAGAATTCCCTGAGAAATCAGATCTTCAGGCTGGGGTCTATTCTGGATTTTGTGCTCCAGGTTATCGGCGAGCATATGGCGTTCCAGCTCGCGGGCATTGGCCTGCAGTGCTGGCGCGGCGGTAGTGGCGGGGAGAATATTGCCTTGGCTAGTTAGTATACTGTCGAAATAACAGCATTGTGGAACGGGGGAGCTCTAGAATCAACAATCATGCAGGTTTATGAAGGGGCATGGAAAAGCAGATGAATATGATGATAGGAAAAGGGAGGGAGATATACGCTCCACCAGCTCGTCCCTCTCAGGCCTCTTCCCCAGATTCTTCTTGAGTTCGTCTGTGGCACGCTGGCGCGCGAGATCCTGTTGGGCGGATTGGAGAGCTCTGTTGTAGCTTGAGAGTTAGCTTTAAGAGCTCGAGTAGGAAAATAAATGGCTGGAAGTCTCGTACGGTGCCACGTTGGTGTCTAGAAGGATATGGCGGTCCTTGAGGTTCTGCATGTCCGGGCGGGTCTGGAGGTGCTTCTCCAGCGAGTTGCGGCGCTCATGGGTTGCAAAGCCCAGGGGAGTCTCGTCGACGGACATGATGATAGTATATCGGTATTTAATGAAAGTAGAATTGAGAATGATATAGCTGATGGCGGTTGTGAGGAGGTTTAAAAGAGAACTGAGGTCGAGAAGTGACAAAGTCAAGTGATGTTTGTCCCACGGGACAGTCACGCGGGGAAACCAACTTTATAGTAATTACGAGCAATTAAGTACGTTTCAGCGTGTTTCAACGCATGTAAGTGGCTGGACTGGAAATTTACGACCTTTTTCAGGGGAAATTGATAGGGAAGTTAATTATGCATGGTGACAATGTCATTTAAGTGCTGATCATTCAACCTTGGAAGGTCTTATGGTAGATCGTGCTACATGTAAAACCCACTATCAACATGATACTTCGTAAATCACACCCCCAAAAGCGAGAAAAAAAAAAAGATAAACATAAAATGAAAATGAAAAAAAGGCAACAGGGAATGAAGCAACTTCTCAGATGCAGGAGCTGATGTGCGCGTGAGGAAGAAAGCTATAGCAATCCAAAACTAGTTTCCAAGGAGAATCCCGAGTGCAACAGGCCGCATAGAGAGTTTCTCATCGGAAAGAAGGGTCCTTCATACAGCAGTCTCTCCGCGAGTCGAATTGAATCGGTTCTTCCATCAGGTTGATCGTGTTCGGGTTCCGACTAAGTTGTCGTGGTCCTGGGGTGTCATACCGAGGGGAGAGGGAATGAGTGTGTGAAAGGGAAGCAAAGAGAGAAACACGCCCTGCAAACAAGTACAGTGACGAAAAGTCCGTCTCTTTCGTGCGAGATGCCTATCCTACAAGGGAAAGAAGACAAGCCCGTCCGGTTCTCCATGCATTATTTCGAACATATTCACTTGGTTCGTCGAGACCAGCAAGTGGAGCCAATCTCGAAAAACCTTGCTCGCGTGATCAAGGAACCCAAAGCTTGCCTCGACCTCGCCCATTGCCTCGTGGGGCTCCGCGACTAGGGCCACCGCCACGGCGACCGTTAGAAGAGCGACGTGAGGCCCCCGAATTTCCGCGAGTAGCGCCATTCTGAGTGCTTACATCCACAGGAGTTGGCACCTTGCCAGTCGCACCGAGTGATCGGCTGAATGAATTCGGATCGATGGGTTGAGTAGGGACATCAATGGCAGCGACTTTAGGCTCGGGCGCAGGCGGGGCAGCTTTCGCGGCGGCTTTCGTGGTAGTTTTGCGAGAGTTTCCACCCCGAGCGCCGCGAGAGGGCTTGCCGCTGCCGCGACCGCGGGGAACAAAAACTAATTCATCCTCGTCGCTGTCATCACCGTATGAAAGAAGCGTTTTTGGTTCGGGGGTCTGGGTTTGAGTCTGGGTCTTCTCAACATATTTGCAACGATTTTTGTACTCGCGCTCTTCGTATTGGATTGCAGTGCGCAGCTGCAGGATGTTCTTCACGCCGATACCAAACTTCTGAGCCCATACTTGCGTCGCGCGATCATTAGATACAAGAATGCAATTTTTAGCGGAATTCTCTGCGTCCGGACCACTGTGCAGCCGCCATAGAAGAGCACTGAGCAACGGGCGCAAAGCGGGCGGGGCCCTCGGAATAGTGGACCCCGATGCGGTTCGTTGGTGGCCAGTCTTTGCTTTTTCGGACTTGGTCGAGCTGCCATTTTCGTGTTGGGCACATTCAGGACTGGTGCGCGAGCTGCGGGAGGAGGTGCCGGAGGCTGGGCCGCTGGGGGAACCAGCAGAGGTGATGGAGGTAGCGTCGCCGTCTTTCTTGAAGTTCAATTTACTTAGCAGCATTTGCGATAAATCTTCCGGTCCAGGAACGCCAGTACCCTCCTGCTCCTCTAGGAGTTCCTCGGGCGCATCGGCGTCGGCGCTGGTGTCGATTTCGTCGATGGCCTCGGGCTCCTCTTCGAATTCCGGTAGGAAATATTTCTCCGCATCCTCCCAGCGCTCATACTGTTCCATCGGACCCTGGAGGGTGACTCGGTCGGCGGTTATTTGGTCTTTTCCGGAAGTGACTCGGTCCAGAAAGCGGACGGCTTCGCGAGCATTAATGGCCACTTGCGATCCCGCCCGCTTCAAGGCATGAAGGCGCTCAAGAGCTAGAAGCGATATGAGATCAGTAACCAGCGAGATTGGAGAGCCAAATCTCTTCCTTTTTGAACTCAAAAAGAAGCCAAAAGGAGAGATCATAGTCAAGTAAACCTACTGTAAAGAGGGACAATGAGGTCGATAGCACCGCCGGTGGTCCATTTCTTGATCTCGCTAATGTTGGTAGTCAGAGCCGTCTCGTCCACCGCGCAATGAAATACTTTGCGCCCAGTCGACATGACGGATAGAAGCGAGTGTCAATGGAAGAAGGAGGTGAGGTGAGTTCTGCCCTATTCAGGGGAACTAGAAGTGTAGAAAGCCGCGACTGGAAGAGGAGGGGGAGACCAAGTCAGCAAAGTGATCCCACGAAGGAGGTTTGGCCCGGGATTGGAGGACATGGGAATGTGGGGACGGCGGGGATTTCGGGAGACGCAAAGGCGCAACTCACTGTGTAAAACCAGGCAGGGAATCATCTGCAGCATCTTTAAGACGGTGCAGCCCGGGGGAAAAGCCAAGATGTGGGATTTGGGGAGATTGAAAATGAGGATCGAATCGGCGTTGACTGAGATGTAAAATGATGACTAAGCGTGGCTGCCGGGCCAAACCGTGCAACTGTAGAGAGAACAAAGCAGAGATGAGGATTCGAGACGAGAGAAAGAAGGCAACGGGTGGTGAATGATAAGTGAAATATAATTCAATGGTTCTATGTGCGACGGGGAGTATCGTCTAACGAGTAAGAGCAAAAGAAAAGAACGGTCCAAATCAATAAGAACCTCGCCACCTTGTTTCAGCCTCTAGCTGTCGAGTCCAACAAGGCCCTACAACCATCTCACTGCTTCACTTTCTTAATAAGACCATCTGATTCCTTCACTCTTTGAGCCCATTCACTGTGGAAATACGTTAGTAAGCAATTTTCAATGAATTTGTGAAAGAAAGGGGAGCTCTCTTACGTCCAGCTGCCATCGTAGACTCGGCGCAGATTAGGATCGCCGTATTCAGCTTGAGCTAAAGCTGTCTCAATAATAGTCGCAGTAACACCAGTTCCACAGGTGCTAATGATGGACCGCGAGGGATCCACTTGGCGGTCTTCAAAGACCTTGCGTAGTTCCTCGGGAGAACGGTATGTCTTAGTCTCTGGGTCTAGGAGTTCCTGGAACGCCATGCTCTTTGAACCAGGGACATGGCCCGATGATAGACCAGGACGTGGCTCTGGATCGGTACCAGCCCAGCGACCGTACGATCGAGCGTCCAAAATCTCCACTTCTTCTGCGCCTTCCTTGCCGTAATCGTATGCCAATTCCTTCATTTCGCGGAATGAGATCACCAGTTTCGAGTCATATGTCGGAACAGGATAGTTGCTCTTTTCCACAGCTGCAGGCTCCCCACTCTCAGTGGGATAGCCTTCCTTTGTCCAGAGGCGGTAATTATTGAGAATATGCACATTGGGGTGGCCGAAAACGCGCAGGGTCCAGCCCACACGCGGGGCACTGAAGATACCCAGTTCAGCAGTATCATAAACGACGATTTCGTCATCGCGGCGAATTCCCAGGTCACTCATTGCCTCTGCGAATGTCTCACAAGCCGGTAGCATGTGAGGATACGGAGAGTCGGGGTCTTTTATAGCATCAATATCGAAGAAACGAGATTGAGGGATACGAGATTGGCGGAAAGAGTCGACTCCCTTGCGCCCTTCCGGGTCGTTTGGCATAAACCATGCTGCACACAGAGGCACAACTCGCGGCGAAGTAGAAATCTTAGTGGCTGGGTTCTTCTTGAGAGCCTCATTGAGTTCCTTGGGGGTTACCAAGTATGAAGAGAAAGAGATCTGGCGGGAGCCTCCAGGGATGCGAGCGGCCATTTTCGGACGGAAGAGGCCAGAGGCACGAATGGCTGCGGATGCCATTCTGTCGAGGGGAGAAGCAAGTGGGCACTCTTTACATTTAGGAGGGAAAACGGGATGTGGAGTTAAGCTGATGGTGCGGAGAAGCTCATGTGATAACTCGCGATAAACAAACCCGCTTATCGGCAACTCATTTCCCTTTGCAATCCTCTCGTGGAGCTTGGACCTCTACAGAAACAGACCTGAACTACTTGGATCAACCCCTCAGATCTCACTCTACATTATGAAGGTGGCGCTTAAAGAATGGAATGCCATTGCGACCTGGCATTGGGATATGCCCGAGGACGAAGTGTGCGGCATCTGTCGCGTCCAGTTCGACGGAACCTGCCCGACATGCAAATTCCCCGGTGACGATTGTTCGCTCCGTAAGTCGCAATCACTAATTTTCACTCCACGGATAATAACCGTTTTCCAGTGCTCGGAAAATGCGGCCACTCATTCCACATGGTAAGACGCAGAGAGAAATATGGTGCGGGGTATCATCATACTAACTGCGATGGGAGTTTTCTCCCTGGCTATGAACAGCACTGCCTTCTGACTTGGATTCAGCAAGAAACATCTAAAGGGTTATGTCCTATGTGTCGCCAAAGTAAGTTTACAATCTGAGACACACGGTTCTAATGGACCCTAACCCTCTATAGAATTTGAGTGGAAGCAGACTGAGGAATAATGTCTGCTACTTTGCTTTGTTTGGACTGGAGTTTGCGGATATTCGAATGATGGCGTTGGGTCTACACTCTACAGGATACCCTCTATTGTTAAGTTTTATACTACAGCTGTTCTTTTCTGCCTCTTCGCGAGCGTGAACGCGCTCGCTTCTTACATGCCTTAAGGCCGCTATAGGTTCCATGTGGATCAATACCGCATCCGTGATAAGCTCCCCAACCACAAGCTCATATGTAGTATTGTTTCAATTGGTAAATTTAATTATTCAAAGTATTTCGCGAGATCACGGCTTGGATTAGCCCTCTTAGGGTTGCAATGTTGAAGTAGGACATTTTCGAAAGGATAATGCCATTTAATCCCCCGATCACGTCACGCGCTACTAGTACCGGAGGGACATTATCCGACGTTCTGCAGGATCTTGAACTTATATACTACTAGTACATATTTAGTGCAGCTCCAAATGCTTATACTATCGATAGGTACATCATGACATTGATAGATAGAACCTATGCAATTTTTTTCAAACTGATTGCGACAGCATACTATACTGGGATGGATGGCTCCATGGATCTTAAAGTTTCACTGAATTAGGTATGAAAGTCTCTAAAATACCTCTAAAATGCCCCCTGAATTATTACAATCCTGGCAGATTATATACAGCAATTAGATGGGATATATTGAATTGACCTCGTTCTTGGATGGAATTTGCCGCGGTGGTATACCAGTGTATAGGTAGCACTGGAATGTTGAGAAACGAAAGTCTTCTTCTGAAGCGAAGATATGGTCAACAGTTGCCATCGAGCTGGAAAGTAGCATACTATGTATCAGTCTAGCTTTGAGAAACACATCAGAATTAGACTTTTCGTACGTACCTTATTCTCATTGGCTTCCATTCTAACAGTGGTTCAACCAAGGGAGATCGTTCTTGTAGTTCGCCTTCTGATCCGCGGTGCCAAAGTTGTTCACGCATGTCTCGCAATATCCAAGCTCCTCCTTGTAATCATCTGTACATGAACCCTCATTGTCCCAAGTGATTTGGACTGCATTGCAATCGTTGTAGCATCTACCAGGGATTGAACCCTCAGGGATAGAGTCAGTCGCGGCGACATAAGAAGTCAAGGCGGCGATCTGAAGGATCATAGTAGCGAGGAGAGTTTGGCGCATGGTGAAGGTAGTCAAGATGATTTCTGATATAAATGCAAGGATGTAATCCGTTAATGAAACTGAAGCCTTGTTTGGATACTGAATCTGCTGGACCTTTTATAATAATTTAAGATTGGTTCGCCAAGAGACGGCAAGGTCAACACTTAAAAGAATGGGAGAGCTGATTTGGTGGTTCGGGTAGGTAATCCCCATTGCTCCACATGGATGGTTTATTGCGCGCGGTTGCGCTACTTCTTCTGAGGGATAACCCTGAAGTTGAGCAAGTTCAGGCAATGATATGCATCGAGGATTGAAAGGATTTTGTTGGGACTGTAACATTGATGCCTCACCGTTCTTCATGCTAGTATTACTGGTCAATGGGACACGTTTCTCAAAATTACATATGGATGACAAGGGGTAGTAGTATAGAGTATAGCTTCCAAGGTTCAAAGTGCATAATTGTAGATCCTTACCTACCTATAGGTATACCTCATGCTGGATGGGGACTACATACCATTGTGGAGGGTTTTCGATAGCAAAAAGCGATTGCACCTGTAACCTAGATTCTAAGGGGTCTAATAGAGTTCTTGAGAACTGTGGTTCTTACCTAGGCAAGTAGTATTTTCTCTTGCTCAAGTGCTCGGGGTTTATGACTCTTTAGTGGATGATTGTTCAAGTTGACCGTGACCATGGGAGCATTGTCTCCAACAATTTTGAACCGAACCTCAGCTACCTAATGCCAGTGTATACAACTACCGACAACCATGACCAAGAACCTATTTGAGATTGACCAAGTGACGTGAAAGTAAAGAAAATAAGAAGCAAAAGAAAAAAGAAAAAAGAAAAAAGAAAAAAGAAAAAAGAAAAAAGAAAAAAGAAAAAAGAAAAAAGAAAAAAGAAAACCTTGGAAGAAAGCATTAGGCACGACGAAGTTTATACATGACCCCCGGGGCGAATCTATAGTGGGAAGGAAGAGACGCTCGCATTGGCTGATAGGAATCCGGGGATCCATCCCACGTGATATGAAGAATCATCACGTGGCTTTATCGATAAGGTGCCTGGGTCTAGAAGCTCCCCGGAGAATCACAACGTCGATCACTCCCATCTCACAACACTGAGATGTAGCGGCCGCGATGTCTCTCAATATCCGAAGTCGAGATTCTTCTCATGCCCCCAGTCAACGAGAAACATTAACAAGCACCTCTTCCCGAGTCGATAATCCACAACCTCACGAAGACCAAGACCCAGCTGACCCCGTCACATCTCCGCACGCTACAACAATCGAGCACACGACGCCAGCTGCGAAAGCCCATGACATCACAGCACCTCCACAGCATCAAGCGTTTCAACCATTCTTCACCTTAGTAGAAGACCAACAAACGGGAGAATATTACCACCCAACCGTCCACTATATCTTCTCCGACGATGACACGGATATCATAACGGCCGCAGCTCTGCGTAGTCTAGAAGCACAGCAAGATGCCCTCTCGGGCAGTAAAAAGGAGCAGTTGCACAAAGAGGACACAGAGCCGCTAGATGAAGAAAAGCATGCCTTGCTTCCACCTCCTATACCCGGTGTGCGGGACAACTACCTCGTTCTAGACGTTGAACCAGTGCCCGCTGTAGAGAACACAACAACGGCAGTGACCGGTACAAGTCCGATCTCCGGCGATGTCAACGCTGGCCTGGGAGCCCAGTTGTCTACATCGCCGGGAAGGCCGGTTAGCTTGGCCGGGGGAACGGGGACAGTAACGTCTCAGCCTCAGTTTCGTGTTACGGCGGCAAAGAGCTTCTCTCCAACATGGCAGGTGCTTCAAAGCGAGATGGTTCCAGCGCCGACGTTCGAGAACAATGAAGCTAGTGAGGCCTCAGGGCATGGTCTTATGCTGAAGATCCATGGAACAAGTGGGTTGCCGTATGTTGCTAAGTCTAATAAGGAGAATGGGGCTCAGCGGTTGGAAGAGATGATGGATCAGTTTGCGAAGAGAATGTCGGAGCTGCAAACTGTCATTGACTCGGTGGAGGTCGATCAACAAAATGCCCCTGAAGCAGAAGGGGAAGAGAGGCAGGGTCAGGGTGAACATGACACTAAGAAAGAAAAGGAGGGAGGGGAACCGGCTGATACAACGGATGAAGCTTCGCACAAAGAAGAGACGGTTGAAAACTCTGCCACAGGTGAACGTGAATAGCCATGGTGTTTTGATTGAGATTCTGATGAATGACGACTATATTTGGAGCCCGCTGAAGGTTCCGAGCTGATGCATTGGCGTTTGAGATGTGATTGACTGAGCTGTTTTATTTGTATATTGGGGATACCACCATGTTTCAAGTTGTTTTTACTTTTTGCTGAAATGAATGCCATTATCACAGAAGAAGATTTGTTTGATTAGGACCAAGTTATCTGATGTAAACTTGATTTGATAAGGAAGTATCGAGTCCCAGCCATCCCAATAGTACAGATGGAATGCATATCTACTCTGGGATCTCACGAAGCGGCGAGACCGAAGTCAGATGAAAAGGAAGAAAAAGCGACAAACAAACAGCAAATAGCCATATCCCACACGGGTTTCATAACCATAACTCCAGTCAGCCAAGAACTAACGACTTGGGGTATCAAGATGTTGCACTCAAAGTTGAAGCACAAAGAAAATTAAAGAAGGGAGAAAATGAAATAAAATGATCATCATGTATCCAATTAGTTGGAGGGTCGGTTTCGATTAAACCGACGGCCGCCTGGAATACCGGATAGAGGCACGTTCTCACGGCCTTCCATCATGCCGGCCATTTTTTTGGACAGCATCTTCTGGGGAAGCTTGCTCTCAACGATGTTATTGGTGTTCGAGCCAGAACGACGACGTTTGGCAGGTGGTTGTTCAGTTTCGTCTTTATCGGGTGTGCTCTTTAGATCTATCGCACCGCCCTGCAGTGGTGTATCAGGCTTAGCTGCTGTTGTAATGTCATCAATGGTTTCAGATGAGATGGGCTTGGCAACATTGAGATCGACCTCCCTAAGGCCGACGTTGCATGAAGTCGCAGTTGCTGACGAAAGCTGGGTCTCCACTGGCTCTGCAGGATCGCTATAAACGAAGTTCTTGGAAGGCGATGTAGCAGGAGAGCTAGAAATGACGACTTCTTGGACATCTTGCTCTTCGTTAAAGGGAAGAGCAGTGAATTGTTTGGATGTGCGGTGCCGGGAGCGAAGACCATCATGAGATTCCGTGCGTGGCAGTGTTGTAGGGTATTCATATTTTCGTTTCAAAGGAGTATTTCCTGTCGGTATGTATTCCTTCATGTGGTGTGTTTGGATTTGGTGGCGCAGATCCGTGAGGGGTTGACGGACCTCTATATCCAGGGGCACAGTCGATTGAATCAACTCTGCGGTGTACATACTAGTATCCTTTTCAAGTTGGCCGACACGCGCATCGAAGCCATTCAATTGATGTTGGATGGCCGTGCGAGAGTCCCGTACGTTCGTTGCGATCGCATCCAGGCTGTCAATTTGCGCTTCGTGGAAACGACCGTTATGAGATCGAGCTTTAGCGACAAAGTCGTCGAGAGCTTCCATCTGTTTACTCATATCACTCATCTGCGCATCCACGATTCGGACCGTTTCTTGATGCACAGATTCGGTAGCACGCTGGATTGAACCATTGCGTTGATCGAAGTTTTCCCAGTCATTTCGCATCCTGGACTTGATGTCGTCTCTGGATGCAATAACATCCTTCGCAAACTGTTCCTCTTTGAAGATCCACTCATCAACTTGGCGATCGTTTTGCACTGTGGCTTGTTCCAGAGCATCGGTTGACTCAGAAATGTCTGTGCGTAAGCGGTCGACCTTAGTCTTAAGCCGGTTTGATTGCCTTTGGCTTGAATCATCAAGCAGGTTTCGGATTTGGGACATGAGACTGTCACGTTCTGACTGGGCATTCGCCTGTTCTTCCTCCAACGCCTGCGCAAAGTTGGAGGACGCTTTACGATTCGCCTCAACAGCCCGCCTGTTGGATTCCTGCAGTTCTTGACGAAGTCGATTGATTTCGCCTTTCTGCTGTTCCAGGTGGCTTGTCATATTCTCAAACATAGCTTTGAAATCTTTGCCAAGATCACTGTATGAGGAATGAAGTTGAGAGTGAAATTCGGAAAATTCACCAATCACCTCTTTAGAGATTCGAGCAGCGGCCGCTGAAAGCCCGTTTAACCCTTCCCCAACCTTGGTTTTTACGTCTTCACGAAGAATCTTGATCTCTTCGAGAACCTCATTCATTTCATCATGGGCTCCAGTGGTCTGACTCTTGGCTTCAATTTCAACTTTGTTGAAGGTCAAGTCATACTGCTGAAGCTTGGTTCGAGTTGATTGGAGTTCGTTGACTTCGCTGCCAACAAATGAATGGATACGATTTGACATGCTGTCAAGGAGCTTAGCGTGCTGACTTTGAAAGCTTTCCATGCGGGCATCGATCTGCTGAGTAACCGTGCAAACGTTACCAGTAGATGTTTGCCATGTTTGGTAATTATCAGTTTCAAGATCATCCTTGCGTTCGATTTTGGCGTGCAGTCCGTTGACATCCTCCACGGTACCATCCAACATGACCAAGAGGTCGGCGCCCATTTCACGCAACTTGTTCTCGGTAAGCTGATGGGCCTTGCGAAGCGTTGTCTCTTCGTCAAGGTTCTCGGTCGTCGTCTTCAAGGTCTTTTCGGCTTGGGCTAGAATGTCTCTTGTAGACCTGAGTGTGTTGCGAGTATCCTCGTTATCCTCTTTCAGTGTATTGAAACTGCCCGTAATGGTCAACAATTCCTGGACTTTGTGGCGCAGATTAGACTCCATAGCTTCAAGCTTGGCGCGCTGTTCTTCATTGACAATTCGCCGGGACTCGCTCTCCATCGTCATCTCTTCATGGGCCTCTGGGGTCATGTAAACGCCATTTCTATGGCGTGTTGCAATCAGCTCACTCTTGAGCTTTTGGATTTCCATTCCAATATCGCGCAACAACTTGTTCTTTGTCACGGCAGAATTAATCTGTGGTTTGTTTCGGATGTTCTTCGCGCGGAAAGCATAATCGAGCGTTGAAATAGTCTCTTCCAAGTTGTGTCGTGCAGGCGAAACTGTCGCGATGATGCATGTTTTCGTGTGGCCACCCAAAGAGTCTTGCAATAAGCGGGTGAGCTTCGATTCGCGGTAAGGAATATGGGAGCTCCTATCCACGAGCGCATTAATCACTCGTCCCAGTGTGAGCAAACTCTTGTTGATCAGACCAGCTTCTGCTGCTCGTTTATTTTCGGCCCCGCTTCTTCCAATATTTTCGCTACCGGCCAAATCTACTAGGTTCAGCTTTCCATAGCTGACATAGTCATCGCCGGAGTCGGATTTCCGATTTGTCAGGACAGTGATCGTAAAGATAGTATGGCTTCGAGAGCTTAGGTCGTTGCACTTCGTTGCAGCCACCTGGCGCTTGAAACTACCTGTCTGCAGTAGTTTGATACCCGAAGACGCTGAATCGATGTATGTCTCTTCCATTCCTTGAACCAAGGTAGCTGCATGACCTTTCTTCTCGTTTTCAAATATCTTCAATTTAGTCTTGTCATCGACAGACAGAAGATCGCGTAAGTCTTCGTTGTACAACTCTATGAAAGAGCATTTGACTGTGCTTTCGGTGCCTTCGAGCTTATTAAACAAGGAATACAATGTTCGAGGAATGATACCCGCATCATCCGATAAAATCCCGAGTGTGTCAGTCATGTCACCAGACATTGTGTATGTCTTTCCCGTTCCAGTCTGGCCGTATGCAAAAATCGTACAGTTATACCCTGCTAGCATCTGAAGATCATTGAATTAGTAAGGCGTTTGAGATATGAGGGATGAAATTGAGACTCACTTCGTTCAAAATTGGCAGCACCGTCTCCTCATAAACGACTGTCTGGTTTGCAGCCGGAGAGAACACCTTATCGAAATCGTATGTTTTGTTTGATAATGAATTGGGTCCCATAGACAAATCCACCGATTTTCCACTAACACCTTCAGTGGACAAGACCACTCCGCTGTTCTCTTGAATCTCCCGGTCGCTACGACCGCGGCAACGCACTACCACATGAATGCTGGTATCATCATTGATCTCACGCTCAAAGTCTCTCTCCTTTCGCTTCCCAGGCACATTTGTATCATCTAGACTCGGTTTCGAAGGGCGAGCTGCGGTTGTAGCGCCTGTCGTCGCGGATGGTCTAGGAATTACCGCGGAAGAGGCCCCTCTCTCGGGAACAGCAGAACCAGCTCGTCGAGTCGGTTGGCGCAAGCCTGTTCGCCTCGCAAGGAGGGATGAGGCAGGCCGAGCTGGGCCGGCCATGTTTGTTGATGTTGCAACTAAGATAGATTTGTTCTGGCTGAATATGAATGTTCGTAGATCAGCGAATCGGCTCAGTAGGTTCAAAAATTGAATGGTTGAACTGTGGAACACGTAGATTGATGATCGCCAAAGTTGTGAAGCTGCATGAGTGGATCCGTTTGGGCAAAACATAAACAAATACCACGTGACCTGTCCACTAACCCGCGCATGGGCAGTATCTGATTGTACAGTCTTACCGCCTACCGTAAGCATGCTAGCCCCCTCCATGGGTCATCCCCCCTCTCTCACATGACTGAGCGTCATCGCGCTTTTCCCCCGCGGGTGATCGTGCCCTCCCCCAAGGATGGGTTTCCTTATCTCTTTGTTGCTTCTTTCCTTCCTCGACTTCCCATTTCGATCTAACTTCATGCCGTGACTTCCAGTATATCCGCGATGACTGCCAGAACCTCGGCTCCAGTTCATATCTTCCCAGGAAAAGGCCTGGGACTTATTAGTATGTGTTTCTCTCTTTACGATAAGCTATGCGCGATGATAAGGCTAACCGCAGCTTCAGCCCTGGGTGCTTCTCTGCACAACGTCCTAACCCGAGTCAAGTCGTTTCCCAAAACATATCCTACAATCGATCTATCATACTCATATACGGATCCACTTTGTAACCCTGTTGTCTTACAACTCCCTTCCAATGGACTAAGGCTCCGCTTCGACGGACCTGACCAGAGACTCCGCTTGATCGAGGTCCTAGACTTCTCTCGGGGAGGCCTGGTCTACAATAACCAGGATGTTCTCAAGGGTGGTAAGGGGGCAGAAACAACAACTTCCTCTCCACAGGGTCCCAGCTTTCGGCATGTCTATAACCGGCTCTTCGGCCCCTCCTACCCCGGCGAGTATGTTTCGCCGGCAGACAACTCCCCTTACGGAACTTACGTCCTATCGTATCCGGGCGTCGCATTCTCTTTCCCTCTTCAGCACTCAGCTTGGTCCGACCAGTGTGATTTCGTAGCCTTATTGTCAAGCGCTGCTGCTCTCCCGGCTACCTCTATGGCTATCTTCCAAGGCTCATCCTGGCCTGAAGTTCGAGCAAAGCTGTTTACCCAACAACCTCAGTACCCCCGCTCATCAGCAGTAGTGGGCAAATCACGAGACTCTTTTGCCGATGAAGTGGAAGAGTTCCATATTCTCGGGGCTGGGAAGTTAGAAATAGTCCGCCGGACAAGTCCGCAATTTCGCATCAACCTTGGGGAGACCACTCCTCAAGATTTGATTGCAGAATTTGGGCCTCCAGATGCCATTTATCGTAAACATGATCGAAGGATATCCATTCACCGTGCCACAGCAGCGGCTGGGGATGCTCTTCTGGGCTCCTCGCCAGGCCGAGGGATGGATATACCCGATACTGACCACTCCTCCAGTAACAGTGTCACAGATGACTCGGACGAGGAAATACCTTCAAATAATATCAGTGACTCAGCTTCACTGCCAGCAGAATGCTTTTTCAATTACTTCCATCATGGCTTTGATGCCTTCATATCTTACCCAACAACACCAGGGCCAACATTTCCGAACTCTGACATCTCAGAACAACCTCATTCATCGTCCTCTGGTTCTCAACTTACAGTGACTAAAATCATTCTACACGGAAATGTGCCAGGGTCGTACCCCTTCAACCGCCACCGTCGGAGTCGCTGGATGATCCACCTAGACAACTCTAACGATGGCCTTACTTCCGAATCACCTTATGAAGAGATCTCAAGGCGCCTTCGGGAAATTTGGAAGGACACATACAGTAATCAAGCAGAAGAACGTGCAACGCAACGGCCTATGGTCTTAAATCGGGGTTGGGGTGACAGCCCCGAGAGTAGCGTTGAGTTTCTTGGTGGTTGGGAAGAACCTTCAGCCAAGGGCCACAAGTCATCAGATTACAATGATGGTGGCTTGGGCAATACTGAGCTTTTTGGATTTCCGGGCCTCTTGTTCGAAGTTTTAAAGAATGGAGCAGTCAGCTGCTTAACAGTGTATTGATACCTCGTTGGTTTCTGCTTGGCCATTTTCATGCTTGGGTGAACAGACTTCACGATATTGTTTTATGAGCGACGCATTTACATACTTATTTTCAATGAAGAGATCTATGTAACATTCATTCCAGTATGTTCACGAACAACTTCGGTAGATCAGACTATACAATAGCTCACTCAGTTATCAACATGGCTTCCAATCACCTGGCCCTATCCTCAAACGGAAAGCTGAAGAGAGCCATCGTAAGAGCAACTCATCACAATATTAGGCTTCGGATTGTTCTTGCAAATCCACTTCGTCCCAGGTGAGCCACCATCAGCATTAGAGCTCAGCATAACCTGACCTTTCTCCGGAATAGACCCATTAACCCTCTCCAGCTCCAATGTAAAAGAATGAAAGTCTGGAGCACCTTGAGGGAATCTGATATAGTATTCGCTATTATTGCACCTGGCATTCTGTTTGGGCGATCTGCCGTATGTCCTATAGCACGAAATAACATCCATTAGTCTATCTGTTTTGTTGAATAAGATAAGCTGAAACAGAAGGCACTTACCAGATCAAGTTGCATTCGGTCGGAGTGTCATCGGGATAGTTGGGATCGGTAAGAACAAAGTGCATGAATGCTCCAGGGCTTGTTTTGCCTTCATTTGCGTAAAAGTCGGTGATTGAGATGAAGTTATCACGTTTGACAGTGGGGGCAGCAAGGGCTGAGCTCGCCGCAAGGAGAGTTGATGCCAGAAGGAACCTCATGACGATCTCGTGCTATCAAAATTGAGCTTGTTGTGGAAATGAGACTTAATTTTGATGGAATGCAAGGGTCTTTCAACGGGTTGAACGAATATTAAAAGTGCCCAGATATTATGAGTGATAGTTGTGGAAGAACTTGAAATGAACAAGGCGGGAGGAACATTCTATTTATGGGCTTCTGTTGCGAGATTACCATCTTTTAATTTCTTTTCGGTCAAATGAGACATAAACAAATTGTAGATCAGCATATGAAAATCCATTATTGATTGCTTATATTAAGGACTCAAACGTAGCTCTAGAGAATACTTGTCGCTGTTGTTGGTGATCGGCATTAGATTGACCGGTCAATACCTAGGTAGTGAAGAGGGGCTCAATAGCAGTATGGACTAGCCACACGGGTCGATATGGAGGAATAAAACCACCACCACTATACATGCAACATATTTAAAGGTATGGAATAACAGAATATGCTATACCGACGTGCAGAGAGGTGTAAAAGGGATGAACTTTTCTCGAATATGAAGCCAAATGGGCCTATATAAAACATGAAGACAGAACTTGGGCGTTCTAGACCTAGGCTCACCGCCATCGTGGCAGAATTCCTAGAGGACTTCCCCACTACAGTATGTACAGAGAAAACCCGTGAGAATCATAGCCAAGGGGGGTAATTTAACGATAGGCTTCGTCATAGTTTCTCCTCTCGGTATCATTCTGCTTGAAAATTGACATCCCTTGAGGCAACCTTTCAGTACGATGCAAAGGGTTCCAATTTCAGGCCCTCGGATTTTCATACCCTGGGGCGGTGGCACAGTGGTAGCGCACGTGATTGCAATCTTGGAATAACTCCAATACCAACATCACGCGGTCGTGGGTTCGATCCCCACCTGTCCCTTTTACTTTTTGATTATTATAATTATTATTATCACTTTCTTTCTTTGGTTTTATTTTTGCACGCGAAATCTAAGAACATATATATGGAGCCATTCATCCATTGCATTGCCTTGAAATCAAGTATATTCTTTTGATTGCGTACTCACAGATTGCGCCAGTCGACACTTCCAACGAATTGTCCATTCACCGCTGTCTTTGCAGCCGGTCATTTGTCAATTAGGGTGGTTAAAGTGGAACATTTGTTGCTTAAGTTGTTGGCTCGCGTCCGAGAATGATATCAGCTGCTTGCTCTGCAACTGCATAAAGAGTCGCTTGCGGATGGCCTCCAATACTCAATGGGAAAATACTGGCATCCACAACACGAAGGTTTTGGACTCCGAGAACGCGTAAGTTGGCATCCACAACTTTTCCCATGGACGCGGTACCTGCTGAATGATGATGGGCCATGCCTGTCGCACGAATGCGTGCCTCAAATTCTTCATCTGACGATTCAGATGCAAGAGCTGACATACCTGGTGGCGGTACTTCGCTGTCGATATAGCCGGCCAATGCATTTGTATCAAGTAGTGCCTGCATAGTACGACGAGCACCATGTATCAAGGTAACACGGTCGACATCACTGTCAAAGTAATTCGAGTGAATTAAAGGCGGGTCAGTTGGCGATTTAGAACGAATGGTGACTGATCCTCGAGAGGTAGAACCAAGCAGCATGACCGATGTTACGATCAAACTTCCATCATTGGGAGCATCGGGGACTCCTGCCGGAGCATAGACGACCAATGTCTCAACTAGTGGGCGTCCTGGTTGTAGAAGGGACGGTTCACTCTTTCCAAATCGTTCGTAGTCACTTTTCATTGCTGCCTCTAACTTCTCCGTTGGAACGTCTTGATTTGTCGCCCAATCACTAGGGAATCCCTTCATAAATGCGGGATCTGACAGACTAGGATGCCCAAGGGCAAGGCCTCTCTCATGGTCACGTAATTTGAAAAGCTGATAAACGGCGAAATGGTCGTTCAAGTTCTTCCCAACTTCTGGCGCATCGATAAGCTGAGGAATTCCATGCCGAGATAACTCGCTTGCTGGTCCGACTCCCGATAACATAAGAATCTGAGGCGTACGAATGCTGCCCGCTGAGAGGATAATTTCCTTTTGTGCTTTCACGGATTGGCCATCAGCTAAGATGACAGCTGAGGCTTGAGGGGCGTTTCCATTGCTTGTTTCAAAGCAAACCCGATCAACCATCATGTCTGTGATCACCTTGACACCATCTAAGCTATACGCCTGCTGTGATGCTTGACGTTTGCCATGGTGCCACGTCTCTAAGAACTCACAGACACCATATATGCTCCCATTACTGCCGTCAGGGTTGAATGGAACACCGATTTCCTCCCATGCTTGCTTTATTGGTTCACGCAGTGGATATTGTCGACCGGGGTCACTTGCTGAAACGGAAGTGATTTTCACTGGCCCGTCGAATCCATGATGATGCGGGTCGGCTTCAGGATCAAAGAAAGATTCGGACCGACGAAAGTACGGGAGTAAGCCATTATAGCTCCATCGTTCATCGCCGACTATCTTAGCCCAGTCGTCATAATCAGCCGCATCCCCGCGACTCCAGCCCCCAAAGTTGATTGTACTTCCTCCCCCCAGAGCCTTTCCTGCATGCACCTCGTGTGTCCGATCGGCAGTATTTGGCTGAGGCTCAGTCGCATAAGTCCAGTCCAACTTAGATCCTAGGAGAGAGAAGAGGCCTGGGAATGTTTGAGTATCAGGATTGCTCGAGGCATCACTCCCGCCCTCGATGACGATAATGTCAAGAGATGGGTCGCGTTGTTTGAGACGGGAAGCGACAGCGCACCCTGTCAGTCCACCTCCGACGATAATATAATCGGCCTCCATGAAGTCTGATGATATTCGTGAAGTCAGAGGTATACAAGGTAATGAAAAGAGAGTTTTTTTTTTTTTTTTGCTGGGTGGATAATCTAAGGAGACCTAGTAGTGTGGGATGGCGAGTTCTTCGCCTTTAATCTTGACAAGAAAGAAGTAAACAAAAGTACCCTCCTAATCCGAGAAGGTTCAAGACTCTTGCGAAATAGGAGTCGTTTGAGAAGGAATAACACCGTGTTCAATACAAAATTTGAAGCTGACAAATTAGCAGGCTTCAAATTGTAGAGCTGAATCCTCGTTGGGGGCTGATTCAGCGGGGTGCAGCATTTTGACTTGAGGATACATATAAAATAACAAATCTTTGAACAGCATCCTTGGATAGCTCCAGCAGTAGACTTTGCATTCTCAAATGCCTGGTAATATCAAGAGCCACATGCAGCACTGAATTATAACACAAATCGTTCTGTTGGTTTGCCCAGATGGATCTCAGGCCCACCATGTCGGCATCTACTATGTATAGGTAAAATGTGATGAGCCCTGGAGGAATCAATCGAGATCAAAATAGTTGATACCATTTAATAACAGATGATTCCTGAGAAATCGGCCAAAACATAAAGAAAGAGAATCAATCAACATTTAATATTCATTTTAGAGATGGCTTGAGGTAGGAAGTATGTGTATCTGAATTATGTAAAATACCATCATACAGTATGCAGTTGTATTGTAACATTCGTTCGGTATATACATCTCCGGCTCGCGGCGCGAAGTCCATCTCCGCAGTTTTTTAAGCTTTCAAGATTATCGACAGGATTGATCCCACCAAATCTTCACGGGACATGCAGGAGAATGTCGAAACCGCCGCGGTCGATCCCCCGGTCCTGGACATCGACTCTCAAACTTCCTAAATCCACATTCCCTCCGCGCGTAACGCCCGCCGACCAGAAAAAATACCTCAAACGATGCACCGATGACCTCTACGCCTGGCAAGGTCGCGAACGCCCTGCCAACCAACCCTTCGTCCTCCACGATGGCCCACCATATGCAAACGGAGAATTACATGTCGGTCACGCTCTGAACAAAGTATTGAAGGACATCATTTGTCGCTTCCAATTGGGACAAGGCAAGCGCGTACGATATGTGCCAGGATGGGATTGTCACGGTCTACCAATTGAGTTAAAGGCGCTCCAAAAACTCCGGGACCTGGACGTGGAAAATGGCTCAGTTAGTGCTGCAGTTATTCGGAAAGCTGCGCGCCAGCTTGCGAGGCAGACGGTCAAGGAGCAGATGAAGGGTTTCCGAGGATTTGGGGTGATGGCGGATTGGGACAATCATTGGAAGACAATGGACAAAAGCTTTGAGATGCGCCAACTGGGTATTTTCCGGGAGATGGTGGATCGGGGGCTGATTTATCGAAAATTCAAGCCCGTCTACTGGTCTCCGTCAACGGGTACAGCTCTTGCTGAGGCTGAATTGGAATACAAGGACGATCACGTTTCAACTGCTGCGCTTGTCAAGTTCCCTATAGTCGATCTTCCGGCACATTTGACCCAGGATCCGTTACTTCAGTCGCGGGAGGTTAATGCTGTGATTTGGACAACAACGCCCTGGACACTGCCTGCCAATGCTGCCATTGCGGTCAGTGAGCAATTGGAATATACCATCGTTCAGTCTGAGGCCCATGGGTGTCTTCTCGTGGCCCAGTCGCGGGTTGAATACCTTCAGCACATGTTAAATGAGGAGCTGGATATCATTATACCATCGATCCTGGGATCTGAGTTAGCCGAGAAGACCACATATCGCCCATTGTTCAAGGATGCGACCGCTGAACCTCAACCTATTATCGGCGCACCATTCGTTACAGCGGATTCTGGTTCTGGATTAGTTCACTGTGCCCCTGGTCATGGTATGGATGATTACGAGGCCTGCCTTGCTCGTGGAATTGAAGTGTTTGCACCGGTCAATGATGACGGCAAGTTTACTGAAAAGGCCATGCCTCATGACCCTACTCGCTTGACTGGAAAGGCAGTTCTGGGAGAAGGTAACCAGGCAGTGCTAGAATACGTTCTCTCTAGAAAGCAACTCCTTGCTCAACACCGTTACGATCACAAATATCCCTACGACTGGCGTTCTAAGCAGCCGATTATCATCCGAGCCACTGAGCAGTGGTTTGCTGATGTGGCTGATATCCGTAACAACGCTTTGAGAGCGCTGGAGGATGTGAAGTTCGTCCCGGAGACTGGCAAGCACCGATTGGATAATTTTGTCAAAGGTCGCAGCGAATGGTGTATCTCACGGCAGCGGGCGTGGGGTGTGCCTATTCCTGCCCTCTACCACCGAACTACTGGCGATGCTGTTCTTACAAAAGACAGCGTGTTACACATTATGAACACCATAGATGAGCGCGGTATTGACGCATGGTGGAATGACAGTGCTGATGACCTAGCCTGGGTTCCTCCCTCCTTAAGAGATGATTCCGCAGGCTACCGACGCGGCACTGATACCATGGATGTTTGGTTTGACAGTGGCACCAGCTGGTCAGAGATTGACGTTCCCTTGGAGGGTCGCAGCCATATTGCCGATGTTTATCTTGAAGGAACCGACCAGCACCGTGGCTGGTTCCAGTCTGGTCTCTTGACTTATATTGCTCATCAACTCGCATCTGGAACCACCGATACCCCCCGTGCACCCTTCCGCAATCTCATCACCCACGGCTTTACTCTAGACGAGGACGGTCGCAAGATGAGCAAGTCTATCGGCAACACCATTCCACCTCAGACTATCATGGACGGGACCCTTCTCCCTCCACTCAAGCCACGAAAGGGCAAAGGCAGAAAACAGGCTGAAAACCAAGAACCAACCTACGATGCCTTGGGACCTGATGCTCTGCGTCTTTGGGCTGCAAGCAGTGACTACACTCGCGACGTAGTCATCGGTAAACAGGTTCTGCAGACTGTGCATACCAGTCTTCACAAGTTCCGAGTCACATTCAAGCTTCTGTTAGGGGCCTTGGCTGATTTCCAACCAAGTCGCCTTGTCCCTTACGAGCAGTTGCAGCAAGTCGATCGTATCGCACTGAAGCAGCTGTCTGATATGGTCCTTACATCCCGTAAGTCATTCGATAACTTCGAATTCTACAAGGCCGTCACGCAAATGAATCGCTGGGCCAATCATGATTTCTCTTCATTCTACATGGAGGCAATCAAGGATCGCCTCTACACACTAGGTGAAAACAGCACCAGCCGCCGAGCGGCCCAGGCCACCCTTTTCCACATCTTCAATCACCTGCAGGAAGTTCTGGGTCCTATCACGCCACTGCTTGTCGAGGAGACCTGGGAACATACACCGGAAGCCATACGGTCGCAAAGTGGACACCCCTTGCAGCGGGTCGTCTCGATCCCGGCATCTGAATGGAACGATCCAGCCTTGGACATCAACTACCTTGAGCTGAATGCCGTGCACTCCGTTATTAAGAACCTGCAGGAGCAGGCGCGTGGTAAAAAGCAACTTGGTTCGTCCCTGCAATCAAACGTCCACCTGGTTCTCCCGGGTAATACAAGCGAGACAGTCTTCCACCAGTACCTTTCCGAGCTGCCCGATCTTTTCGTTGTCTCATCTGTGACCCTCGGCCGACCCGGCGAGTCCGTCCCCACGGAGATCTCAGAAGCTGAATGGCAATATGAGAGCACATGTGAACTGCCCAATAATGAAAAGGGAACGGTCTATGTCTACGCACCTCAAGCTGCAAAATGTAACAGATGCTGGCGATACGCTGTGGCCGAACCCGTGGAGCCGGAGGCAGCGATCTGCGCTCGCTGTGACTCTGTATTGGCGGAATTAGAGAGCTGATCTTGCATCTGCAGAAGATCTGCAATGCTGTGTATAATATCGAATCATGCATGTACTATATTTGCTTCTCCATATTTTTCCCCATTTTATTTGTCTCTCTTCTCTTGTATTAGCTTCATTATTGGCCGAGTCCCACTAGCTGCATGACGCTGTGTAGCCTTCATATTAATTATTGTTAGTCATATCAAACAACATTCTTAACCGTGGACAAGCAGTTTACCTGTTAAGTAAGGTTTTCCAAGATTTCGCTTGCATCGGTTTCACGGTGGCGATGACGACAGCTGTGATGTAAATCACTACGCGCAGTTCTTGATCCTGCATTTTTTTTTTGCCAGCTGCCACTTCTCCTACTTATTTCTTTTTAAAGTCCTTTTCTCCTTTCCATTTTTCTCCTTTACCACTCTCAACTGATTGCAATCATGATGGTCCCCGATCACTTCGAACACTTCCCTAGCCCCACCTCCTCGGTGCTCCCCGTCCCCACGGTGATCCCTGGCGCCCCGCAGTTCCAAGAGCTCCACGCCACCGGCAAGCGTACTCTATGGTAATGTAGCTCCCAGTCCCAAGCAAAAGAAAAAGTCTAACTGAGAGTTTCTGGATACAGGGTTGTCACTGTGTTGATGGGAATTTCTTCGCTCGCTTTCTACTCTCTCGGCTCTCGTGTACCTCTCGTAAGTAAATGCTCTCACATCCATGAAATATATATAGATGCACATCATGGCACATCTTGGTTTACCAATAAAGCTACATCAAGCTAACAAATTAAATTCACAGTCCAAACGCGTCTACCACACTCTTAGCGCCCTCATTACAACAATCTCCTTCATAACCTACCTCGCCCTCTCAACCGGCCAAGGCATTAGCTGGAAACACATTGAGATAATTTCCAAGCACAAGCACGTTCCCAACACAACCGACGATGTCTACCGACAGATCCTCTGGCTGCGCTACGTGAACTGGGCCCTCGTGAACCCACTCATACTGACAAACTTCGCCCTTATCTCCGGTCTTCCCGGCGCGCACCTCTTCAGCGCTATCGTGGCGAACTGGGCCATGCTCGCAGCGGGTCTATTTGGTTCTTTCGCTGGACACACGCCCGCACGATGGGGATGGTTGACAATTGCCTGTCTGGCGTTCCTGACTACACTGCACCATGCTGGATTCCATGCTCAGCGTGCGGCGCAGGGTAAGGATGCTTTGCTGAGACGGTTCTTTGGGGCGTACTCGGGCTCTGCTTTTGTGGTGTTTGCCGCGTTCCCTATGTATGTGTACTACTCATATCCACTTGAATTTGGTATTTTGCCCTTCTTGGAACTAATCTAATTCGTTTAGTGTTCTCGCCATTGGCTCCCTTGCCTTGAAGGTCAACCTTGATGTTGAGACTATTCTCTTCGCCATTCATGATATCTTTACGCAGGGTCTGCTGGGATACTGGCTTGTGTTGTCGCATGACAATGCACAGGGACCGTAAGTTTATTTGTCCCTTCTGGTTGTAATAAATACTGACAATACCTAGTACCCTTCACGTCGACGGATTCTGGTCTCACGGAATCGGCAACGAAGGTGCCATCCGTATTGAGGATGAAGAGGGTGCGTAGATACGCTTCTGCATATCTACTGTAGTATTCTTGACGACAAATGAGGGGCGTGGAATACTTCCACCACCCAAGAACGACGAACTAACACGACTGACATAACTATGCGCTGGGGTATCTTGAGATTCTTGAATCATCAAGACAGGAGTATGGCTCGTATCTAAGACTGAGGAAAAGCTAAGGTTTCAAATTATCACGTTCTATTTCGGTTTGCATCGTTTTTTATGCTGAATTTTACTTGTTCATGTAAAATATCTGCGGCCTATTACATCATGCTTCATTCCTCATGTAGCCACGTCATGAATCCACCAACTCCGTGCTATGTATGAACCATCAAAATTGAAAGAGATCCCATCCTGCGCCACATAAAAGTAAAATAACGAGGAAAAGCTGAAGATAAGCCGCTTTCATAAACTCAAAGAAATCGATTAGCAAAGGGTCAGTCACTCATAAACTCCCGATATGAAGTCACCTTGAGCTTCTTCCCACCCTTAAGCTCCACAACACTCAAGTCTCTCTCGGCGTCGATCTTCAAAATGCCTACCGGGACAGGCTGATGGTCGATGTTTCGAGGAGAGCGAACAGAAACCTTTTTCATGGACAGCGGCAACCAGAATCCGGCATCGATGCATCGGCCTTTGAAATTGATAGCGCGCAACTTTTCTGGGTCAAACCATTGAATGAACGGGTCTGCATCAACAACGAAGCCACTCAGTGTGATTTTGCGAATCGAGAGTCGACGAGATGTGCGTCCCATGGCCATAGCACGGATTTTGGCCTTCTCAATGCTCACTTTGTCAAGATATTCTCCGTACCCGATGTCATCAGACAATTCGCCATTGCCACGATTGCCACTATAAAAGCACGTAAATCAGTTTCTCCTCCAGAAGGCATATAGGAAGGGACAATGCTAACAAATAGACTGGACTGCCACCAATCCGTGGGTCAATAGTCCATCCCTCAGTGATGACCTTCCACCTCGGTTCATAGATTCGATTCACAACATCTGGTTCCAGCGCCATCCCAAGCTCAAGCTCTTCAAGCCCAGTATTCAACCACGCAGCTTGCCAAATGTACTCCTGATATGACTGCATCATCCCAACAATTTTCAAAGAGCGCAAATTCCGGAACTCACAGAGTGGTTTCATTTCTATCAGGTCGAG
Source organism: Talaromyces sp. PF30-5 (assembly GCA_023626375.1). Lineage (NCBI taxonomy): Eukaryota > Fungi > Ascomycota > Eurotiomycetes > Eurotiales > Trichocomaceae > Talaromyces > Talaromyces sp. PF30-5. Next base: position 867,621 of record JAMAGU010000011.1, on the reverse strand, counting down.
ACATTCGTATCCAGTTTTCACCGAGTCAATGGGACAAGGCCAGAACATATCCAAGCCAAGACTTTTCTTTGTCCGATTCAATTTAGACCAGTCGTCGCCGCCCTGAAAGCAGATAACGGGGTCTGCGGGAGTTCCTACCTCTGAGCCACGGATTGGAAGCAGTGGTTCTGGGAGTAAAAGACGAGGGCCAGGGCTCCGACTAACAGGGGGACTATGGAGTGGAATCGTTTTAACACGAGGGCTCAATGAAACAGCGGTGCCACGCAATGCAGGTGCGTCTAGCGAAGGACCATCATCCCACAAGGCAGCCAGCAGCTCTAGCCGGGATGTGGATCGAGTGGTAGCCAAGCCAGATTCATTCCGGGTTCTGCCTCTTCCTCGTCCTCGACGAGCGAGGCTTCGACTGATATCAGGGGAATCAGGCCTCTCTTCCCGCTCATTTTCTGCCAGTACCCTTCTCAGCAACCGCATTGAATTAGCCTCTGTGAGATCGCGGCCCAATGGACGTGGTCGCCGCGTAGGACTAGGAAATGGACTCGGATTCACATCAGGCCTCAAATTCGGAGAGACGCCTTCCCTATTCGGGGTCGATTCAGTGACAATCACGTTCGGGCCTTTTTTCGTTTCCTCATTCTCTATAGCGCTGCTCATCTCTCTCCATGAATAGGTAGTCCCTGCACCATCTGCTAGAATGCGTGGTTCTGGTGTCAGTGGACGCCATGAGGCGCGATTTGTTGGAGATCGAGATCGACCACGACGCATTAGGCCAAGGCTCCCGCGAAGGCCTCCGCGAAGGCGCGAGGCGACTGATGTGAGGGACCTATTGCGACGCAGACCAGGCACGTCATTGGCGTCAGACATACTGAATCTGTGACGATGCCGGGGGCTGAGGGTTGGGATGAAACTTTCGGTTTGGGTTGGTGGATTGATGCTTTGGATGCGTTCCTGCGTCTCTTTCTCGGTTTCCTCTTGGGTACGGGGACCCTTTTCGGAACCTAGATTGAAAGGAAAACGTTTGTGGAGACTGATATCGGGCTCTGTTTTATGCTTGTCAGATCCTTATCATCTCATTAGATGTAAGACAGGGTCGAGGTGGGAGGGAAAGTGTCAGGAGGGGCACTGGAATGGACCAGTCGAGAAAGGGTGAAAAGGTGGTGTGATGCATGTTATCGGCGGCTGAGGGTAGTAGAATCTCTTACTTTCAGTTTTTTGCTTCAGTATTGTATCTAGATGCTCTTGGTACTCTTCAGCATCTTTCCAGAAGTCCCCTCCCATGAGGGTGTTGGCCCAATGTTCTGGATGGTCTTCCATATTGAATGCATCGAATGTAATCAGTGGGGAAAAGAAAAGAAAAAGAAGGCGGTTGAGATGAGAAACCTCGGTTTTATAGAAAGGGTGGTGAAGGCAATCCTCATTGCGGCCTGGTTAAGGCAAGAGCTGCTGCTTCATAGATCAGAGAACCTCATAGATCATCCCAGCGAGAACATTTCTCCCATCTAAAGATTTCAAGACATCCCTGCCATCTTAGTGCATCTGTCTTATACTACCAAGGTTAGAAATAAAGCAAAGGAGTTCAGCTAATAAAAGATACGTTGTCTTGATCAGCTGAGTTGAGGTCCTAGCGCTAACGTCGGGTTGTCAGGCAAACCATGCATGACTGGCGTACAGTGCAATCGTAACAGTTCCCTCGAGGACTGAACGTAAAACGCATGTACGAGGGAGTATAAAGGCCATCGTAAAAAGACCATCACAGGCGCGCATTTATTATTGATGTGAAAATGATGATTGGCATGTTATGGCGCCTATAAGTCAACCCTTTTGCCAGACGCCGATCATCAATATCACCATATACCAGTATAGACCGAACAGTTAGATCTCCCAAGGTCCTATAGATTGTAAGCTTCGCCAACTTGAATACTAGTATCATCCCAGACAGGCACAGCACTTTCACATGCCCTTGTGCACATAGCTTGTCGAATAAGTAAGCTATTATAGTACCTGGACCAACATCCTTCTCCATGGACTGCTATACCCGGCCGGAACGTAAGACAAGTGTGGAGTCGAAGTCACCGTTATCGTCGTACTAAATCGCCAAAGACGCTTCTACGAGTACTTCCCCGCTTTGAAGGGCGGGGAAGCTTACAGATGCCAATTTACAAAAGATCCTCAAGAGCTTTGTGGCTGGTACTCAGACGTGTTTTGTCTTGTTTTTTCCCCGTCGATTAAATACATCCATGGACACTCGGAGCCCAAGGGAAGAGAAAATCATCCAGTCATCGGTTTTTATCCAGCGCAAATAAAAGACCTTTTAAATTGGTAAGGGGGTGGTTGTAAAGAAACTCGGAACTAAATCATGCGTGCATCATTCCCAATAATCTAATACTTCTTGCCCTGGCGCAGGACATCACCGAACTCCTCCAGAGGGCTGCGGTGCAGCTTAGTCTCCTTCCAGAGGTTGGGGGTGAGGAAGCCGTAGGTGTTGACGACGGCAACGAAGGTAGCCTTGAGGGTGTTCTCGAGGGTCTTGGTGGAACCGGAAGAGGAGGTGTAGGCATCCTGGACACCAGCAAGCTGGAGCAGACGCTTGACGGCGGGGGAGGCAACAAGGCCAGTACCACGGGGGGCGGGAATGAGCTAAAAAGAACGAAAGTTATTAGTGAAAATGTTCGAGAGCTCGTCGAGGGAGATTTGGAAATCTTTCAACATACACGGACGGAGACGGAACCACACTTGCCGCTCTGCTTGACGGGCAGAGAGTGAGGCTCACCAAGGTTGGTACCCCAGTAACCGCGACGGACGGGGAGGACAGCCAGCTTGGCGATGGTGATAGCGGCACGGATGGCAGTGGCGACTTCCTTGGAGGTCTTGATACCGAGACCGATGTGACCCTCACCGTCACCGATGAGAACGATGGCCTTGAAGCGGGTACGCTGACCGGCACGGGTCTGCTTCTGGACGGGCTTGATCTACAGTGACGAAAAGATCGAATTAGTCTCCAATTCCAATTTTGAAGGTGGATCATCGATTGGGCGCAATCTGCAACTGGCAATTCGAGGATATCGCAAGTCGTAGTTTCAGTGTCTGAGTTCCCATTCCCTGCGATCCCTCGAATTGTGCGCGCGTTCATGCATTTCCCCCAAATTCAATCCAAAATGTCGAAGTCGTGTGCGAATCGTACCTTCATAACCTCATCCTTCAGCTTGGGCAGGAAGAAGTCCACAATCTGGTACTCCTTGATGGGCAGAGAGTGGAGGTAGATCTGCTCCATGCTGGTGATCTTGCCGGCCTTGACGAGACGGCCGAGCTTGGTGACGGGCTGCCACTCCTTCTCCTCCTGCTTACCACCACGACGGCCACGACCACGGCGGCCACGGCCACGGTCACCACCACGGTCGCCGCGCGAACCGAAACCACCACGTCCACGAGGAGCAGCGTCAGCCATTTTGGATGTATGTGAGGGCGACGGGGAGTTGTTTTGTCGAATTGGGTCGGGTCGTCGGAGACTTCGATACTGGTGGTTGGCACCGAAATTTGCGGGTGGAAGGCTAAGCGAGGCGGGCTGCCCTATGTAATACCCTAGCCCTAGTTTCTTGTTTGGGTGGGTGATACAGGCTTATGTAAGATAATACAACTTCCATGTCATGTGACCACGGTAGCGTGTCCGATTCTGCATGCTCAAGTGGAGAAGCGGGATTACATAATACATATTGAGCGATCCACGGTCCAGTCGAGTCGGAAAAGTCACATGATAGTGTTCCTGGGCTTCCATATGGGACTCTTAAGAGTGTATATTGTAGGGCAGTATTCATAATAAATAACTATTTAGAGAAACTTTACAATCTCACGAAGTATATCAAGTAATCGCATTATTATCAGCCCCTTCCCCGATCACTATTATTGACCCTGATTTCGTCATCTATAAACCCCAAATATGAGTGGTTCACCGGAGCGGATCACCTGCCGAAAGAAGGGTCGGGAACTTGGACTGTGCAGGCGGCGGATCTGGTTTAAGCGTCGAGGCAGGTTTGACTCCGCAATTTAAAGATGTCATTGCCCCAGTCTTGATCTGCTTCTCTCACGCTGTTCGTTTTCGTTGTAAATTGCCATTGCATTGTTGACTTCCCTTTTCACCTTCCTTTTCCCTGTTCATCTTTCATATACCCCCAATCGCCACCATGTTGCGCTGGTGTGTTTATCACCTGCCCCTTGGGCAACTCCCACTCCTAACGGTCCTCACTAACCGACTGTCCCACTATACAGGTATCAGGCTAAATTAGCCAAACGGCCCATTCTAACCGCTAGTGTGACAAGTGCAGTTAGTCTCTCAGAATGCAATTCACGAAATCATTTTGAATTCTTCGTCCATTTATCTAATCCTTCTTTAGGTGCTGTTCGGCAGTGGAGATGTCCTGGCTCAACAGGCTGTCGACCGCAAAGGTCTAGAGAAGCATGACTTTGCTCGAACTGGTCGCATGGCCTTCTATGGCGGAGGTTAGTTGCATGTAATTCGCATAAAAACAGAAAAGCGACACTTCTAAGTACGATTTGATCATTACCTAACATTTTTACCCTTGTTAGCGGTCTTTGGTCCTGTTGCTACCGGCTGGTACCGTGTTCTTCAGCACCATGTTGTTCTCAAAAGTACTGCGGCTACCACTGTGGCTCGAGTTGCTGCGGATCAATTCGCTTTTGCCCCAGTTCAGTTGACCTGTTTCTTGTCGGCAATGGCTGTCATGGAAGGATCCGACCCAGTGGAGAAGTGGAAGAAATCCTTTGTTCCTAGCTACAAGGCCAACTGTCTAGTATGGCCCTTTGTCCAGGGTGTTAACTTCACATTCGTGCCACTCGAACTCCGAGTCTTGGTCGTCAATGTGGTCAGCTTGGGTAAGTGAACCTTCGAGTTCTTTGTTCTTTATGTCATTGCCAACCTTGTATACTGATTCTTCCAGGCTGGAACTGCTTTCTCAGTCTGTTGAACAGCGGAGAAGAGTAAAGATTCAATGATACATATTAGATTTGTTTTTTACTGGATTTGTTACTCTTCTCAGCGATTTCTTTGTATTATTGATAGATTGATAGAATTTCCATTCCGTCGGGAGCTATGGATACATATTACGATGGGCTTTCAAGTTTACACGGCAGCATTCAAGACAGATTTGCCCAAATCTTACCAAATCCACTGCCATTTTTAAATTATTCCACCATTTCTTTCTTGAAACATCTTCAACATATATTGATTTCGTCAACCTATGTAATGTAGAATCATCTGTTGTCGTGCTCTACCATTAGGGCTGTGCGGCCCGACCCAATCAGGCAAGAGTTTTTCGCCGCTTTTTTATTCGGCGCGGACGAGAATATCTCCAACTTCGAAACTTCGGTGCGGGTCCCTTAATCGTGTTGCCCAACAACCTTTTCCTCCCCACGCCTATCTGCCTGGACTGCCTGGAGCAGATCTGCCTTTGAACACGTCAGGTCTACCTCACCTCACCTTCTACGCCATCTGCGCTTTCCTGATTCGAAATCGATCGGCCGATTTTTGATCGCTTTTTTAACCCTCGTCCATCCCACCACACCCCTCAACCATGGCTGCTGTCGCCGAGAACCCTGCCCCCGTGGCTGATGAGAACACTGCTCCTGCCGTTGCCCCTGCTCCTGGCAGCGATGAGATTGTCACTGTTTTCCACGACCCGGAGAACTTCAATGTGAAGCACCCGCTGATGCACGAGTGGACACTCTGGTTCACTAAGCCTCCCAGTGGCAAGGTTCGTTTTTCAATGCTACCTTCAGATCGAGACCCTCCCAATATCTAACCCTCACTCTTCTCTAGGGCGATAACTGGAATGATCTGCTGAAGGAAGTTGTTACTTTCAGCTCCGTTGAGGAATTCTGGGGCATCTACGTACGTACCCAAAACCCGCCAACTCCGGACAACCCAAAGGAACCTCCCAAACATCCCTTCAACTATATATACCCATATATGCTGCCTCTGCTATATATTTGTTTATATATACGTATTGATATATAATTGTTCTCCCGGAACCCCGACTAACTTGATCATTCGTTAGAACAACATTACCCCCACCTCCGAGCTGGGCCTGAAGGCCGACTACCACCTCTTCAAGAAGGGCGTGCGACCGGAATGGGAGGATCCTCAGAACAAGCACGGTGGAAAATGGTCATACCAGTTCAAGGACAAGCGCTCCGTCCCAATCGACGACCTATGGCTGCACGCGCAGCTGTCCGCCATCGGCGAGACCCTCGAATCCGACGGTGATAACGAAGTGATGGGAGTTGTCGTTAACGTGCGTAAGGGTTTCTACCGTGTCGGTCTGTGGACACGCACCGTCGGCAAGAGCATCCCCGGCGATAAGAACGCCCGGACTCCCGCTCAAGGCAAGGATGTTTTGGAGGCGATCGGTCACCGCTTCAAGGATGTGCTCCGTTTGAAGGAGGCGGATGTTGTTGAGTTCTCCGGCCACACCGACAGTGCGCACAGTGGTAGCACTCGTGCTAAGGCCAAGTACACTGTTTGAGCATCGGGTGGGATTTCAAAATCGCATTGAAGGAAGAGTTGGATGTTTGCCTCGATTGTGATATCCCTGCATGGTATAAGCTGGGTAAAAAATAGAGGTTTGAGTGGGTTTTTCGTCTCATGATGGAAAGAACTTCGGAGCTTTCCACGACACCGGACTTGAGAGCGGCGTTGCAAATGGAAGAAAAAGTCGATGATTCCCAGTGTCTCTTAGCACATGCTGCATTTTTCTTCCATCATATTCTGCAGGTTTTCTTTTTTCTTTTTTTTTTCCTCTTTTTTTTCTTTGTTCCTTTTTTCTACAGTGATGACCCTGATTGCTTGCGACATGTATCTTACTTTATCAAACGCATTTTATGAGGCATGTGTCGTTAGGTATCTGTGTTGTCTGGTCTGTGTAACTGTATGGTATCTTCTATTATTATATTAGTATATTGATTTGTCCTTAATCATGAAACGATTGATGCTGAATCTTGATTTTGCCTATTAGCCTACTAGGTACATTGAAGGTGTATCTATGCACGATGTGGATTCTTTCAAGGTGCTGTTCCGAGGTCTCACCGTGTTTCCGTTCCTACAGCATTGCGGAGTAGACATGCAGTCTTGAGCCAACATCATGCTTCTCCAACGTTACATGGAACATAGACACACGGCTCTCAATAGCCAGGTTTTAGATAGGACATTAGTATCATATACTCTGCAGGAACGCTTATTAGTAAAAACCGGCCTATCTCCCATCTTCAACACCACCTGCGTCATGCCTCATGGCACTCCCGGAGTATAATACGGCTATATACGTGCGTATAACCATACTAGTATGTTATTCAACGAAAGCCATTGGCGGTGTTTTCGATGTTCATCCTGTTGCCCTTTTCCGCGTCGGGGAAATTTCCTGTTTTTAAGGCGATGTTGATCATCAATAGTGGGTAAAGCTTAGACTCAATGATCAATAGTCCCGCAGACTCTATCCCCTCAAATTTTTATCGAAACAAGTCAATGACTTTCGGTTATTGACTTTATGTAACTCTATACAATTGAGCAGAAATTTCATTCCATTGACTAGTTTTGAAGCTTCATTGCCGAAGAATCCCAAGCTCATTTCCTCATAGATAAGATACGCTTCCAAGAACGCTGCAGATTTCAACTCCAAGACATCTCCATAATCTCCATATTATCCGGTCCATGTGGCCATAGCTCTATGAAACTATTCAGCCTACACCGTTCTATTCAGTTCTTGGAATAAGGTGTCTCAGACGATCGTCCTAACCGGGCAAAACTCCATCAATCGACCGGCTCACCATCTAGAAAGTCGATGTTTCAGACGATCTCCCCCACACCCAGGAACAAAACACCCAACTGACCGCTAGGCTACGGGATACTCGGAAAAACCTGCAATGATAGTGTCTCACAACCTCCACAATTTACACCTATAGGCCAGCTGAACCCCAACACACCGCCACGATGCTTGTAGAGCAGTCAAGCTACCTCGGTCTCACACAGAAGTACCTCAGGGGAATAGCGTAGATTTGGAATCAAAATAATACTATAAAAGGGGCCTTGTATCCCAAGTAAAATAGATTCATTATAATCATCATCTTCCATCTTCCAATCTCAATCTCATTCTCAAAACCCCACAACCTTCACAATGGTCAAGTTCAACATCCTTTTCGCTCTGGCTCTTGCCACCGGTGCTCTCGCTGCCACCACCAACACCGACTGCCAGAACTCCTTCGACAAGTGCCGTGGCTCTGGTGACCCCAACGAGGCCCAGTGTGCTGCTGAGCACGCTCAGTGCTGCTCCACTGCCTTCAACGACTGCCGCAGCACCGGTGACCCCAACGAGGCCCAATGTGCTGCTGAGCACGCTGCCTGTGAGGGCCAGAAATAGATTCTTTATACGACTTGATCGGCTTTCTCTACACTCTCCTCCGTTGTCAAGATTCACTTGACGTGACTTTCGATTTCGATTTCGATTATCTCGACTGGACTGCTGGATTGCTGGGATATTTGTTGTGTCTATATTTAGCTATGTGGGGGGAAAGAATCTCGGATCATATGGAGGAGCAGACTTGGGTTAGCTGGATGATTCTGCATGATGTATCTACGTTCTTTACCAAGTAAATTATGACTTGTGTTGGGAATTCTCCAACATAACAAACAAGCACCATGGGCATATTTCCCCGTATTTATCCCCGTTGTCAAGAAGGGGTGACAGATTGATGGAGAACGATTCTTAGTCTGTACAGTTGAAGCTATACATCTTCAAGCAGTAACTGAATTCCGTTTTGTGATGCGTGAAATGAGTAGAGGAGAACGCGTCGATCAACCTTATATTCTCCGGAGTTTCCCCGTTGTGCTCCCGTCATGATGAGACTTCACCTCTTCTTGTATTTACTGCCTTACTTTACTGAAGTTTGTACTTTATGGAGAAATGGGAGCTATCTTATGGCAATTCAACCTGATTTTATGGACATCAAAATTATTCGACACTGCATGGATGGATCAAACTCCAGATGACGTGGTGCATATTGTAAATATGTTCACTTTAACCACTCCTAATAAACCTTTTTTTTTTTTCGCAATCATGATGCAAATGTCTTTTTTAAAGCTCTACATATAAAATTTGGTCGTCAGTTATCAATACATTTATTCAGGAGCTTTAGCAGACAGCAAATTTCGGTTTCAAGCTTGTCGTAGTATCTCAAAATAACCAAGCCGCAAAGTGACATACCGGACGACACTTGGATTTCACCAACTTCAATAGCAAGCAATAATCAAAATTCATGAATATGGATTTCCTTGTGACAAAGATCTCGATTACTCGAGCTTTTAGTATCATAATGAAAATTCAAGTCCCAAATTATGAGTAATGCTACTTGACTCTGAGATGGCCCTCGCTGCCTTCGTACGTAACCCAACGCCAAAAGTTTCGAACACGACTATCCACAACCAAACCACCCCCTCCAAGTATTCAGAGTCAGTATCGGTGAGCAGATCGGGAAACAACAGTGACGAAAGCTCATTTCCTGCGTCGGAGGTATACTTTCGGCTGATATCTTCATCGGGCCGGGGTGGGCTAACAACACATTTTATGACTCGTGTGATAGTCCGGGGTAAGAAAAACAAGAAAAGAGTTGAACATTAGCTCAAAGCAGTTCACCGGTGAATCAGATCATCAATTTATTTCTTGGCACAGAGTATAATTTAGATAATAAATAAGACGAAAAGTGACCATTATCATTGGCATACTTGAATCTACCGCTATAAATGAGAACACAGTCCCATTCTTTCCTTAATCTATCAACCCAGTGGCAACATCAAGAAGAAAGACTTTCTACTCTGTTATCGGTACATATGGCTAGCGACGGAGGTGGCACAGAAGTAAAGCATGGCATTATCGGAGGCAAGCGAGGAGTCTTATGTGGGATTTTGAAAGTTACGTAGTTTTTTTCCTTTGTCTATCTCTACTTATAAAAGATATTAAGTTATAGTCTTTCCTGTTGCCTGGCTATATCTCCAAGGTTTGAGCTCAGAGTATCTTTTGCAGTGTATCCGTGAAGAACAAATTATTGAACCAATGGTCTTTCGTCATGTCAGACATAACTCCGAAAATAAACTATAAGGTGGCTGTATTAATTTACGAGGGTGCAAATGCCCTTGATTTTACCGGCCCTATGGAAGTTTTATCCCATGCTTCTTATGATGATGAAACGGGGGAGCCTGAGCCCGAACCTGTATTTGATATCAAGATTATCGCCCAAACTTCAACGGTCCACGCCGCAAGTTCATTGACCATCGAGCCTGACATCATGCTGGGGGAGGCAAAGATAACAATTACGGAATTCGACATCTTGATTGTGCCTGGCGCTCCAGTGTCAAAGGTTCAATCGTTGATTCATAGCGATCCACCCGAAGTAGATCTGATTCGTTGCTTTACTGCCTCCGAGCATAAAAGACCTCGCATACTGCTCTCGATATGCACGGGTGCTCTTTTACTGGGTGCAGCGGGTGTACTCTCGGGATTGACTGTGACAACACACCATCGAGCGTTCAACACGTTAAGGGATATCTGTTCTAGCAACAAGTCACCGAAACAAAGGAAAGCCCCAACCAACGTGATTCATCGACGGTTTGTTGATGGGGGAATTATGCAGGGAACAGATGTTCGGATAATAAGTTCTGGGGGGATAAGCGCGAGTATTGACGCGGCATTCTATGTTTTGTGCAAGCTGCTGAATCCCCAGGCTGCATCGCGCGTTTCTCGCATTATGGAGTACGGATGGACAGAACAGGACGCGGGTTGGCCGTTACGTTTCATTGATGCTTAGATTCCCAGGGGGTTAATTTTCTATTTCTAGCCATTGATATGTAGCTACCTAGCCATGTTTGAGATTCATTGAATGCAGTTTGCAGTTACTTTTTTTCTACTCCGTGTATAACATGTGTCGTCTCAGACGCGTAAACTGGAAGGATCCCTCCTGAAGTCGAGCCGTCGGGCTCGGCAGTACCCGGGAAATTGGCTGTATGGTCAGCTGCTCACACCGGAAAATTTAGGGAGGACTTCAATTTATGAATAGAGATTAAACATTGCATTCTATTGGATGAGATCAGACTGTTACAACAAAATTGTCTGTATATAAATGGTTATCGCGTACCCGATCAATTCGCTGGCAGGCTACCAGAAGAACAAAGGTTAAGAGTGTCTGGCTTCATAGGCTACTTAGTTCAATAATACCTAGCAAGCATGGAAGAAGAAAAAGAACTCAAGATCCTTATTCTCGGCTTGCCCAGAACAGGTACACAAAGTAAGGAAAGCGCCCATTGTTATCGTTTCGAAGCTAATCTTGTATAGGTCTTGCCGAAGCCCTGGGCTTGCTTGGGTATAACAAAGTCTATCATATGAAGGATAACTTCATACGTGGCGACCATGCCTTTTGGTCAAAGGCCATGGATGCAAAGTATGCAGGACAAGGTGAAGGCGTGACTCGAATAGATTTCGACAAGCTTTTTGGGGGCGAGTATATGGTAAGCCCCTACGCCTCTAGTATATTTGCTCAGAAGTAGATGTTCTTCAGATTGACATGGTGATTACAGGCTATGAGTGACTACCCCGCCGCAATGTTTCCGAATGAGTTGATCGCGGCATATCCAGATGCCAAGGTGATCTTGTCTGTCCGCGATGAAGATGGATGGATCAAATCTATGGAAGAGACCATATTACATCGATGGAATGAGGAAAAAGAGACTAGGAAAATTGCAGCGCATGCTGGTACTAAGGGTACCAAGGCACTGGCAAAGAATCTACCCCGTGACGAGATGGTCAGTAAGATACAACAGTATGCTTGGGGCGATAACTTCGGAGCAAATGGGCGTCGGCTTTTTAGGGGGCACAATGAGCATGTACGTCAGCTGATGAAGACACGCCGGGATAACTTCCTTGAGTATGAAGTAGCAGAGGGGTGGGTTCCATTGTGTCGGTTTCTTGACATGGAGATTCCTGATCAAGAGTTTCCCCGAAAGGATGATTGGGCAGAGTACAAGGCGAAAGCAAAGAAAGAAGAATGAGGTTTAGATCAGTGAGAACACATGAGCAACTGGACAATAAAATCATATCCTTGTACACTTTCGTGTCTTACAATCTCAATAAAATCTGCGCTCTGGAACTTTGAAGGGACATGTGACTCTCATATTCGAGAGTGCATAAATATCGCCAGCGATGCCGGACTTCTTTTCCCCGCTCTCAGTACCAAGGGACCAAAATCTAGGCACCAGGTACGGAGTATGGAGTACCTTGTTGGCCCAGATTTGTCCGTCGGAGGCGCGCGGAATTGACACGCAAATTTGCGAGTTTGATCTTGCAGTCCGAGGTCTCGAGCCCCGAGACGATTTAGCGAGGTCCGTATGAGTCCGACCGTTGGAGGCGAACCAGGATCAATTTCAACTTCCCCAATCGATGCAACATACACACTTTGTCAAGGCTGCATTTGCGAATGCCTGTCAAATGCTTACATCTTGACTGATCTCAATCGGTGAGAACTGCGTCTCGCCAAGCAAAGATATGCAGCGTCAATCAAAGCTTATCCGGCTCTCCGTGGAGTCCGGAACGCGTACGCCAGGAACCGGGCTGAGCCTCTTACAAGCCAATCCCATACCGCAATCCAGATCTGGCTACAGAGCTCGTATCCCAAGCACACCGTCCTCTCCCTCGCAGATTGACAGCCGGTTTCGGATTCCCCACGGCTTAGAAAGTCTTGGTTAAGTTTGAAAGGGCATGTTGTACCAGCCAAGGGCTTGGACCTACGCCCTTCGGGGGTGACTAGTCTCCAAGAAACTCTCACGATAACGCTCGGTTGGCTAGCGATAGAAGTGAGTGGAGACTGGCTTGCGAGCGAGGTCGGAGCTGATGCAATAGTTGGAGGCATTTCTTTTTTATTTATGGATGACACCCCCAGCCTTGGTGTAAGCGGATTTTCTTCTTGATTTTGGGACTTTTCTGCTCACTCCACATTCACCTATAATGATTTCTATGTTAATGGGTGATTTTTCAATGTGCTGACCTTGTTCAATTCATGTCCATTGCCCTCCAGCATGATGACCAATACAGTCGACACCTCAAAACCTCCTTATCGCTCTAAGTGAGGACGGTTTTGGCTTGGCGAGGCGCCAGAGGACTCCACCTTCCCATCGCCAGCGCGTTGTGCCGCCCGCGCTTTTACGAGAGAAAAATTACCCCGGAATCAAAACGCCTGGATATCTTGGATAACATGGATCACCAGATTGCATTCATGGATCGAATTGAAAGGCTACCATCACTAAACGGGCAGGTCCTTTGGCTTTAGATTCACACTCGTCTCTTATTGACCAGATTCATCTCCACGGCCCTCGTTCTCCCCGCGCAGATGAGAAAGTCGCCCCCACTTGAACAGCGTAACAGCTCGACGGACTCCGGGGTAGCATTACAATTAAATCAGAAAAGGGGGGGCAAAGTGAAAGAATTGGGTCTGCCTTTTGAGACAATCACCGAAACTCAAATTGTATCCCGACCCCTCAATTAATGAGGATGTTCGCGGGGTCCCAACGTTGCAGTAAGGAAGCAGGAAATACTGTCCACATGAGGGGATGTCGGGTGTGGGCGGCCTCAACATTTCCTGCGGACTGGATCAAAAGGTGGCTACAGGGAAGACCCTTGCATGGAAGACACACACAGTTCGCAGAAATCAACAAAGATGAACCAATGGTCTCTCCACACAACCGCCCAATGCGGCGGGTGGCCTGTTATCGGTTGATTCCTACAAAGTTTCAGCGGGGGGCGAATCAGCCGAGGTGAAAACAGAAAACAAAGGGGGGGAAAAAAAAACACAATTTATTATTTCCAATCAGAGTTGTCGAGGCCATTCTACTGATTCACATGTCCTGATAATGTTGATCTGACTTATTGAAACATCTAAGTCATGTATACAGCGGAGTACTCAGCACACCATCTACCAGGCCACCATTATCGCACCATCTTTTCACCGAGCTTGACAAGTCCAGGCGAGAACATGCCACGGTGAACAGTTCACGGCCAAATCCCGAACTCGCCGTCCTCGGCTCCATGAAGAATGGGCTTGCATTCCGGAGCGCGGGCCATTCTCCGGTCCAACGCCAAGACTGCAGCGTTTTTTTCACGATGAGATTCGCCTCGTGGCAAACGGAGCCACAGGAGCTCGTTTCCGGAATAACTGCCGCCTGCGTATCCAGTGGCTGGACTGTGATTGTGTTTTGATTATGCTATGATTTTTCTTATTTATTTTATTTTTTATTTTTTTTTCTCGCCTCCCGTTAGGGCTCCAAGGACCTGGAACCATCTCCCTCGGCATTCGCCGGTGAAATTGGTCCAGATAAGGGTGGAGAGCTAGAGAACAGTGTCGCAAACTTGACTTGTCGCCATCTCCCCGGACCCTGAAATTGGAGATTGTGGGTTTCATGCCTCTGATTGATCCAGAGGAAAGTTTGAGCCCTTGGCGCGCATTGTTTACTGCATAGGATCCTGTCAGACTCAGCTTTTTGCAGTTTCGCTTGCGTGCTGTGTTGCCAGACCTGGGGTTACATCGGTGGATCCTGCATGGGCAGAGAGCGATTCGTTCCGGCGCGACAGACAACTTGCCGATCGCATCCACGGGACGGAGGAGATGGCCCAGCGTGGGAACAATGTGGCTTGTCTCACGCCTTTTTTTTTTTTTTTTTTTTTGATGGTCCGTCTGGTATCCATTTATCGCCTTCGCTTGACTTGGGTGGGACTACTTAGCTATTGTACTAAAGAAGCGTTCCATTCAATTCAAGTCTTGGCTTTACTATATTTTTTCTTTCTTCGGATTATACGCCGATAAGACTTGACAAGGCCCACTACGCTGTCGGGTGTTGGGTAATAAAAACTGGACTATATAGCACGGTCGCGGTCGTCGACTTCTTGCCCTATTTTATTCCTCCCTCTCTGCTCCATTGTGCTCTTCTTGGAAGACACAAGATTGGTTTTCTGGAAGTAGTATCAATCATGGCGGCTACAGATAACGAGGTTGGAGTCTCTCCTCCGTATGTTTACTCATCCACTCCCTTCACTTGAGCAAGATGGCGCGTCTATATCCTGCACTGTCTTTTTTGATTCCGCGTGTGAATGGCCTCTGACTCATTTTAAAAGATCTTATAACGAAAATGATACCGCTGTCGAGCAGGTCACCGTGACCGATGACAAGCGCGCCCTGGATATAGATAAGGAGGCTGGTTTTGCTACTCCAGACGGCCAGGAACCTACCGACGATGAGAAGCGCTCCCTTCGTCACATTGCCGAGAACCTGCCCGTCTCAGCTTGGCTGGTAGCTGTGGTCGAGTTGTGCGAACGTTTCACATACTATGGCATGTCTGGTCTGTTTCAGAACTATATCCAGCGTCCTCTAGATGGCAGTCAGGGACGTGGTGCCCTCGGCATGGCCCACCAGGGTGCTACTGGATTGACCACTTTCTTCCAGTTCTGGTGTTATGGTAAGCTTTCCCACTGATTGCGCCATTTGATATCGTCAAAGATATACAGAGCGCTGACTCACGTCTAGTTACCCCCATCATTGGTGCCATTGTTGCCGATCAGTATCTCGGCAAGTACAAGACCATCGTGTGGTTCTGCGGTATCTACCTGATCGGTCTTTTGATTCTGGTTTGCACTTCTATCCCTACTGCCCTGGAACACGGTGCTGGTCTGGGTGGCTTCATCGTGGCAATTCTGATCATCGGTCTGGGAACCGGTGGTATCAAGAGTAACGTCGCACCTCTGATCGCCGATCAATACAAGCGCAAGAAGATGGCTGTGTCTACTACCAAGAAGGGCGAGCGTGTGATTATCGACCCATCCCTGACTATCCAGCGTATCTACATGATCTTCTACGGCTGTATCAACATCGGTTCTCTCTCTCTCCTGGCCACCCCATACATGGAGCTGTACGTCGGTTTCTGGTCCGGTTACCTGCTCTGTCTCTGCATGTTCGCCGTCGGTACCTTGGTCCTCCTCCTCGGACGAAAGTTCTACATCGTCCGTCCTCCCCAGGGCTCCATCATCACAGACGCCTTCAAGGCTCTCTGGATGATGATCATCAACCGCAACATGGACGCTCCCAAGCCCAGCTGGCAACGCGAGTACCGCAACGCTGATGCCGTCCTCCCATGGGACGACCATTTCATTGACGAGCTGAAGCGTGCGCTCGTCGCCTGCCGTGTTTTCGCCTTCTATCCCATCTACTGGGTTGTCTACGGACAGTTCTCCAGCAACTTCGTCACCCAAGCCGGCCAAATGACCGGTCACGGCATTCCCAACGATCTGATGCAGAACTTCGACCCCATCTCTATCATCGTCTTCATCCCCTTACTCGAGACTCTCGTCTACCCCCTTATGCGCCGTCTCAAGATCCCCTTCCGCCCCATCACCCGTATCGCCCTGGGTTTTGTCGTCGCCTCTCTCGCCATGATGTACGCTGCCATCGTCCAGCATCTCATTTACTCTGCCGGACCCTGCTATGGCAACCCACTCTGCGACGCCTCCAAGGTTGACGGCACCGCCCAAGGAAACAACGTGCACATCGCCATCCAAACACCCGCCTACGTGTTCATCGGTGTCTCCGAGATTTTCGCCTCCGTCTCCGGTCTCGAGTACGCCTACACCAAGGCTCCTCCCTCAATGAAGTCCTTCGTCCAGTCTATGTACCTCCTCACCAACGCCTTCGGTTCCGCCCTGGCCGAGGCACTCACCCCCGCCGCCTTCGACCCAGCCATCATGTGGATGTTCGTCGGCCTGGCCTGTGCCTCCTTCCTGTGTGGTATTATCTTCTGGTTCCTCTTCCACCACCTTAATGCCCAGGAAGATGACATGAATGCTCTGGATGCCGACGATGGAATGCCCGAAGCACCCATCGATGAGAAGCGTCGCGAGTCGACGCAGTAGATCTGCATTGTCTCTAATTTCTTTAATATTGGTGCATTGTCCAAGACGTTACATTGTTGTTTTATCTGACTTGCATTTGCACTGCATGCGTGGGAGACCGGGTCTTGCTACGCTTAGACTGCTGGGCAGATACGTGGGACGAGATATGAGTTTACCTCCACTACATAATTGTTATATTATATCAATAAATTAAGCATTATTTAACTATATTATTTTAGATCTGGTCTGATTTAAAACTCACCTATATACAGCCTGAGGGTATTACATCGAAGAATACTTCAATGGTTGCCAAATATTCCGATTCTACCCACATGCACAGCGTGTGCTCTCACAACCAGAGACTTTCAACCCATTCATACCAAAGCTATAGAAGTGCCCAGGTGTCACTTCCAAATGTCCAGATGTCAAATGTTTCACCGCACGGAGATGCCTCGGCCTTAATCCGGAAGCTGCGATATCCTAATATCTGAGATTTATTCTGTCTGGCACCAAAGCACGGCACATTCTTATACTTGAGCCGCACTATTATCGGGGACCGTAGCATTCTAATGCCAAGTAATTGGAATTAATTGGAACAAAAGGATTGCTGCTATACCCCTCACCTGGGGCTGTCTGGGGCTTCCATCAGGGGCCACAAGGCTGAGCGAGCCAAGGCAAATGGGAAGAGACGCAAATGCTCTGGAAATTCAATAGGCTAACACTCTGAAAAAAGGGATCATAATCTGTACTAGTAACATATTCCTCTTCCTTGCTTGGGGTACCAAGCAAAAGATCTAAAAACCAGAATATTGAACTCCCACCCAGGCGACAGATCTGCACTGAGCACTGAGCAAGACTCACATCGATTTCTGAGGTTCAATCCTTCGACAATCTGGATTTCAGGGTCTTTGGACCCTGCATATTGGGGCCGGTGATGCGGGAATTCAACAGAAGCGGGATTTCTTTCCAAACTCGCGCTGCAGGCATAAATAGAATCCAACCTCCCCCCAAAACTGTTGCTAACAATCTGAAATCTTTCTGATACATCTCAAAAACTTTTTTTTTATTCCCTCAATTGCTTCCTCCGATTTTCCTTTCGAATTCGAATCCCGACCCGTCCTAGCAAAATGCTGTACCAGAAGTTCCTCGTTCTCGCTTTCGCCGCTTTGGCTATTGGGTCACCTGCTGGACTTGAGAAGAAAGAATCCATCTGTGACTCCATCGGTAAATATAAGACTAGTATCTTTGCTGCTTTGGTGTTAAATAATTGCTAATTCCTTTTGTTCTGATGAATATAGTTGGAGCGTCTTGCCTTATTGACAAGGAATGTGGCAAGGGTTGTGGCCTTGCATGTATCGATAAAACTTGCCAAAAGTCTTAAACAGCTACGCGGTGTCAACTTGGAAATATAGACTGCGGATAGAACCTCGGGACGATTGAGGGCATGGGAGGATTGTTGTTTTTGTCGAGATCCCTACTATGCGTTTATACTATCGGGCTTCTTTCTTGTTCCAAATCGGGAATGGTAGCTTTCTAAAATCGAAAATGCAAATGAGAAGAGAAATTGTTATCATCAAGATTAAGTTCTGAGTTATGCAGTTGACTTGACTGTTTTGAATACTATGTAAAAATACTGATCTTTCACATGTACATAATACGTCGATGGATTGTTGTAGAAAGCCCAGAAGTAAACAACCTATCCAGGATATCTCCGGGAAAGAAAGGACGTAGCGCCAAGGACAGCACACCTACCTAGGTAATCATAAGGAGGGATGAAGAACGAAAGAACCGCAAAGATGGTGGATCAGAGGGTAGAGCACCTTCTAGAGATGACCAGTCTTTACATATTCCACGAATTAAGAATATGCTCATGTACGACTTTGTGGTAATGAAGATAGACCAAAGTACAATGATATAGAGTTCGCGTCTTTCTGCCCGGTAGGAACCAAGCAAGAGCCTCCAGAAGACTACCGAGGCGAGTTTGTTGGATTTGCTTTCCATGCTCAGTGTTGGAAGGCCCTCGGTCATTTTCTAGGCAAACGTTAATTGAAGAAACGCCCGGTTGAGTTGCTCGAGCAGTGAGAGAGTATTGGCTCAGTGAGGATTTGAAAGTTAGTGGATCAAATGCATGCACCTTTAGCTACAAAGGGTGAAAAAAAAAACTTATAATTGACCCTCTCCTTACAATCCTTAGCATATATCCAACCCTGGAATTAGATACCCAACTGCACTCCTGCCCAGGTGAGACAGAGACTCGGAAGCACGGGTACTCGTAGACAAACGGATAGAACATTTGAAGATCGGCTAAGAGGCCGGGTAGGAAACTATCTAGATAGGTGCCCAGGTGGGTACTCATACTTTAGTATGCCATGGGTATCTTTTGAAATTAGTAATTAAGCAGCATAAGAATACACCTGATAGCTATACAATTCTACTGTAGCACAAAAAAGATCGTCGACACAGGGAAAAGTGAAAAAGAAAGTGAGAATATCTACACATCAAAGGTAGCAGCAAAGAAATCAGATAAATGATCTCTAGTTTAAGAATGTGACTGGTCAGCGGTGCATATGCAGAGTGCATGGCTGGAGCGTTGGAGGTTAAAGTTGTGCTATTTATGGATCACATCGCCCACTAAGCATTAGCGCTGGCTTGGATGAGCTTGACGCCGCGTTCGATCGACTACCACGTTGATTGGGGCTCACCAGCCGACCATGCTGTGGCTTATATCTGTGCCATCCTACTCGCACGGCTTATTCACCCACAGACATCGCAAAATAAAATAAAATAAGATAATTTAGAATCACAGAACGAAGGCACCTAATCGTGTGTTCCAATGGCCCACACAGCCTTGCCCCGGAGCTGAGCTGTATGGAGCAGTCCGTACTCCGACACCTCCACTTAACCGCCCCCATATGTATAGTTACGAAATGGGAGCAGGGGTATTTTCCGTTGCAGGGATAATTCCAGGCTTGATAAAGCAGTATGTTCCGCGCTGGGATGGAGTGAAATTACCGCCGTGGAAAAGAAAGCCCGTTAGCGCAGACAATCATGACGTGCAGACTGTCCGTTGCCACAGCAGATGTACTGGGTACTTGGATTATAGGGTGGATTACCATAATAAGACAAGTATCAGTACTTTGTGGAAAACCCTTCCCTGACGTGGACCAGGTCTGATCCACCCATGTCAGTGCATCGCCGATCCGAACCTCATACCCAAATAGAAACCAGCAGCGTCAGCCACAATAATTCTGGGGCCAAAAGGTGCGAGGTCTGTAAGGAGGCCTTTACCCACGCAGGAACCCATTCTGCGGTGATTTTCTTTTCCCCCTTCTTTAATCTCGGATCTTGGCTTTTCAACATCGCAAAAGTCCACAGGTCAAGACTATTTTTCTTTTCATGATTAAGCTTCAAACAGCAGTCGACCCTTAATGACCCCCTGACTATCAATTGCTTGCGAAGTGAAACATTCTGCCTCTTCGACTCCCACCGCCAACTCCTTCTGCCGCTCCACCTCTCCCGTCTCACCTTTCTCCTTCACCTTCGAAATCTGAAACCCCTTGCTCTCCTTTTTTCTTTTTTTTTTCGTGTTTACTTCATTTTAATTGACCATCATGAGTGTGAGTGGCTCCAATGGATTCCCAAGGCAGAGCTTTCCTAACAGTGACAGTACCAGGCTTTGGGAGATAACAATCAGGGAGGCTACGGCCAATACGACCCCTATGGTGGTCAGCAGAACCCGTACGCCAGCCAGCAGCAAAGCTACGGCTATGGCGGCGACGTGGAAACGGGAAATGGCGGATATGGTAAGTCTTGAATCGGGAGCATGGAAATCCATTCGCGAATAAAGCAGAATGCGAATTAAGACACGAAAGTTGATGAATGCGACGCGCTAACCGCCTGATGCCAACAGAGATGTCCAGCATGCAACAGGGAGGTGGCCCAACTGCCATCCTGAACAAGTGCAAGGAGATGAACGAGGCCATCAACGAACTGCGCACAAAGCGCGAAGGTCAACTGGCCTCCGCTCAAAATGCCCTGCTGGACTCCAGCACCGGCAAGGAGGACCAGGCCGCCCGCCAGAACGTCGACTACATTGAAGATGAGATCAACACTGCCCTTCGCTACCTGCGCGACCAGTTCAAGCGCATCAAGGAGACTCCTGGATCCGGTGACTCGCGTGTCTCCGGTCAGGTCGAGAATGTCAACCGCAACCTCCGTCGCGAGATCGAGTCCTACCAACGCACCCAGTCCGACTTCCAGAAGCGCTTGGAGGAGCAGGTCCGCCGTCGCTACGAGATCGCCAACCCCGAGGCTACCCCCGAGGAGCTGGAGCAGGGTGTGCAGCTTGTTCTAGCTGGCCAAGAGCAGAGCTTCGCGGTAGGTTTTTTTTTTTTTTTTTTTTTTTTACAACTCCTCTTTGAAAGCGGGGAAATATCTTGGCCCCCAATGATTTTATGCACAGTGAACTCATTTCCTATTCTAGGTCCCCGGTACACGGTCGCGCCAGGCCAATGATGCCCGTCAAGCTACTCTGCAGCGATCCGCCGCCATCCGCAAGATCGAGCAGGATATGATCCAACTCGGGCAGCTGTACCAGGAAGTCGCAGAGCTGATTCACCAACAAGAGCCGGCTGTTACCCAGATCAACGAGGGCGCCGAGGAGACACACCAAAATGTCCAACAAGCCAACACCAAGCTCACCGATGCCATCACAAGTGCCCGCAACGCCCGAAAGTGGAAGTGGTACGCTCTTGGTATCGTCAGTAAGTGGTCCCTCATTATCCAGCCATCCTGACGGGATATTTTATTATCCCGCTCTACTTTTCATTTTTTTTCTTCTTGGAAGTCGAAAACTGACCCGTTCGATTTAGTTCTCATTATCATCATCATTGTCGTCGTTGCCGTCGCTGTTACCGAGGCCAACAAGAAATAAGCTCCCGCGTCCCCAACCCCCTAGTTTTCTTTTCTTTTCACCCGTGTACGACTTTCCTCTTTCCCCGAACTAGACCGATCCGAATGACTCGATTCGAAACCCCGCATTGATTCTCGTCTCGATCTAAAACCCCACCTTTGTGTCATACCTGATATCCCCTTTGTCTCACGCCCGCCACCTCCCCTTCACTTCTATACCACCTCGCACGTCCCATTTACTTGTCTCCTCTTGTTTTCGAATTTCTTATTTTCAGTTTTTGTGTAAAAGCAATGCTCAGTCGGCTTCGTTTTTCTGTGTCTATTTCTTTTCTACCCCCATGTGGCTACTGCCTCTGCGTACAGTCATTGCGTTGAGACGGGGCTACCGCAAAGCCCTGCTGATGATGACCTGTCTCTTTCGATGCTCCTCGGCAAGACCTACGCGTTGCATCCCCGCGTGCGATGCAATGGTCCCTTGGATGTATATATTAGATCGTTTGCTTTCTGTCATTGCAGCTTGTTTGGCGCTAGAATCTATTTAATACTCTATTAATTGATGCCTTCTGTCTACATGGTAATCAAAACATGACCTATGCAGGAGATAAATCTGCGCCAAAGATGTAACGAATCTTCTCTGGACTGAGCTAGAAAATTGATTCTTGTTGAATCGGGGTATCCGATCCCCATGAACAGGGATATGCTAAAATCTACATCGACAATGGCTATCAGTTCCATTGTCGCTTTGTTTGGCTTCCGCTTGCTTGATGGATGTCACTATGCCTGCGCCTCGCGCTCCTTCTCCCTCTGCTCCTCTGCCGGTGTCTTGGTCTTCAGCTGCAGAGCATGAATGCCTCCCTCCCGACTCATTTCGTCCTTCAGCAAGGCATATACCATCCGATGGCGCGCAGGCTGCATCTTCGATTCGAAGGAAGCGGAGGTAATCGTGACACTATTGTTGTTAGAGACTGTAATGCAACTTCGATATGGAATCCAGAGCCCCGAGCAAGAGACAAGGGTCATTGTAGATATCCGCGGATGCGATGGAGAGAATATCGGAGAGAAAAAAGGAACTAGCGTACTGGAAATGTGTCTCTTTAGAGGTTGATCCTTCCATGGCAGCATGATGAGCGTGTTTGTGGGAGTCATTGCGGATGATAAGGGTGGAGGGTGTGAAATGGTGGGCGATCTAGAGAAGCATTAGTATCTGCTTTATGCTTTCCATGGAAAGCTATGAATCACATACCTTATCGCGCATCAAGTCTTCCATCGGGGTCATAGATGCCATCTTTGCGGACACAGAGAAGAAGCGGCGGGGAATCTGGACGGGGAGAGCGCGGAGCATTGGAGAGGATAAGAAGGACGAAGGGAAGAGAGATAGAATTAGAGGAGGAAGGGCAGATGGAAGAGTAAACAACGTATCACGCAGAAAGCCGAGTTGATCAGAGATGCAAGCGGAGGCGAAAAAAGTGCCGAGTTGATTACATGAAGAGAACGAAACTCAGTTTTTGGTTTCCGCGGAACTTCATGGCATGACATCAACTCGACTTCTCGCCATTGTACCTCGAACAACACAATAACCCCCTCGAAACAACCATGAAACACGCCCAATAATACTCCTCGAGCCAAATAGCACCAATGTCTCTCCGAATTTCAACCGCACGGCTCCTGCGACCGGGTCTGCGCATCGCGCATTCGCCGCGGCATCAACATCTAGCTCCGGCACTGTCGGCCCACGCGAAGCTCCTCTCAACACTCCCTGATATGCCCATTTTCCGAGCTCTGAAAGGCCATGATCCCTCCAGCTTGGCAGTTGTACACAGTGCCTCGACCCGATCGTTCACATATGGAAACCTGATTGCCGACGTGCTGCGCGCAAAGGATGACATCGAGCGCAAGAGCTCTAAGGCGGGCAATATAGCCGGGGAACGGATTGCGTTCTTAGCGGAGAATAGCTATGACTACGTAGGTACTGTGATCCATTTCCAGAGTAGATTTTTCCCTTCTGGTCCGGCGCCACTAATAATGCCTGTAGTAACTCTCTTGGCTATCTTTGCCAGTGATGCGATCGCATTACCTCTGTCTCCTGCATTTCCTATCGGCGAACTACAATATATTATGGATAATTCGCAGGCAAAGATGCTACTTGCTACAGATAAATATGCCGACAAGGCCCGTCAGATATTGGAGGCGGGTTTGGGGCATGATCCATTGTTCGATATTAGACGGAAGATCGAAACAGGTGCTGGCGCCGAGTCTATTCAACTAGATAGTCTCAAGAAGTCTTCATCTGGTGGAATGATGCTATATACCTCTGGAACAACCAATCGACCGGTATGCTTACATCCCGAGACATTCGTGTACTACCAAATCTAACAGAAAAAAACAGAAAGGCGTTCTGATCCCAGAGTCTGCACTCGCTGCACAAGCATCGTCCCTCCTCCAAGCATGGAACTACTCACCCGACGATCGCCTTCTTCACCTTCTCCCCCTCCACCATATCCACGGCGTAGTAAACGCAATAATAACCCCTATATTCGCGGGCTGCTCCATGGAATTCTTATACCCCTTCAACACAGCCCAAGTCTGGAAACGCCTCGCAGCACCCTTTCTGCCCGAGAAAGAAACCACAAAAACTCCTTCAAAAATCACATTCTTAACTGCCGTCCCAACAATCTACAACAGTCTCATGAACAGCTTCCAATCCCTACCCCCGGAAATCCAATCCGCAGCGAAAAAGGGCATATCACCACAACATCTCCGTCTTAACATCTCAGGCTCAGCCGCGTTACCAACGCCTACAAAGGAGAAATGGACCGCCTTAAGCGGGGGCAATGTTCTTCTTGAACGGTTTGGAATGACAGAAGTCGGTATGGCAATTAGTTGTGGTCTTGATCCTGTGGATCGAGTTGATGGGAGCGTTGGATGGCCGTTACCTGGTGTAGAAGCTCGTCTGGTCGATACGGAGACGGATGCCGTTATAGCTGTTGATCAAGAGACAGACTCCAATGGACGACCGCTTGAGGGTGAGATTCAATTACGGGGTGATACTATTTTCCGGGAGTATTGGGGGAACGAGAAAGCGACTGCGGAGACCTTCGTTGACGCGAAGGATGGTGGGGAACCTTGGTTTAAGACGGGGGATGTAGCGACTCGACGGATTGTCGAGGGTGCAGGGAAGGGTACTAGTGGAGACTGGGCTAGTGGGCCCATGTATTTCATTCAAGGGAGAAAGAGCACTGATATCATTAAGACGGGCGGAGAGAAAGTGAGCGCGTTGGAGGTTGAAAGGGAGTTACTTTCATTGTATGTCCTTTCGCTCTCTTTTCTTTCTTCATTTGAGGCTGACTGCTAATGATAATAGACCTCAAATCTCTGAAGCTGCTGTCGTCGGTATACCATCTGAGCAATGGGGTCAGAAGGTTGCTGTTGTCCTTGTCCTTAATCCGGATGCTGCGACGAGTGGTCGGAATGGTAAAGCGTGGGGTCCTATGGATATGCGACGTGCGTTGAAGGATCGATTGGCTGGTTATAAAATGCCACAGGAGATGAAGATTTTGGACAGCATTCCGCGGAATGCAATGGGGAAGGTCAACAAGAAGGCGCTCGTGAAACAGGTCTTTGATGTTTGAGGGAATCGAATTCGTTGCATATTTGGTGTTTATCTAGATGGTGGTTGTTTAGATACTTCAGTATACTCTACGGAGTACTTTGTAATAATAGCACTCAGGTGCATACTTGTAAATAGAAAAGCGATCTCGACTACTTCGAATGATCTCTGAATAATTCTGTAGGCTTAGGTTTTAGATGCTCTATGAGGAGAATGTCCATGAAGTATGCCACATCATGATGTACACGTCAAATGATAATAATACAGGAAGGTATAATACAAGACCAACATCACGTCTATGCAATACTAGGTGACTCGAGTGATCCAATCAAGCCCATTCGCCAACACGCTCATACTCTTTCACCAACTCTATAGCCTCCATCTTAACTTCCAGCCTGGCCATATCAACACCGGTTATTTTAGCATTTACCACACCAAATATGTCCATTCGCTCTTTGCCACGACAGTCATTTGGAATAGTGACGACGCAGTCAACGCCCAGATTTGTGATCACGCCGGAGTAAACAGTCTCCTCGCAGGCGGGGAGGATATGAGGCGTGCGAAGAATGACAGGGAATGAAGCGGGAAGGGCGCATTGTGCGAAGTAGAAGGCGCGGAAGAGAAGCATGCAGGCCCAGTGTTGGATTGAGAATTTTGAAACGTCACGGAGACGTGTTTGGAGGGGTTGAGAGTAGAGGATATGGGTATCTATGTCGTCTTGATGGTAAGGGAGGGGAGATGAGAGCGAGGTAGATTCGGATGTAGGGGTAGTAGGTTCATCTTCAGATGCAAGAACTTCACTTTCCTCGCTCTCTTCAGAAGCAGGCATATCCGAAGCAGCATCGAGGGGCCGACCATGCTCAGCCTCAAATCGCAACGCAGCCTCGATCTGATAATGCGCAATTACATCAGTGAATCGACGCAGGGGACTGGTGCTCTTCACATAAGCATCCAGACCAAGCATGTGATGGTGAACAGGTTCAGATGAAGACAGGGTTTTCGGCATAGCCATGTGGAAGAAGGCTTGACCACCGAACTGGGCTACGTTTTCTTGAGTGACGCGACCATATTCTGGATCATACCAGGTACCGTCGTAGATAACTGGGATATTGCGGGTAGCGCAGAACTGGCCGGCGATGTGGCCAGCAAAGTTCATCAACATTGAGACGAGATAGTCTTTCGAGTCGTCGCGGACTTCGTGGGGGTTAAAGTCTTGAATGCGGAGTTGAATGATGGGGTCACCGATGTAGTAGCGGCCTTCGGTGACTTGCATTTCGTACGGCTTCAGTGGGACTGTGCCTGCTTGAACTGATAGAAGAGGGTTGGGACTTAAAGGCTGCATGTCCATGGCTCCATTTGCCTTGCGCTTTTCGCGGAAGCTGAGCATAAGCTTACGCAAAGTATTGAAGGTCTCTTTATCCTCCGGTGTGAGCGTTTCGCGCAGTTCTTTGTCTTTTGGTGGAGGAAGGTCGATGAGTTTGCCGCCGACGGTGAGAGATTTTGTAGACATTGTTTCATCGGGATTGAAGTGTTTCCGCAATCTGCCGTGGGTAAGACTGATCACGTTGTTTACAACTCCATTCTTGACTTCGGTGCTCAGGATTTCTCCATCAAGATTGATCTTAGCACTGAATGTTATAGTTGGTCGACCCGGCGCCAGACTAAAGTGGCCTTGGGTGAGACGCTCTGGAAATATGGGATATGTGCGCTCTGGCGCATATGTAGTAGCCAGACGAGATGCCGCATACTCGACAATGGGATCGTCGCGACTTAGGAAAGCCGTGGGATTGGCAACGTGGATATGTACCCAGAATGTATCATCCGATCCTGGAATGCGCTCTAGCGAGACTGCATCGTCGATTTCTTGTGCATTTAGATCGTCAATGCAGTAGACAGGCATATCTCCCCAGTCCTTTCGCAAATGCTTCATGGAATCTACCATCTTATCAGATACATTGTCACAGGCTTCCTCAACTTCTTCCCATCGAAGATCCTCCATGGGAGAAACACCATGGCCTGGTAGCATCAGATTCTGATCGAGAAGACTGAGGTTCTCCCAAGGAGAAATGACACCAAGCTCCTGTAGGAATAGTCGAGTTGAAGACTCGCTGAGACCAAGACTATTGTACAAGCCCGTCGCTCGCATGATATGCGCTGCGCTGGACTTCAATGTGCCCGACGGCATAATGACAGCCGGAATGGCATACAATTGAAGAAACTCCAGAATTTTCTGATCATTTTCACTGAACTTTTCAGTAAGAACCTCACGGAAAGCCATAGCCTTGTCGTCTTGTCCTGGTTGAAATGTCTGTGCTGAAGGGCCAACACTCGCCATAATTGTTGGTGATCGAACTTTTCGACTAAGACGAATCAAGCGCTGTGCCTTTGTAACAAATTGTTGCATCGGATGCTCGGGAAACTTTTGTGACGTCCGCCCCGTTGTTTCTGCGGCTTTTTGGTCCAAGTAGCTTTGGAATGTTTTGCCCATTGCGAAGCGCGTGAGGTAGTCCTGATGCTCATGAACCCAAGTTGTGACTTGATGCACGACTGTAGCGATCCTCTTCGGTTGAATCAAGTATGTAGAGCTGAACAGGTCTGAAGAGTCCTTTTCAATGATGAAAGGATGTCGACGAACCGCTTGGTGGGTGGCGAAAAGATTGACGCTATTCAATTCCGACTCTTCGATCTCCAAGACCTGCATAGCCAGTTCTTCGATGGTACATCGACGGAATTCTGTCTCGTCGGCGATCCTCTCATGAACCTGATCTAATTTTGATGAGTGTATCCTGTAAAATTCCAAAATATGCTCCTCAAAATTCTTCATCATTTCCAGCAAAGGCGCACCGAATGGTCGGGGGAGCCCACCCTCCGCCACCTCCTGGATATCCGGGTTGACTTGAGGGGTTCGCAGAGGAAAATAGGGCTTGATTGGCTCTAAGAGCTCAACTGGAGCGAATCCCTTTATCACATAGTCGAGTTCGCGATTTCGACAGATGCGCCAGTTTCCGCGAGATGTGTAAAACTGTCTTTGCCTCTGAACCGACTGTACATAAATTGCGAACGCAAAAGTTCCATCTGTTGTCAGCTGAGCGACCATATCACCCGGCTCGAGGTGGTCACCAAGGAACTCCTCAGACGTATCTAGATCATCTTCCTTCACAAGGCTGGAAGTGTCCCAGATTAAACCACCGGGAGCATCTCGGCCATTAAGCATAGACCCTAACAAAACGTCGCCATTGTTCTGTGAGTTTGGTGGCCGGACAGGGTCCAGTATGTTTGGATTATTCGCTTGCCAATTACGGAGGTATTCTCGAATATCTTTGAACGCCTCTACTTCGGTGGTAGCACGCTCTTCGCGGGTCGGTAATTGATCTGGCTGCGTTTCAACGACGGTCGTCGGATCAGGTGTTGTTGTTCCCTGAGACGGCGATATGATTAGAGCAATTCTCAGCGATCAGGAATTTCTGCAGGGTCATACCGCATGATTGATTCCATTCTCCAATGCCGATCCTAAAACTCGCGTGGTGGATAGGAAGCGGCGTCCTATTGATTTCCGAGTCACTGACTGTGGCGGCAGACCTATTGCTCGCCTTTGTCTGACAGCACAACGGACGCAGAGGCTATTCCCATTTGTAAGCCTCTGCAGCACCCCACTCCTTGGTAGCACCATGATCGTTGTTGAGGTCACAAAAACGCGACGCCTTCATCGAAACTTGCATCATTCGTCAGGCAGAAAGAGTTACCGCCTTAGGGCGGTCTGTCTTTAAATCATGCCATATCCCTGAGGTGTCTATGAGAGCCATCCTCGGAATAAAGTGGGACTGTCGATCCTATCATCCTCGTTGTGTACATTGCTGCTGTGGTGTACACGAAGTATAATGGTTCGGTCAGTCAAAAAGACGCGAGATCCAAGAGATATTCAAGTTCCATGAACATATGTTTCTGACACAGCGAAAAGGAGAAAAGAATAGCTGGAGCAAATGAACACCTGGCAGTACCCATCCGCAGTCTCGATCATAGTTATGCGTGAAGATTTCGAGCTCACAATCACCATTTCTTTTACCAAAATATGGCAAACTATTTTCAATGGCTCTCTCGCAATAATGGAAAGCTCAACTCGGTCTTCGTCATCAATACATAATTTGCGGAACAGGACCTAGGATTGCACCATTGCCAGTTTAACTTGAATGTCTTTTTAGGAATTAACTAATGCCCCTCCGGCTAGAGACGTTGCCTACATCGTCGGGAACGCCAAAGAATGTATTGAACATCAATTGATTGAGATCAATCGCCATGTTATACAGATAGCCGAATTCAAGCCAGCAAGGAACCTGGATGCCCAGACAGGATAATCCTTTTGCCAAGTCAAAAGCCATCGACGCCCAAGCTAGCCCGTTAGCGCAAGGCACGCCATCAATCCTGCGAGCTGACACGAACGCCTAATTTCCTAGCTCAAGGCAGGACGCTTCAACTATCATACGATCCACCAGGAAAGGATACTAGTGATAGCCAATCGATTCCAGTAGAGATTAATGAATCGCACGCCAGAGGATTCTCCAAGATGCTATTTACCGCCCTGACCGGGGTTGTGCCGTATTTCACAAGGATTTGTGAGAATGAAAAAAAGCCCAGCCAGCCCCTGTTGCCTTATTATAGCTATCAAATCAGTATCTTTGGATGGAGTGAGACATACATATCGACTAGTTAGTTTTGGCGGCGTTCTTTCCGCTCCCAGCGTTAGACGTCTTGATAACGCCCCACGTCTTCCTCACAATATTTGTGAATCGTTGATCCTATCATATGAGTTCATTATCACGATATTTTTGAAGATCGCGATTCTATTCCCGTATCCGATACGGTCTTTATGAACGCCTTGCTCCTCGGCTTGTTCGCTGCGGCTTCATGTGACAAGGTGCACATCCCCCACGTTTTCTATAGAAGTTTTATTTGACAGGGTTCGACCCCATACTCCATTTGGATATACTGGTGCTTGTCCACAAGACCAAATACCGAAGGAGCAAGGGAAAAAGCCGACTATCATTTCTGATCTTGTCTAAGCGAGCGTGGTCCGAGTTCTTATGGCGGCGCCAGACGGCTTATTTACCAGAATCAGGAACCGTTCAGGGGAAATCCCCCGCGTGTCCCACCCCGTTAGCTTGTCTGATGTGGGCAAACAAAACAATCGGCTGTCGATCCCGAGTAGGGGTTCAAGCCTGAGAATACCGAAAATTTACTCCGATGCCATTGATACAATTTCATATTTAGTTTCACTGTTAAATGGACAATCTCAAATTTCATGCGCTAATTTGAAGATATGTCTCGGTAACCTTGGATGTATCAAGGAGAGCTATTGACTGGTTTTCCGCGATTTTCTCCAAGGAATTCAGAAAATCAAAAACCTGATATTTGTCTAGCGATATGCCAACTCTTTAGCCCCTATTGTAGCGGGTCCGCCGGCTACAAAAAGGTCATCTGTCGATCATACGCCAGTTCAATCGATTGACCAGTCACAAAATAGAAGAGAAGTCACTGCCACAGCTTAGCGTCGAACCCGCCCGGAATATTTTGTATACTTTGAGTAAGATGCATGCAATAGCTTCTAATCCAGCGTATCAACTGCAGCAAAAGAATCATCGTGCGTAAGGATCAGCACAGATTGAATCTCGGTTACGGATGTTAAGCATGTTGACTGCCCTGTAATTTGATAGACCAAGGTTTGAAGTTGATCTTAGTCTGAAGAAACAACATTCCGTATACTTTTCCTCCGAGGCTTGAGCAATTATTACGCTCTGTCCCTTTAACTATTACCATGTGCGAGTCTCCTTCATGAGCTGTCTCCACGCAGGTGGAGTATCGTGTCCTATCTCAAATCCAGGCCACTCATTTTTACCCCGGAAATAATGCCCCGTGCCATTGAGCCAGTAGGTCATCACGCCAGAATAGTCACTCCACCTGGTGCAGGATCCTAAGCCCGAATACCCACATCGCTTACCCGGGGTTTTATCTCTTTTCTCTGTCTACATTTAGCTCTTTGCTTACTGGACCGTTCACTCAGGAAATGGATTGAGCCATTGACTCTGGTGGATACTCTCCGAGAAACTCATTAATTGACTCTTGCAAACTATTGCCTGCTTTTGTAGTTATAAAGTTCTAGGATTACCCGCCGGTTTCTTCAATTTATAGTTGATCTAGGGGACCCTATCAGCCACTTGGGCAATATAGATCATTCCAAGTCGACCGTCGTTTCCTGGCCTCCTAAGCCCTAAAGTTTACACTTATAATTGCCAATATATTGCGATCTCCTCCAGTTTAACGATACTGCGGCTCGATATAATGACCCTAATCCATAGTTGGCGCTCGTTAGCGCTGTTCATTGCAACCCTTGCACCCATCGCAAAGGCGAACGATATCTGCTCCACCCTCGCCCAAGGTGGTATTTCAATTGAACACCCAGTATCAGTTGACTACTCGACCGACCTGACAAACTACTGGTCTGCAGCATGCGGAGACCTCAAGCCAACGTGCATTGCCGCACCGTCTAGTGCGGCGGAGATGGCACAAATCGTTAAGCAGCTGCACAATTTTGAGACATTATTTGCTGTCAAATCTGGCGGACATAATCCAAATAATGGGTTTGCCAGTATTCAAGACGGGCTTCTTATTTCAACCAAGAACCTGGATCGGGTAGATTATAACGAAAAAGATCAGACTGCTGTCATTGGCCCTGGCCTTTCTTGGGAGAAGGCGCAAAAAGGGTTGGATGGAACGGGCCGAGCAGTCGTCGGAGGGCGACTTGGTGATGTGGGAATCGGAGGATATATGCTCGGATGTAAGTCGAGCCTTAAAGTTTGAAAAAGCGTTTATATTCTAACCGTAGTTAAGGTGGTATGAGTTTCCTTAGTACTCAGTACGGATGGGCTGCGAACAACGTGGCAAACTTTGAAGTCGTTCTTGCTAATGGGACGATCGTCAATGCCAATGCAAAAGAAAATACTGGTGAGTCTGCGCATAGCTACTACAAACAATGACAGTTTTACTGACAGCAGACAGATCTCTTTGCATCTCTGAAAGGAGGCGGTAACAACTTTGGCATTGTCACTGCATACACCATGGAAACCCATCCTATAGGCAAAGTCTGGGGAGGCAACTATATCTTTACCGCAGACAAGACACCTAAGGTCCTGGATGCACTCCGTAACTTTGTGGATGACTATCCTGATGACAAGGCGGCGATCATCTTGACCTCTGAGCATGGAGCTGGCGGCATCATCGACTTTTGGATTATGTTTCTCTTCTACGATGGACCCGAGCCACCAGCCGGTGTTTTCGATGAGTTCACGGCGATTGATCACACATCTACGGCCAAGACTTGGGATACATACTACGACCTCCTCAAGAATAACGACTTTTTCATTCTTCAGTAAGAGCACCCTTTATCAGACTAAAGGACCAAGCTAACCTCAACAGTGGCCAACGCTACACCATCGCGACCGAGACAACACCAGTGCCAAATTCAACTGTTGGATCCGGTGTATTGCAGGAATATTTTGATCACTGGTATAATGTGACTGACACTGTTCTTGACGTCACTGATGTTATCGGATCAATTGCCTTCCAGCCAGTCCCCAAAACATTCACTCAGAAGGTTAAGGAACGCGGCGGAGTAAGATTCCTGACCTCGAATTTCCATACTAAACCCAGGAAATAGATTAAGCTAACTTGAATAGGTTCTTCTCGATGTTCCCGAGGATACAAACTACATTTTTATCGAACTTGACTTCTCCTATGCATTCGCAACCGACGATGATAAGATAGATCAAGCAAACCAAAATCTATATCAAGGAATGAACAATCTCGTTGAGAAGAACATCAAAGAGGGCCTTCTGCCAGATGTGTACCGTCCCTTGTTCATGAACGATGCCTATTATCGCCAGGATTACTGGGGCCGCATCAAGCCAGAGTCTAAGGCATTGGCCCTAAAGACTCGTCTTGATGTTGATCCCGAGGGATTCTTCCAAAAGCGCACCAGTGGTGGATGGAGATTGAAGGAATGAGCCATGTCAATGTGAAATGATAGAGGGATCAGGCAAGAGCCAAATATTTTGATGCTTCAGATCAATAAATAAGCATCTTTAATTCATTGACCATATTATTCTTAAATATCAACCGCGGGGCGCAATAAATTCACTCAATACCCCGGAGCAGATAATTCACCCCGAGCTAACAGGTGGGATGATAGCAACCTCGTCCCCTGCCTGGATTACTCTCGTCGCATCCTCTTCAACGTCCACGTATTCACTTTCAACACTGATTCCGCAGCTAACAAGTACTTTTTCCCGGATTCCCGGATATTGCTCCTCGAGAAGAGGGAAGAGTTGTGACAATTGGAGTGGAGCAGGGAGGCGCTCGGTGTTTTTTGCTGTGTATTGGGATGCTGTAGCAAAGTAATGGATTGTGAATGTCCCCGTGGGCGATTGAGGTCTAGGCGGCTCGTTTGCTGATGTCATGGTTGAGCTTGTAGCAGAGGAGAGATCAAAAAGAGAGATTGTGAACAAGCCTGAGGGTGGTTCCTGGGGGTGTTCTGCAACCTTTGTTGGTTCCAAGTCACGGTTGTTGTTCAGATAAAAGTCGCCGGCCAATGCCGATGCGGGGTCGGTGAATTGCGGGTCTGGTTTTGTGGTTCCATTTTAATCGATGGCAGGTATTCGCGATCGCAACAATGGAATCGTAAAAGATGCGTGTGACAAAAAATGTTCTTGTCTTCAACATGCTTGAGTACTGAGTGTTACTACATATTGGACTTATGATTCCCTACTTTGTTTTATCGATCATTAGGCGTTCTTCTATGATGATATCTTTATTCATATATTACGTGTGAGAATGCTAACATATAATCAAGGCAGAGACATACTATAATTTCCAAGGTTGGTCTCATTCAACTGAAGTGAAATTGAGGGATTTGAGATAATCGGACGCCGAGTCAGGCGATGGACAACACGGTCTTCGGAATAGGAGAACTAGGCCCCAATATCGATCGGGATGTATCCAAACACCATTTTCCATGTATCATTGAACTCGTCACACTCATTCCACGAGAATTGCATATAGAATTGATCATCATCTAGTCCCCAATGCGCAATATCATCCTGACTTGCCTCGGGAGGAAAGCCATCCCGCGGCCGAAAGACGCCATGAGGTCTGATGCGCGCTTGCTGGGGAATAATTAATGTAGCTTGCCCACCAAGTTCATCATCCACCTCTGTAAGTGGAGGGGACGGGCTCGCAATGAATTTGATTTGCGACGCTTTAAATGGACTGCTCGGGCTTCTCATATCCTGGTAAGAGGCTGGTTCTTTGCTAGGTGTATTGCAGCCACTTGTTATGGGACCTGAGTCCACTGCTGACATGGCATGGGCCTCCTCTAGAGCCACGATTTTCTCGACTAAACTTGTCCCGTGCTCGCGTTGGGCTAGTCCCTGGATTTGATATGAGCCTGCTAGGAGAGCGAGTGCCGTGCGTCGAATTGCCGGGTCACGACATCGAAGACATGTGAACCAGAGCGGGAGGCCGACACTGATCTCGAAGGTATAGGGCGCCAATGAGCCATTTCCTCTCATGGAGGCGTTCAGAGCAATGGAGGCTTGTTCAATGATCGTTTGGAAATTTTGTCTGTGCGCATCGGTGGTTATTCGTAGTGGCGAGACGCAGACAGATAGTATCACAAGTGACATTTCATAATAGGTAAGGAGAAGGGCACTGGCGCTAGTTTGTGTTGGTGATAGCCCGCCCTTTACATTGCCGAGGGACTCCATCAAGCCCTGAAAAGCGGCGTGCCAGTTTGCTAACCTGACGTGTAACGCTTTCTGCTGGCCCAGCAGTTCATCAGATATACACCAAGCACGGGATTTCTGCAAATAATTCTCACACTCATTTTCTAGCACAGGAATCTCCGTCGCCAGAACAACAATGGCATCTCGTGCAGACTTGAGGGAGGGGAATTCTACTGCATACCGCGATTTGAAATTCCCGTAAGGAATCTCTGGCAAGAGAGATTGAACAATAGGCCATGCAGATTTTGGTGAGAATAATCCCAATCGGACAAAGATAGGGATAATGGTCTCTCTCAGCAAACCCAATTTGTCATAGGCTTTCTGCTTTTGTAATGTGGCAATTAGCTGAGCACCTTGACTGTAAAGACGGATAACTTCATCCAAGGCCCCCAAAACGGACTCGATGCAGATGAATAGAATGCATGTGATCAGTCCGACAAAGGCGTCCACGCTGCCACGTTCGATGCCCTGCCGAACCGCGGATACAGACCGGGCATACCATTCCAAGGCATATTGTTGATTCTGATTGAGAGAGTACGCTAGTCGACGTGATGATGACAAGTTGGGGCATGGCGCGGGACTCTCGAACAATGCACTGATGCAGATCATCGCATCCCATACAGCGGGTTCTTTGCGACAGACTTGTGGAACGACCGTGCGCCAGAAATCCACATCCAGACCACCACCAACAGATGCTGCAGCTTCTTGAAAGTAATAGGCAAAGGCACGGCGTTCGCGCCACACCGTATTGGGTGTTGACGAAAGTGGCGAGTCAAACAAACTGGAGAGCTCGTGCCCGGAGGCCGACGAAAACCGATCAAGGCCTCTGCTGTTGTCGTACTCGCATTTCCGGCCCGTTTTAGCGCATCGAAGGCATTTTGGCTTTTCTTCTCCACACTTGACTCTTCGAGACTTGCAGGTTTTACATCCAAGTCTTGATTTCAGGGGTTTGCTTGGACTGACTATCAGACGGGTCGATGGGCTTGGAGACATTTAGGCGACATGTCCCATCAAGGTTGTAGCGGACTTGCCTGGGTCGGCAGTCTGGCAATTTACCGCAATGTGAGAGATAGTAATATTGTTTGTCAAATTTGCCTTCTTCACATTATCGCTTGGGCAATTCTGGGCTTGCCTTTTCCATTTTAGTGCTTACTGCTGGCCGCTTTTCGCCCACTGAAACACGAGCACGTGGATCTAGCATCCTTTTTTGTAAGGCACTCACAATTACATAACCCAGTATTGGTGCCTGAGGCAGAAATTTTATCCCCTGCATATCGATGGCGAATAGATAGAGTTGAAGACAATTAGTATGATTTGAATAGTATTTCAAATGTCAGCACCTGGGCACTCATGGTCAAACTAATTACGCTCTCCTTTGAGTTTTTGTACTAGGAATACTGGGTTTAGAGCTTTTCTCCTTTGGAACACTGCTGAGAAGCTGAACATGGAATCAGAAATAGCAGTATTGAAATGCCTATGGATGTTGTATTGGTACAAGAGAATTCACTGAAAACCTGGAATTGACAGGCTGTAGCTTACCCCAAAGTCCACCGAGGACCTCGGGACTGCACCAGATCGGCTTCTGCCTGAAACTTGAACTAATTATCACCGAAATGGACGGGGGTCATCCTGATCTTGTTGTAGTCAAGAAAAGCAAAACTGGCACCGATAGTACAAAGGTACATATATTTTCCGGCGAATCTATCTTCCAGATCTTCATACTTCATACAGGCACTCCACTGCGTGAAACAGATGCTAATTTTTCTTTTGTCATGACGAACTGGAATCCGAAAGGCCGCCCTGATCTCGTTGCAATCAAAAAGAGTGACACGGATTTCAAGAGTACATATGTACGGAACTGCATATACTAGCCGGCGGCTGACCACATGTGAATGAGTCTATCAGCACATGCAGTCAGGCTACGCTGTAATCCTCTTGCGTCAGGCCATTGGTTATAACTTCTTGGGGTTGTCTATGATGCTCAACATTGAAGTACTGATCTCTAGTTATTCCTGTTTTATTTAGAATTACAAGGTGTACTACCTTCGTCCTTTCAATGTTCTTGTCATGATTTATCGTGGGTGTGGTATCTTCAAGTTTCAGTGTGGGTGCTTTCTTCGAAACTCTTCGTCTTCATAATCGCACTTGCGTCTGCTGCAGGTTCAACACGAGGAATCATCATCTCGACGATACGGAAGATGGGCTGAAGCTCTTCTATCTGCTCATGCTATTGTTCACATCAAAAGAGTCTTCGGGGTCACAAAAACTGGACTAAATCCGGTTACGTTTGATCATGGTCGTTTCAGTCAGCGAATTTAAATCTGTCAATGACGAAGAGAAATTCAACGAATTTTGCTTTGGCTAAAATTTAGAACTTCCCGTTCAGTTGATAGACCTTCCATGAATATACTTTTGAGGCACAATAGGGGGAATCAATATGGCTTTGTGAGCTTGATGCTTTTGAGCTTTCTTCTTTCCACACGCAGCTTTTAGTCGTGCATGTGCTGGCTTGTTTGGGAGACTGGTTTCTCCTTCGAAACGTTGTCGGCTTCTGTTTCTCCAGGCATTTCGAAAACTGCTTGACCACCCATTTCAAGGGGCGGCTGCGATGAACCCATCAACTCTGGCTTTCCCTGATTTAGATCTGTACCCATAAGCTCGCGCACGGGTGCAGCATTTTTAGACGATTTAGAAACACCGCCAAGCTCTACCGACCTGATATCGGGCTTGGTGCTCTTGGATTCGGCCATGGTATTCCTGGACTTCCTGCGCCTGTGCCAAAAAATGAACAAGGCTGAAGCAATCAGCAGTACTCCCGCAGGGACACAGATTCCGACAGCTATCTTAGCACCGGTCGATAATCCTGACGGTTTGTTCCCGCCAGCCGACGCCTCATTTGTACTTGTCGCGGTAGATGCTGAAGCCGAGTTATTCACTAGAAATAAAGGCGTCGCTTCAAGTACTGCGTACGTGTCTGTGTGGGAGCCGACAGTCCCGTTGAATGCTGAGATGGTCGCTGGTGCACATTTGTTGTCACTGATGCTTAGAGAAAGACGCGGTCCCAAGCTGTATGCCGATTTAGAGCAGTCTGATGTACCAAGAGCATATTCCCTAGTAACAATTGAACAGTTTCGAAACATTAGCCAAAATTCAGATATTGTTCCCTAAAGAAATGCTTCCCCAATTCATATTCAATTTGCTCCCAAGACTTCCACGAGATGAAGCTCTAAATAGATAGCGTATGTAATGCTGGTCACTTACGAAGGACAGCATGCTATCAAGGTATCACCGGCCTGCATTGTTACATAGTTCTCACCAAGATTGTGAAGTCCTTCCCCCACCCCATAAGTGGTATTATATGCCGATGTCCATCCTGAGGGACAAACATTGGCGGGGGAAAACACATGGTTAATGGCGCTGATTTGACTGGCGCTGTGGATTGATGCCGATTTCATGTAAGACCAAGCGTTGATTGCTCCCTCGGGATAGCAGGCAGAGGCGAACTGATACTCCGCCGTGGATTCATATATGGCACACTCATATCCCCACTCTAGAATTGCGGTGGTGGTAGTGATCAAAGCCCATTTTTCTGTAAAGCAGGACGATGGTGGCGTGAATGTCGTGGTCAAAGGGCCAAAGTTGGACCCAACGTCCATGGTGGCTGTCATGGTGCATGAACGCAGCAGAGAACCAAAACAAGAGAGAAGAATTGGCGAAACGAGGATCTTTTGCCCCTTAAGCCGATGTTAAGCAACAGCTCCCTTGTTTTCGCTCCACAGAACAAGCTTGTTAGGAATGACCCCCGCAGCCACCCGCATCTATCGTGGGGGCGAAACGGGAGCATTTGATGTCCCTTTTGACGGGTCGCGATCGCATATCCCAACCACATGAGCACATGTAGATGGGGGGAGAACACCCGATACTGAATATAGATATCCAAATTGTTGTGAATGCATTGATAGGGTCGAGAAATATCAGTATACAAACCTTAGATAGCATCATAGAAGCTGCCGGATGGGAAACCTTGGAAGAAACAATCCGTTGCTTGGCCGTTCGGGTGATCGCACGTCCCTCCGCGCCATCTCCACTCTCAAACTCCTACATCATCATCATCTTCTTCTTCTTCACACGGATCATCACACCACACTAGATTCGGGTTCAAACAGCTCATTTTCATCTATGCTGTCATTTCTAGCAAAAAGAGTCCCCCGGACCACCAGAGCGGGACTCAATCCCGTGATATTTGACCATGGTCGATCAGCCATTGAATTCAAATCTCCCAATGATCAGTATCTCGTGATAAACAGATGGCCGCCCGCGTCAAGCGAAGAAAATAAAAACATCGCATTGCGTCCACCACTTCACTGGCACCGCGATCAGACCGAGATCTTCCATGTTATCAGTGGAGCAGCCAAATTCACATACGATGGTCAAGAAATCATCAAAACAAAAGGCCAAGCCATGATTATCCCAATTGAAACATTCCACACATTTTGCAACGCCAGCTCGACAGAGGAATTAGTGATTGAATTTGTTCTCGAACCACAGTGGAAAGACAGAGATGAGCGCTTTTTTCGTAAGTCACCCTCTCCTTCGTTCCAAAGACCGAATTCTATGTTTAACCTTAGAGCTTGTTAAGGAAATGCCCAATCCTATCGTGACGACTGCCGGGCAGCCGGAGTCACTCGAAGTCTTCCTCAAGTCTTACTGTTTAATTCAGTGGGTGGAGTGGTACTTGCTTTGCCAGGTCCCCCTGTAATCGCCAGGTTTCTGGGTGTCTTGATGAACTATTTCGGGGGTGTTATCCTTGGAAAGTACATTTTGGGATATAAAGAGTCATATCCAGAGTATTACAAGCCTAAGTCTTGACATGACTGCTATCCTATCACTGTAACGTAAGCACCACATTATTCTCATTGAATACAAGCCAAATTAAGGAAAGATGTTACACTTTCAATGCAAGCTCCGAGCCGCTCATCTCATCTGGCACTCTTCTTCTGTACAAGTATGGCCTCCAAAGCTTTCTTCGTGATGATGGCTCAAAGCTTCCATCAGAATGATCTTCGTCCATTAAATCGTAGAAATCATCTTCGCGAAATCTGCCATTTTCATAAACCAAGTTCTGGCTGTCCATCTGCGAATATCGAGGCCTGAATAGTGCTTCAAACGCTTCTCGAACCCTTTCAGCTTGAAATGCGACGAATAAAACGGTCACAATGATCCCTACTGTGAGCGGTACCGCGATAGCCCAGAATAACGTCTGGGAGCTTGTCATATCTCGAATATCGGTTGTATTCATGCCAAGATAACTAGTCACGAATGAGAGAGGCGTAAACACAACTGTCACGATCGTGAAGACTAAGATAGTCTTTCCTTGGTCTTCTCTTCGTACTTCAACTCCATTGCGCGTCATCATAGCTAGCGACTCAATGATCTCTTCGAACTCTTCAATCACGCCGTAGTCTGCGTCGAGTCGATCAATGAGCTTCTCGAGGTGTACAATCTCAAGGTTGAAAGATGATGCCCGTGATTCAGTCGTGATACGAAAAGAGGACGGTCGAAGAACATTTAGAAGATTATAGAGGGTATCTATCTGCTGTCCAAGTATTTTGTAAGTTATCGCAAGCTCTTCTTGGAAGAGATAGATGTCTTGCAACAGACGCTGATGTGGATTTCGGATGACCTTGTATTGCTGGGACAAATAAAAAAGAAAATTAGCAAGTCTGATCAATGCTTCACTGATATGATTTGAGCGCACCAAAGTTCTAATATAACTGCGATAAATATCCAGTATGTTGATTGGGTTCTTTTTGGAATCTCTGCAATGAATTTCATTCATCACAAGTGCTAGAACCAGACTAGGGCTCACGACTTCGTAGGTCACCACATCAGATATCTCGCCAGTGTGAGTCATGAGAACAATGTCACTTTCAGACTTTCTCATGAAATCCTCAGTCTGAGAGCCGAATTGAGTGACCTTGTATAGATCAGAGAACAGAAGGAAGGAAACAGGTGGATCGGGTTCAATGAAGGCTTCCCGGTTCTGAAGTGCGGTCTTGGCCATGTGCGCTCCGGAAATAACCATCATCAAGAGGTTTTGAAATGCGGCAACGAGACTAGACG
Organism: Talaromyces sp. PF30-5; assembly: GCA_023626375.1. Lineage (NCBI taxonomy): Eukaryota > Fungi > Ascomycota > Eurotiomycetes > Eurotiales > Trichocomaceae > Talaromyces > Talaromyces sp. PF30-5. Next base: position 826,174 of record JAMAGU010000011.1, on the reverse strand, counting down.
GGATTCTGTACGTATCACGGTCAAACTTTCCGTTTTCTGAAACTCCATGTTGAATTTGCAATGCCATGCCTTCCAACATTGTGAGATGATCTTGTAGTTGGTGAAGAATCTTCTGTCCATCATTTCGACATATGAAAGTGAGATAATCTCCATAGGTCATCACCCATGCAGATTGATAGTTTGTGTCTGACTGTCCGTCTGCTGAATTTTCAAAATGAGAAGTAGAAAGGTGCTCGAGGGCTTCTGATCTTGTAGAGTATTGTCGATCCTCGGTGCATTTATTACAATCGTCGATGTCTCTGGTCAACTTTTCGAGGTCCGTGTCACGTCGAAGATCAGCAAATTTGGAGTCTTTGATGTCAACGATGAAATAATTCTCCGTCATCCCGCGTCGTTGCGTCCTCCCAGTAAGTTCGTTCATTTTGGACAACTCGCAAATTTGAGGAATTATCTGTTAGAGGGCTTATCAGAAGCTGCAAGTACAAACCACGGTTTCTTTTAAACTCACTGTGATAAGCTCATAAACTCCTCCCCAAAACTTGTTCGCGACATCGCACGGAAACTCAAGTGGCATAAAGAAGTTCAACAAACGGCACATTGCACCAATTGAATCCTTCAAGGTGTTTTCCCACCATGGTGTATCTGAAGCTTCTAGTTGCCTTCCAGTGGCAATTAAAGCAGGCAATGAAACTTTCAATTGCTTTCTGATGGTTTGATCAACCTCAAAATGGGATGAGGTTGTTGCTCCCTTGTAGATATCTTGGCCTTTGGCTACTTCTTCCTCCCGGATTTGATTGTGTATATGAGAAGACACATGACGAATAGTGTCTTCGTTTGCATTCAAAGTTTCGTTTATCAAAGCTGAAGTTTCATTTGAGAAGTCGGTATGCCCTGCAGAACGGCCAGCTGAGGTTGAACTTTTAGGGAAGGCATCAAGGTTTAAGTCGTCTTCACATGAGGGTTTTCCCTTTGTCGACCAGGTAAATACCGAAGGGAACTCCAAACTGAGTTCTGTTCTTTTCTCATCGGATTGAGGTATAGAAGTCTGCGGGTCGAGAAGTGATCCAAATGTCGCTGATCTCTGAAAAGGACGCGGACCTGCTTCAGTCTCCTCGTCTTCCTTCGGGGCACCTTGTCCATTCTTGGGAGACGATCCTCTCTTGGAATTACCCCCCTCGCTGTGATCCTCGGTTGAAATATTCGGGTCAAAGTAAATGTCTGGCGTTGCAGGTTTAGGCCTTGTGGCAAGCTTCTCATTAACAACAACGCCCGATAAAGAAGTGACCGGCTGCATCTGCTTTTTGCTTGGTCGCGCAACGCCATCTTCTCCATCTTTGGTTATTCCATCATATTTGAGTAAGGCCCAGCTGTTGTGGTCATTTCCTGAGATTGAGCTGTTGGTCTCTTCTTTCTCTTCTACCTCGATTATGGATCCGCCTTCACTTTCCGAACCACCTTCCATCTTCTCTTCCACTATGATTTTATCTCCTAGACTTCAAAGTTAGCTTCAATTCTTCCAGAGTATATACGATAACACTTTACCGTATTTTTTCGCCGGGCGTTTCTTGTTATCTTCTGGATATAGCAAGCGAACATGAATGCGAAACACGGTCGAGGCATGATTACTTGTGATTTGACTCCAGTCTTCTGCTTTGATGATAGTACCCTCCGCGTTCAACAATTCAAAATCGTACCCTTTCTCTTTGAGCTTTGACGGTAAACAATTCTCAGCGATTGTATATCGGAGTGCCTGGTTATCTTCAATTAGTATCCATTTCTACTACATGCCAACGGTCACAGACGCATAACTCACATAGAATGTCTTGCAAAGCTCCATTGGGAACGAGAAAAGTCGCTTCCTAGGATCCAGTACACAAATCTTCGAAAGAGACGATCCAGAGGTCTTGACTGGAAGGCTCAAAATCTCGTAAGACGAGCTTGTCTCATCTAACAAGGGAACAGGTGCGCTAGTAATGATGTATTCTAGCATAATCTACATCAGCACAACTCTCTCATAAGCAGTTAAGTAATTGGAAACTTACTGAAATTCACGATAATGGCCCACAGCTCTGGTACATGAACAACATGACCAGCGGGGAACAATCCCATTTTCTGAACAACTTGATCAAGGTCTCTCTTTCGCGTTGACTGTTGGCCATAATGATACTTTCCTAGCGTCCTACCGCGAGAATTCAATTTTCGAATCTCACTGTAGGGAAACCGTATCAGAATGGCAGACTTTTCGTTTGTCATTTCGTCAAATATGGGAGAATCGACCCCATCACATCGAAACACGTAGTTTGGAGCCTTGCATCTGGATTCATGGACCTTCAGTCGTACTTTTCTCATCAGAGACAAAACCAATGCTCTATCTTCATCCGTCAAAGCTGAAACACTAGATGCAAAGCGCTGCGTAAATCCTATCAGAATCATAATCCCCACATGAAATCTATATGGCATCAGACTTACTATGAACTCATCAAAGTCTCCAATTTCACGCTCCCCATGACTTTTCATTGTTGTTAGAATGGATCAGGTGCAAACCAGTAGACATGTACTCACATCCATGAAAACTGGGGATCCTGTTTATCCTCCACTGTATCCGCCTTATGAAGAACAGTCTTCCCATACCCCGGCATCCTTGAACTAACAACATCAATCCTCCGACTCAAGTTCTGCCGCTGTATTGATTTCCGATATTCATCTGAATTCCGGTTTCCCGCTGACAATTTCAGACTGACATCGGAACTTAAACTCCCTTCACATTGACAGCATTTAGAGCGCAGATACTTGTAATTGCGTTTAGGTAGTAACTCTTGCAATTTTGATTCCTCTTTCGTAAGAACTTCTTCTGCGCCAAGTAGTTTGCCGTCTCTGATACGCTTAGTGTGTGCAAACAGTTCTTCTTGGAAGTCCTCTGTAATCCAGCGTTTGATGATAATGTAGTTTGGATCGTGCTTCAGGCCACAAGCTCATCAGCACACGGTCATACTAGTATTGTGCGGATCAGACGGTTAGACTAACCTCATCCCAGTCCCAGGGTAGATCATAGGCTTTTAAAGTTTCAGGAAGCACATGCCTTCTATGGACCTGATCGGATGTTAGTTATTTGCAGGGTTATCTTAATTTGGGGAAGTTGTTGGTACTTTTATTGCTTCTGCCTGTGAGCTCAACCGTTAGCTTTTGTTGATTACAGTTGATCATCAAGATCTGATCCTTACTTTTGCTTCTTCATTGATGCCTTTTGCCGGTGTAGTCCCTTTGTTCCCAATTCTGGTCCTGTCTGTGTAGTATGCTCCTTGCAAGTTGTCTTGCCCACGATATCTTTCGTCGGCCTTTCTTATTGCTTCTCTGTCTAGTCTTTCCTGGTTTTCCTTAGATGTTCGATTTTCCTCTTTCGCCTGTAGCCTGTAGAAGTATGCAAGCTCTTCTAAAGCTTTTTTCTCCTCGTCTGTTCTCTCAGCGTCATCATCAAGAAGTTTACCCTCTTTGAGGCGCTTCGTATGATCGAAGAGTTCCTCTTGGAAATCCTCAGAAATCCAACGTTTGATTACGAGATAATTTGAGTCGCTCTACATGATTGAAGTTTGTCAGCACATTACTACCATTAATTTACCTATACATAAGTAGGTAGCATTCAAGTTTGAAGACTCGGATGTATGCACCGTGTGCAGTTACTTCAAACGTACTTCGTCCCACTCCCACGGCAAACCGTAAACTCTCAAAGTTTCAGGAAGTAGATGTTTTCGATGAACCTATGAGGATATTGAAATCAATTTCAGCTCTTTTAAGATAGGGAGAACATCTTATTACCTTGATCCACGTCTGTAAGCTTTGTCAGTTACCAATTCCAAAAGTACTAGTATGTAAATTCCAGCCTTGGGGAGGAATCAGCAGATACATACAACTTTCTCCCCAGGCTCCTCAGGAGCTCCCTCCATCGCGTTTTCAGAAGCCATTATGATTAACGGCCCTTGCACCAAGAATAAATTATTCACAAATTATGGTTCGTACCAAAAAAAAATAAGATCAAATTCAGGAGAAAGCGGGGAGATGAGAATGCGGCTGAGGCTGAGATTCATGCCGATCGTATCCAAGCGCTAGTACGAATTCTGCTAGCTAGGTGCCAGTGTCTCGTATTCCCATGCTCGTGCCACGTCAGAATATCTTGGCTGTTTAAATGCTTGTCGCACGCAGGCTATCGCTTACATGAGCCTAAGCCCAAGTACCAATACCTGAGTACTTCAAAGTTTCAAGGATGTATCTAGTATAATAGACTATGGAATTCAAGATATCAACAATTCCTGGTAGGGATAGTCTCAAATATGAACAGGCGCTCTAATAATTTGAAGGTCTAATCTAAACTAAGCAGCCAACTCCCGAAAAGCCTTAATCAAATCCCGCTTCAAATCCTCCCAATTCTCCAAACCAACACTAATTCTCATCAATCTCCGATCAACCGACGGATCAGACATAGTCCTCCACTCAATAAGCGTCTCAACCCCACCAAGACTAGTAGCATGCTGAAAGAAATGCAACTTAGAAGGCAACTGCTTCGCAAAGCGTTCTTCCTTCATAGAAATGGAGAAAACTGGTCCGAAACCATTAGGCATCTGCTTCTTCAGCCAATCACCCTCAGTCTCCTGAACACTAGCATGGAAAACATCCGCTAGCGCAGCCTGAACAATCGCCTCGTCAGAACCGGCAGCAGGATTCTTAGCGTGGAGTGCAGAGTGCAGGAATGAAACGAGACGGGTTGTATTTTCGCTTTGACGCTGAATTCGAACTTCAAGGGTTCGTAGGGATCGGACACAGAGCCATGATTCCATGTTCCCCATCACGCTGCCGAGGAAGATTCTGTCTTCGAAGAGTTGCTCGTACCATTTTTTGTTTTTTGTTACGAGGACACCGCAGAGAGCGTCGCTGTGGCCGCCGAAGTATTTTGTTCCGGAATGCATCACTAAATCTGCGCCCCAGAGGAAGGGGTCTTGGAGGGCTGGTGGGGCGAAGGTGCTGTCGACTATTAGGTAGGCGCCGCGGGAGTGTGCTTTTTGGGCGTAGGAGGCTATGTCGAAGGCTGTGCCTTTGGGGTTGACGGGTGTTTCGAGGAGGATGACGTCTCCTTTGTCTAGTTCATTTGCGTCACATTCTAGTGGGAGTTTCTTGAGGCCTGTTAGGCGGGTGAAAAGGGCTATAACGCCGTGGCAGCCGTGGTAACCTTCGCCGACGGAGATGCGCCGGGGGTTGAGGAGAGTGAGGGCTGCATGGAGGGATGAAAGGCCTGAGGAATAGCTGATTGCTGATCCGTTGAGAAGAGACGAGAGAATTGTTTCGAAACGAGTGGGATTAGGCGCGGACACTCTAGAGTAGACATGACTAGTCGGATCGTGCTGGCTCTACATGACTCATTGTTATTATGGATTGGGAAAGTACTTTCTGATATTTTGATTGCGACAAAAAATTGCATGGCTAGAAGCCATCGAAACATACTTCGCTAAGATCGGCGAGTGGGAATAATGCATCAGGGTCTTTAGAATAACGGAACGTAGTAGAAAGATGCATTGGAGGAGCGACATCAGAGACGACATTAAGTGCGTCATCCGCGTGCAGAGAGCGCGTGGAATTGCCGACGCTTTCCGACATTGTTAGGCTATGTTCCGAATAGGGGCTGAATTGTATGCACAGGAATGGGAAGAACAGGAGCAAAGTTATTGTACAACCAGGCGAAGAACTAACAACGTTCAACCACCTCGGGAGTTGGAGGGGAAGAGGAGGGGAACGATCACGTAACTAGTCACGTGGTGTGGGGAACTAAACCCCAAAATGGAGAATTTGGAGTAAAGAAAACCTGGGGATTTGGGATATGTAGGATGAAAAGGGTGGGATGGGGGTAGATGAAAGGTAAAGGAAACGAGAATTAATAAAAGAAGTCATTGATCATCGTCTCAGGGATCCCATGCGCGATGGTTCGCGAACAGATCCAGGTAAAGCCACCTTGAAGTTGGTACGATCTAAATAAGACATCGAGTCAGTAAACAAGATCTACATGTCATCTTACTTGGGGATGGGACAAAAGCATACCAACTTCTGAGTCAAACGTAATAGCAATATCGTCATGCTCGATCGGGTATTCCGGCATATCCAGGCACACGAAATGGGAGGCCGGGTCATCATCCTTCTTAGGAAGCGCGAATTTGGCGTCCACGATGCGAATACCGAATTTGCCAGAGCGGCCGAAGGACTCGATATGATCTGTGCCCTTCAAGATGAAATTCATGCAAGTGCCGTGCTGGAAATCAGCGAAGAAAGCAATCAATTGAACGATCGTCTCATGCTTCACGATTTGAACTCGGGCGAGATTCGCTTCCCATTTCTTGTAAATCGGAACTACGCTACGACGGCGTGAGATCGCAAAAGATGAGGCAGTTCTATTATGGATTAGTACAGCCTTGTCGAATATCACGGCTCCCTCGGGAAACTTACCCATCATAGATCACTTTGAATCCAGTGACAGCTGCTTCGAAGGCATGAAGATCTACGAAACAATGTAAGTCACCAGATATTAGAAGAACTATGCGAGAAAGAACATACCTTGAATAGTAGCAAAGTCAATCCGGCGGACCATAGGTTTAGCTGTGACCTTCTCTAGGAAGTTCGTCACTTGTTCGGGCATTTCTGGTTGCACGAGATTATCCGCCAGCGAAACCGTCAGATCCTGCTGTGCTGGGCGGTACAAACTCATCGAAGTCTTTCGGTTGACATCCAGGCCAACCTTGAGCTCTCCAGGTCCTATTCAGGGTATTAGCATATGGACAAAATCTGCCGCTAGGAAGGAAAGGCGCAACATACCCAAATTAATACGGTCCGTTACGGATCCCCATTCTGTGGCGACAAAAGCACGCAAATTCTCAGATAAAATTGTAGGTCCATACCCATGCTCCACATAGGAATGTGATTGATCGATAACAAACACGTTTCCAGCTGGGAACTGAATATGATTAACACTTGACCGGCCACTGCTGGGTTCTGCAGGCTGCTCGATGGCATATGATTGGGTGGGTATTTCACGAGTCTTAGACTCCCCCTCTCGGGGAATCATGCCCAGTAAGATAGCATGCATTTTGGTACGTTCTTCTACCTCGTGGAAAGTGATGAGCATGGACCTGGTTCGACCATCTTCTGTTACTTTTAGAAGAAGAGCAGGAGCCCCGTCTTCACCTCTGAGAAGACCGAAAACCACAGGGGCTCCATGGGCAAGAATATGCTTCACGTTACTAAGCGTCTTCACTTTGGGACTGGTCAGAACAGTCAAGCGGAATCCACGGTGCGCATTTCGTGACCCAGTGCCTTCTTTAATAGTCACTGTTCGCTCAAATAGTCGAATACGGCAACGCTCTAATGGCTCGGGAGGAAAAGCCTTCGGAGTACCCGGGTCCATGTATTGGAAGACCTTGACAGTGTTTTCGAAAACAACAGACTCTCCAGATTCCGGCGCGAGACTCGCTTCTGACTTCTGGGTGTACTTAACAATGTTCCAAAGTGTTTTGAAGTCCTCCTCTTTGAACATCACATCGAGCTCAAACCCACGAGGTAATTTGACGCGCATAGAATGAGACCGAACCTGCCAGTCCACATCCTCCCAGGTGGGACCTTGCTTGCGATCGGACTGGATCATGACATTGACAAGCTGGCTTTGACTCGTGATGGCTGCAAACACATACCAATCTGCGCGCTCTCGAATGATTGTGAGGCAGCAAGGCATGGCGTATTGCTGCTCCTGATCATCACTTGAGCTGACACAGGCTTGAACGAACATGCTACCGTAGCTAAAGTACCGGGATGTATCTCCCAATGGCATCATGTATACCATACTTGGGGTTTTCCCTGGCTTGTCGGCCAACATCGATCTGGTTGCCGAGCCTGACAAGACTGCGGAAACATCGGGGGCAAAAAATGGGTAACGCAGCCATACACTGGTGTCCAGGTGGCTAGGTGAACTAGCGTCTTGATCTATGAGAGAAATGATATTATTTCGCTTGACCGACATAGATAGCGATCGTAGATGATTAAGCGTGGTTTGGTGCAGACTCAATAGGTCTACCATCTCTTTATCGCCTGTCGTGCTTGCGACGGCCAAAAGTGCGTCAATGCTCATCTGCTGGCCATACCGAGATAATTCAAAGTGAGTTGGCACAATTTGTTCGTTGATCCACAAGGCCTTCCCCAGATCGATGATGGCTTGCTTGGCATAGCTAGGGGGGCAATTAGCTCGCATGCGCGCATATGCCTCTAGGCGTGTCTTTCCTCGCAGAAACCACCAAACTGCGGCACGAATCCACTCTGCCAAAGAAGTCTCCATAAGTGGCTTCACACTCTCTGCGGCGAGACGAAGTAGACTGTCATATCGGGCAATGCACTCCTTGAATTCGGCAAATGCGGTATCACCGACCTGAGCGGCGATATTCCGCAAGGAAAACTTGGGTGGCTGGGGATTCCGAGACGAGTCGGCACTCGTGGCGCTGGGAGGAGAGGCCAATTGATTCTTTGATAGGTGTTCGCGGGGGGCTTCGTCCCGAGGAGAAGCTTGTGGAGGCGCCTGAGGAACGGACGGGGGGTACTGAGATGATGTAGGGGAGACCTTTCCTGGGCTTCCCGGGGTTAGCCCAGCAGGTAGTCGACGATCGACTGGACTAAGATTGGTAGGGGCCCGATGAACAGCCGGACTGGAGGGGTGTCGAATGGACTGGACGATCGACTTGAGCGAGGGCGCATTGGCGGTATAGGAATTTGGGGTTTCGTAAACCGATTCAGACTCGTGAGTACTATGAGGACTGTGAGAGACTGGGCTCGTCACTTCATCGTCCTCATATTCGTCGTCATCATCATCCTCGTCATCATCCGCTGGAGATGCGCCTTCCTCATAGTGCTTATGCAGTGCGCGAGCCTCCTCCACTTGCATCTGTTTGCGCACACGCTCCGCGAACGAATGTGAATCTGGTGAGCCCCGGAAGGACAGCCGGGATCCAGGCGTGCTGAGATGAAGAGTATTCAAGAGGTCCGCATCGCCCGTATTATCGACCAGTGGCGGTTTCCAGTTCGGGGTCATTCCACTGCGCGGGTCCTTAGGGGAGCGGTTCCGGCTGTCGCCCTCACTCATTGTCGTATTCACCCGTAGGGAAGGCACATCTCGTGACGGGTTTGGCGACCGAGAAGGTGTGCGCTTGGGTTGTGTTGCCTGGCGATCGCGCGCTCGCTGGCGGGACCAGGAGATTTCAATTGTCGGCACGTCCGATTCATCTCCACCCTCTCCAATGATCACAGGCGTGCGATCTGTGAAACCTACTCTGAGACCTTTATTTTTACGGGGGTTTCGTAGACCGTACGGCGGTGGCTCTTGCGCTTCTTCTTGAGGCGGGGGTTGAGTATCATCGTTGAAGTTGAATGCGGCGTAATTGTCATAGCTCTCGGTCGCGGAAGGCGGTTGTGGCGGGGGTGCACTTGACAGGTCGTTGGAGGAGGGGATTCGATAGGTCGATATGGTCGGCGGAGGTTGTCTGGGGTCAGCCTTGGGGGGCTCAGCGGCTTGAACGTGTGCAGGAGATTGAGCGCCTTGTGGGCGGTTGGAGGCCAGAAAGTCTTCGATCTGTTTATCGGGAGCGGCGCCCTTGCTCTTATCCTTGGAGAATAACTTGTCTCTCCAATGCGATTTCTTCACGGGCTTGGGCTGCTCTGCAGCCAGAAACGAAAACGGGTCATCGGCAGGCATGTCGATACGAATGAGTTTTGGGGCGGAAAAAAAAGTAGTAGTTCACTGTGCGGTCTCGTTGGACTCGTTGCACATCGCAAGGATTCTCAAGCCAGTGAGATGACAATGTTAGGAAGCCAGTCCTCGAGTGAATAAAAACCGATCAGCACCGCGAAGAGAACACGAGAATACAGGTCAATCCTGCTAATCGCTGATTCTTCTTTTTTTTTTGAATTTCCTTCTTGCGCTCTCTTCCCCCGAATAGATACCACACAATGATCGACAGGGGGGTGGAGGGGGGGGAGGAGGCGAAGTAAACTGAGGGACCCTCTTTAATCAACAGGAAGACGATCAGATGCGAGAAGAACAGATGATGGGGAAGGTGGGATATCAAATCGAGCGAGGAGAAGGGAAAAGGCAAGGAGCGAAGGAGGGGTGTTGGAAGCGCCCGTGCATGCCCAAGAGATTAAGTGTAGCTTGGATGGAGTCTCACACGGAGGGAAGAGTTCAACAGTGTGGAGTTGCCAATTGATCGACGGGAGTTTTGGCTCTTTTGGGGAGAGAGAGATTTTCAAGAAACGCAGAGGGTTAATAGCAGAGAGCGAGAGGGTCACCGATGCTAGATGCACAATGTCTCGGAGGCCGATCTCATAAAGGAATTGGATGAATTGACAATAAAGCTGGACCAGGGAAAAGTGGACGAGGTGTCGATGAAGGTCTGGGGTTGAGGTGGATCGGGAGATTTGACAAGATGGATCAGACCGTATATCGTGGCGACTATCTTTCTTGGATTGTGTCTTACTGAACTTGAGAAGGGAGTGTCAGTTCTATCCTGCTACCTACTCCAAGCTGTAGACTATCGTGACTATCGCACAACACTCATATCATGAGGCTTCCAATTCCTTGTAGAACACGAGATAACAATCATTCCCGAGGTTCTATCGATTGTAGATTGCAGGATCGCCAGGATGTTCTTAACATACCTCGACACTCGTTCTCTCATTCTACTCTCTACCCTTTACAGTCTAGTCTATACAAACTACCAACTTCGTCCAACATCATCCTATACAAACTATACCCCTTTCACTCTCAATTCAGCCTTGCAGACAATGCCAAATGCCACTTGTTTCTCATCGGAACCGCCAACACTTAAATTCTTCCAGTCCCCACTTGTTGCATCAACCGCGCTGCCTCCACCCAATCATCACTGACACCCAAACCGCGTCTCATCGTGAAACTCCCCTAAACCCGGTTCGGCCACGCCAGAGGGGCTTCAAGCGGGTCCCGCTGACGAGTTATCGCTCCATCCAAAGCCTTTCCTTCTTTGCTGGTTCCCATTTTCGCGCCCTCTGAGGTGTCTGCGTCGCCATCCGCCACGTAGATCCCCCAATACCACTGCATCAGTAGGCAGTGCTACTCCATCACCCACACCCGCGGGATTTTGCGTGATAGCCATACTCCTATCACATACAGACCATACTCGCTAAGTTAATTTTCTTATCATAAACGATCCAAACCATGAACGATGTACTAACTGACCCACCCAGAAACTTGGACAATCCGAAACCTCTCTATAAATACTACCCCTTCCCCCACGCTACATATACTTCCGACTATTAATATTCTGGTGGCTTGATGGCTTGACGTCCGCGCCAATCTGGCAGTTGATCGGGTGCTCTCCTTTTCCCGGCTTTCCCCTTTCGTCCTTCCCGTCATGCAGGGGATTCAAGAATGGACATGCCCACCTCGAATCCCGGCCGACCATCCGAATTCCATGCGTCTGATTCGTTATCTCGTCTTATAAGGCGCGCAGAGGGAGACGTTATATCAAATAAAGGTCGCTGTCAGCCGGGAAAATGATTCCCACAGTCACCGCTACATTCTCGGCTACTTCCAAGGTTATGAACTCAAATACTAAAATACCTAAAATGTCTTGTTCCATGTGGAGGCTCCTGAGTCAAAGGGGTTCTCATCTAATTTTAAACTTCAAGTTGAGCCCATTTCCACCGAGCGCCTCGAGCTGGCGACTTATGGTAGTATTTGGTCTGACTCGAGTTTTCATGCCTGACTTGTACATGCCGGATTCCTTCCCCGGGCGCTAACAAAGGATGAATTCTTTACCATACAACCCGTCACCTAGCAGATAAGAAAATCGAATTAAGATGACAATTGATGAGATTTTAGAACTATTCCCTGTTTGTGTCTAATATTTTATCCATATACTTGCTTGTATCTACCTACTGTCGGAGTATATCTTTTGCGATATGCAGGGTAGGCCCGTTCGGCCGCCCAGTGGAGACGCCGATCTACATTGGCACTCATCCCCGACCAATATCATTCATGGAACCGCATAGCCTCGCGGGATTTGGAAACCATGTCTGATCCATCCTTTGATCGACGTCAAAATAAACCCATCTCTCTACTTTAAAGTATTGATCTGTGGGTTTGCTCTCAATAAACAAATCAATAATATGCCGTGGACACGCGTTCGCAAACTATATATCAGATTAATTGACGGGCCCGGATGCATCTGTGCTTGATCTTACTGGCACTTCTCGAAGATCAATTGATGCATGTGCGACCTCATCACTGAGATCAATTGATTCGGTAGTACCTATTGAAAAAGGCTTGAATTGACTCGGAACAAATTGATTGTGTCTTACTAGTACTACTGCACAAGGGACAAACATTTGAACAACTTGACCTCGGGAAGCGCACGAATGGATCTTCTCACACTAAACTTGAGTCAAATTCAAGTTCTTCGAACCTTGGAAAACGGTGCCCAGGTGTTCAAGTTTTAGTCTTTTGTCCCGAGGTCCTACTTAATCATAGTACCAACTTGAACCACGGGCATTTATAGTACTAGGTAGTACTAGTAGGTAGGTAATTTGAACCCCAGAGCTGTCAATATTTACCTAGGTATTTCTTGAACAAATCTGCATACTCCGAAGTCAATCTCATTGGAAAAATTGCCAATTGACGTCAATATTTGAATTTACTACTGCCCATTTTGAGGCTCCATATTAATAAAAAGCTGAAGCCCAGGTGTCCTCAAACTTCAAGCTGGGGTGGTACATTTCCAAGTCAACCAGCCCATAGAACCCCATGCACCTGGGCAGCGAGCGTCGTACAAACTGAAGCTTGGCAGCATCTATTTGAGTTTCACGCTTTTTGAACTGTTTCTTTCTCACTCAAGGGTACCTAGCATCTATTTTGCAAGTGTCCTGCGCTGATCCTAGGTTTAAATAAATTTCAATAAACTAGCACTTATTGAACAGCGCGCATGAGTGTGGAACGCATCGTCTTGGGCTCGGAGTATTCAGATGCCATCAATGAATGGAACTTGAACTTGAACATTTGAAGTTATGAGCCCTGGAAGCAAATGATAAATGCCTCATGATATGCCAGGGCGCTCTATGTGCATCAAAGCACATTGGGAGACTTCGGGTGCCTAAGACTGATCCATACTCGGATCAAAGTTTGATGCAATCATGACCAGGTACCAGATGAGAGATACTAGTATAGATTCAAAACTGTCCGGTATTGCGAAGCCTCAGGCTTGTCCATGCGATCTTCTATCATTTTCAATGTTCTCAAACGCCGATGTAGGTTTGTTCCTTTGTCTCAAGATTGCAGTATGTGCCCCCAACAACTATTGGTTCATGAATAAATCAGAATGAGATATGGAACTCAATTTATGGCCCGTAGTCTTCTAAGCTCTGAAACCAGCTTCCAGCTTCATGTGAAAGTGCGCCTCCAGGGGTAATCAGATATAGAACCCAGTGGCATCTTGCGACCATCCCAAAAAGTGTCGGTGGGCATAGCGATGGCTATATCAGATCTTTTTGAATTGATGAACAGAATGGCACAGCCAGGTCAGTTCTCTTTAGAGAGAACCTTTGTCAGTGATTGTATTCAGCTTTGTTTCGTTGAGGATCGGGAGTCGGTCGGAAGTTGGTGTATGTTTACCAGCAGGACGTGAGAAGGACATGAGGAAGGGATTCGTGAGCATGGCCTAGATGAACATTTCACATGAGTATCAGTATATTGCTTAGTGTCTGGTGATTCTTACCTTGAATTGCTGTTGCAACTACCATTCGTTCCTTGGAATGGTATGCAAAGAACTCTTTCAGGGGAGGATTCCGATTGAGTGAACTGATTCCCTCTTGTTTTCTGATCTCAACCAACGACAGTTGATTCCGACATGGCCTGTCAAAAGATAATCCCCAATAATCGTCTTTCAAGTTGTCTTTGAAAAGTTTTCACATATGGTAGGGTCCAGATTGCGCGTGTTGTGGGTATTGTCCGCACCCTTGATCGGGAGGAGGTAGGCAAGAGCGGGCGAGGCAGATGAGGTTTGTTGATATGGACAATCGAGTATCTGTGCAGTTAGCTCAAAGTAATATTTCTCTCTTGATGAAGGCCGTTGGATAATTTCATGGTCGCACCAAGACCGAGACCGAGACTGAGCTTTTGATCTCGTTCCACCGTACTAGTCGAGATAAACTGAGAAAGAGCAGGGAAGACCATCGAAGACTGTCTCTGAGAAACTCTGTCATCCTCAAGGATTTCCCTAGTGATGAAGATATCGATGTGGATTGAATTGAAGGGCCTGATCATCCTGGAGTGGGAATAGGGCACTATGTCCTCCGTAGAGGCTACTAATAGGTGAGACATCAATGTTAACGGGCATCGGGTCAGAACCCGGACACCGTGGAAAGTACAAGAATCATATCTAGCTTGAACTCTACCTAGGTATACCATTTAGTTACTGACAATTCTTTCATATCGTGCTGTGGCCATGGGCTATTCAACATTCCTGCACATGAAGCATGGCCTCAATACCCCGTGCATGCAGACCGGTGAGAACCGGTTTGGCATTGACACCCCCATCGTGATCCAGTCTATGCAGCCGCTCGTATTATTGGTACATCAGAGGTGTGTTCAGCCACAGGGACATCCTCAGCCGTACCCCACAGGAACCCTGAGACACTGCCAGTAACCGCGTGCAGATATCCACAGCGTTGCCTTGAAATGGGATGCAAGCCTGTTTCATCGGGCTTCCAATGCCGATTCTTTATCAGGGAAAAGTTTTCCAAGCACCCTCTGCCCTCGGAAAGGTGAAAATCAGCCATTTGAGAGGCTAAAACGCCATTCGCGACGGTACCTTGGTGGGAACGGGATCAGCAACCGAGTGAGACATTGAAGCCGCACAGCTGAAGATCGACTGACACCGGCTTTTTGAGCAGACTGAATCACCCGAAAATGCGAAAACTCGAAGCAAATAGTGTGACGGTGAGCAGATTCAGTGGGTGCGCCCTCATCCTGGTGGAGGTCTACTACACAGTAGGAGGCCTGAATGGTCTGGACTGCTTGGGAGGCCGCAAGGGACAAGTATAAGGCTGACCGAAGTGCATTGAGTCATGTAAATAAACGGTCAAATCTTTCATTTAGGCTCATCTAATCTCATGGCCCAAGCGAATCCCACACTCAATTCACCTTTGTGGCCTGCTTCTGTCGGTTTCCCGCGTAAAATAGTCAGTGCGTCTATAGTCTCCTCCTCGTGCATATACAATAGAGTCGTGTAGTCAGATCCAGATCAGCCACGCTCCACCGCGACCCAACAAGGCGCAGCAATAACAAATATTGGATTCCCGATTTCTCCCCCTTCTGTAGTTCGCATTAGACTTTCCTTTTCCTGTGGCCTTAATTTTTTTTTCTTTCTTGCTTTCTTTCTCTGCGACCAGCCAAGAGGAAGAAGAAAAAAAAAAAAAAAAAAGTCCAGCTAGACTTTTCCTCGAGTCCATTCTGCCCCCGGTTCGTGCCGTTGCTTCACTAGGGGCTGCGGACTTACGTACCTCTTGCTTCTTTTCCGCCCCGAAATTCCCCTCTTTCTCCAATAATCCTGGATCCTAGCCTCCACCCATTTGTTCCGGCTTGAGCGACAACTCCTTTTTTCTTCCTCTCACCGATCCGAGATCGCGCCAGCGTGCGTGAAAGAAAAGAGAGAGAGAGAGAGAGAGCGTGTGTGGTGGACTGCTGATTAGAGCAAAAAAAAAGCCCTGGCCCCATCAACCCGACCTTCCACTCCACCACCCCCCGAATTGTCAACACAACGTGGATTCGATCACACACGGGGGCTGACCTCCCCTAGGAGGTCATCCCGGATGCCCGAGACCCTCGAGATGTATCACGGCTCGACGCGATTCCGGATGGATGCGGTGGGCGTGGCTGGTCTACGGCAAGATGCGATCAAATGCGAGCGACGCGGTGGCTTGTTGGTTTCTCAAAGCCGGCAATGGAGAGATGCTTCGAAACGACAACGGCGGACCTACGCGTGGAGCTCAACCTGGTGGACGGCGACTGTATGCCTGATATTATTCCTGTCGTCGCCCGCCACCGCCGCGTTGCTCAAATTCGAGAACTGTTTAAGCAAATCGATCCTCGATTCCCACCCTTTACTATTGCAATACGTACCGCTCGACGTCGGAGTGCGTTTTGACTTGCAAGACCCTTTACACCCGCTGAATGTCACCGTATACGGCAATGTATCAGGAACCGCGGATCAGACGAGCAACTATCCCTCAGAGGATGATCCCGACTGGAACAACCCGAACATTACAGAGGGCAAAATCCCCGACCTGGATACCTCGACTAACGTCTTGACCACACTCTTCACCAGTTTCGACGTCTTAAATTACGTCCCATATCATAATTCCTCGAGCTTTTGCTCGTCCCTGGTACAGGGAGAATGTCCACTGGGTCCAGTGTTTCATTCTAACCGGTAAGATGATTTCTCCCTCCGAAGCCACCGGAAACCCCGTTCAAATATCAAGGCCATTCGTCGCTAACAGGGATTTTGTAATCAATAGGAGCAATCTCAGTGCCCTCCATGCATTCTCCGTTCAGCATAACATGATCTCTACCTACCGATTCTCTACGATATCTCCGTCCTTAGTCGTTCGTTCTGGAGATGCGGCGGGGGACATGTTCGCCTGCGTAAGGGTTCCGATTACTCCAGACTTTGGAACGCCCCTGAAAAATGCATTGGCGTATGTGCCATTAGTAATTTTGGTATTGGTGGGAATCGGGGCAATCACGGCGGCTATGTTTACGCCATGGGGCACCACCGATATCTTCCGCTGGACGAGCAATTACGGCCGAGACGAAGATATCTTGCGTCTTGTTACTCCCGGCTTCGCTGATTGCCTACAGTACCTTCAATTCATTGTGCTGACAGGGTCCCTGTCACTAGACTATCCAGGATTTTTCCAGCCAGCTGTCAGCCATGGGTCGTGGTCGGCCCTGATGTTCAATCAGAGCTTTGTCCACTCTGGAGGATACGACCCACTTCAAGATGGCGTTTATGCAATTAATGGTACATACGGACTGGACAGAATGAGGCAGCTAGTTGGTATGACTTCCAACCAGGACATCTGGCCGGGAATGATCATCTGGCTCCTGGTCATTTTGGGAGCCGTCATTCTACTGATCCAGCTTGGATTTGCACTACGTTGGGCACACCGCGAGCTAGCACATACCACCGAGCAAGATTTGCGCGCCAAAAATATGCCTTTTACAGCGGGTAATGTCATCCGCGTCGTATTCAACTACCTTTTCCTGCCTCTCGTTTCACTCTCTTTCTTCCAACTCGTGACGGCGGAGGGCTCTCCCCCATACAGCGTTGCATTGGCTGCGGTGGTCCTGGTGGCTCTGATATGCCTCACCGTCTGGTTCGTTCGAATCATTGTATCCACCCGACCCAAGTCCCATTTATTCGATGACCTGCCAACGGTTCTCTTATATGGTCCACTCTACAACACATATTGTGACGATGCGGCGGCTTTCGCCATTGTGCCGATTTTCCTTAATTTTGCGCGCGGGGTGGCTATCGGTGCTTTACAGCCGTCGGGAATTGCGCAAGTTGTCTTGCTAGCAATCTGTGAGGTTGTGACGGTTCTCACTCTGATTGCGTTCAGGCCATTCCCAGGTCCGACACAAATGAACCTCTACCACTTCTTCTTCTCTTTTATACGGTTCTTAACAATTATATTGAGTGTGGTTTTTGTGCCATCCCTCACAATCTCAACTGCTGCACGTGGCTGGATCGGTTATGTGATCCTCATCCTACACGCCGTGGTTCTGATATTTGGATTTTTCCTCAGTGCTCTTCAAACCTTGATTGAGGTCCTGGCACGACTTGCTGGTGCTGGTGGTGCCACCCGTGGTGGTCTTGTAAAGGTCTTTGGAAAGCGTCAGTTGTCAAGACGTGTACCGAGGCGGGATATTACTCGACAGAGCCTGGGATCCGAGGCAGCGATGCTCGCAAATGTTGATGGACGCATGTCATCCCAGTTTGATGGATTACGCCCGAGAAGTTTGTCTGGAAGTTCGGCCCTGCTTTTGAACCGTGCGGCTGCGAGCGAGGGCCGTGCCAGTGCGATGGATTATGCTAGCTCGCATGGCGGTCATAGCCGTTCTCCCAGTGCCAATCTGATAGCGCAATCTCCCACTGCATACACTGGAGCAGGATTCCCCGTCGCGGCTTCTCCGAACAGCAGCACTTTCATGGGATCCCCGCGTGACCCATATTACCGCCCCCCTCGTCCCGGTCGATCAACTCCTCAACATGGTTCTGGAGAGAGGAGCAAGCGAAGCTCTAGAGTATTCATGAAACCGAATCGACTTGACACAGATGATTCAATTGGGGATGTCTCTGGACGAAATACCCCGGTACCAGCGTACTTGCCAGCTCCAAAAGATGATATGGAGATGGATGATTCGCAACAAAGGAAGGATTATGCTGTTCGTGAAGTCGACTTTTATTACAGAGTTCGTGGTCCGCCCCTTTCTCATACTGGCACTCGCAAGTTGAAGACTGGGCCTGCCGATCCCACTGGCCCTGTGTCGTCAGCTACAGGCTGGTTCCGCAATATCTTCCAAGGCAAGACCAAAGACAAAGGCAAAGGATTTGAGGTGGTTCGAAGCGCTCGCGCCCCTCCTCCTGGGCTTTTCCCAGAAGGTCAATATCAAGAGGAGCCATACCATGATGATCCTGAAGGGGGTGCTGCTAGTGGGAACTCAAGGAATGTATCGGCAGGCGAGGAGTACCGGGATTCTGATGGTGAAAACTCCAGTGAGCCTAAGAGACTCAGCAATACCGAGGCCCCAGTCCTTCCACACGTGAGCTCTGTTGGCAATATCGAGTTACCTAGCCGAAATGGGTCCCGTCGCACACAAGGCGTATCGGAGGCCGGTGAAGGAGGCGGAACACCAGTTCTCCCAGCTGTGACCGAAACCTCTTCCCACTCCAGATCTCCTTCCAGAGCCAGTACCCGGCAAGCGGACTCCGATCATCTGCAAGCGGACACACCCAGCGCAGCACGGTTACCCTTCAGCGGTAGTAGCTCGCCTTCCAGAGAACGGGGCCAATCCATTGCATCTACGTCCGCCTCTTTGACATCAAGCCATCGAACCGGCAATGATGGAGCCCGCTCTGATCGACCATCCAGCATGGGATATGTTCCACAGTATCGTACACAGGATAGAATCCACGAGGCTAGCCCTGATGAACCATCCTTTGCTGGTAGTTCTGCAGAGCTGGTCGACGAACATACCCACGACGAACAAAAATAAGACCACACCCTCCCCACCTTCCATATTCTGCGCTATTGTACATTTGAATCGAAATTTTATACCCAATACCACGTTCATCACCCTTTCTCATATTCCTCATCTTGTTCCTCACACCACCATCTTATCTCATCTACTCTCCCAGCGCTCCCAATGTATTGATTGTCTCGGATACTCGCGGTTTGGATCTCGTGATGCCACAGTGACGAATTTCCTTTCTTACCTCTTGCCTTCCGTTCTTCCTTGCCGTTCATCTTCTTCTCTCTTGTCATAATTCTCTTGCTTTTATCCGTTTTTTTGCCTTGTCCTCAAAGTTGTTGCGAGGCGTTCGAGCTAATTGGAATTTGAGTGCTACTGCACTATTCACTCGCATACTTAATTATTCTGGTTAGGCGAGTGATATTAATATCTTCCTGGTGGTGGTACATACCATTGGCTATGCTATACGAAAAATGAGCTTAATGGTACTGAGCCAGGTAGGTTTACTTAATTGAGCTAAAATTCCTCGATTGCTTCCTTCAAGTAATATGTATTAAATACGATAACAATGGATGTGTATTGGTTGGAGCAAGGTCTTTCAATCAAAGCTTTTCTGCTTAGCATTTGGGTACTTCTCTACTGCTTATGCTGTATAAATACCTAGAGTTTCCAATAATCTACTAGTACCTACACCCACTGCTACTACCTAGGTACTGCATCCATAGTGTGCATAGTGTGCGTAGTGTATATGTGCCAGTCGTTGTGAAATCAATACTTACGTTTTGATTGAATCAATATACACCCGTGTTGTGAAATCAGTGACGGGGAAGGAACATCAATTTGAACATTTGAAAGGGGCCTCCAGGTATGAATTCTACTCTAGTGCTGTGATACTAGTACCTAGGTAGCTCTTAGCTGTACTAGGGGAATGTCAAGTTTAAAGTTGTCTTCCATATTTTATATAGGCATATATGGCTTCATTTGTATTATTGCAGAACCTTAGAACATTTAAATACCATCATCCTTCCAAGGTTTCCCGCCTCTCTGCGTACTGTATGTAGGTATAGCCGATTTTATCATTCCTGCCCATTATATATATTGCATTAGTCGTGATAGTTGTGGCTTCCTCCCTCCATATCGACCTGCGTGGCTAGTCCATACTGCTAGAGCCCTTCATTAGGTAATTGCCACAGCCTTAGTTTAACTGTCTAGTGAAACGGGGTACGCTCTTCGGCAGTACGGTCTAGCCGTACAGGTCGATATGGAGAAGAAAACCACCCACAACCAACATATATAATACGTTTTACGGTCGGGGACGGCTGGGTGAGCTGTAAGAACGAGTGTGTTGTATGTTTTTCTGTCTAGCTATGTGCTGCCTTTTTAAACTACCACTTCACCGCCAAATCCGGCAGAATATGTAGAGGACGACCTTCCCCACTACACTAGGTAGTTGCATGAGGTACTTGATGTATCAATGTAAGACACTTAAAAATTTGAGTGCACATGTGGCACGATGCCCACATGCATCGGAGAGCTGCAACGCTCTAGAGTATCAATTTGTGTTAGATCTCGTCTCTGCAAGGGACCAGCCAAGACAAAGCATGTACCTCATCCACAGAGACTTCTCCAAGTTGGCTGATAACTTCGGGTGAATCAAAGCAATCTTTTGGAAAGCCCATGTTGTTTGTAAAGCGGTGTATTTCATCTAATCGCTTCCTAACAGATCATAGCATGATTAAATCTGGGTTTATACACTGCCTGCCTACTAAGTGATACTATAGAGTACGTCGAAGCGTGAGAGTGACGTAGCGGAGATAAGCCCACTCGAACTGCCGCCCGACACCGCCCAGACCCACCGATAAGGCGCCCCCGTTATATTGGGCTTTAACTCTCCTGCATCCACTAGGCTCTCCTTGTTTGGCCCACGCCACCTGTGATTTTCTCCGGAAAAAATTTCTCTCAACGAAGTTCTGATTTTTCCAGATCTGCCGTGGCTATCTTGGTATATAAGGCACGACACAAAAGAGGATATCGCAGTGTCACGAGACTTCTATCGTCACCGTTGTGAGGCTCTTAGAGGATCATCTCGGGTCGTCATGGTGCAGTCCCAGCTGTAAGCACGGCTTACCGGCGCTAGACTCGGTATGTGGGGAGAAGGAAGAAGATCCTGCTTGATCGTCGTTAACATGCTTTGAACTATAGTGCTTGTGCAAACAATATCGGATCGGACAATCGACGATAAAGAAGATTTGATCAAACAACCTTTGAACAATAAAGGGGATAGTTTGGTGGTTGGACTCCCGGAACGCCAATAAATCACTGGCGGAAGAATTCCTCGTCCTAGACGTGCGCAAGATGTCGGGTTATAGTTCATCTCCAAGGCCGTTTGGGTCTACCCCACCGCCGAACAGCTCACCGCCGTCTGGTGGCGCATACGGTTGGGGTGGATCTCCTATGACTGCAGGGCAACCTAGTAGCCCTATGGATATCACACGAGGCACACCGCCTGCGAGTAACATATACGGTTCAAGTTGGAACGAACATCGTGATACGGCTACAGGGCGACATAGTAGGCCTATACACATTTCAAGCAGTCCTGTGCGTATTGAAAGCAGTCCCATTGGAGGCAAATTTGGAAGTGTCATAGGAGGTGATGAGACCGATACTTCAAATGGAAGATCAAGAACCCCAGTAAGGCGGGGTAGCCATGAAGATTCAAGTGATGGCAGAGATGAGCGGGAACTGTCATCTGGGAGTGATTTATACCTTATTGGCAATCACAGAGCAATAAGCGAGCTGCAGCAGGAGAATAATGCCCCATCAAGGCAAATAAACTCCCCCTCCAGAGATCGCAAAAGGCGTTTGACTGCCTCAGCTCAACAGGGTCGATTGCAGCGAACTCGCTCTGGGGAGATAAATAGGCCTAGTGCGACACTACCACATAGATCAGTGTCCATGATTACGCCTTCATCCCGGGGAAAGGCCAACCCGGCTGGTTTAGGCTCTTCACGGGAAACGGCGATTGATATAGCCTCGTCATCACCAGAGGCTGGACCATCTGGTGCTCAAGGATATCGTAATCGTGAATTCTGTGGAGATGAGAGATCGCCCCCCTCACTGACAGCCGGATCTGTTAGTTTTGGGGGCGCTGGCCCGTCGCGCACGGGTATTACTGATTCACCAGCGACGCACATATATCGATCCCGACTGAACGAAAATCCCCTTCCCAGTCTTCCACCAGGCGCAAAGTCAAGTGATAGACACCAAGCCAATGAGTCTTTCCCTCATACAGGTATTCATCCTTGGGAAGCCGCTGCTCCCGGTCCTGTTCCTCGTCCTGGGCGAAGACATCATTCTTCCAGCCTTCAAGATACCCCACTTGATCAAAGCTCGCATTACGCAAGACGTAGAGGTTTGTCAGAAGCAATCAGAAACCCTAGGCGGGATCCCTATGCAGCCGCTGCCTGGCAAGTATCAGGCAGCGACGAGAGGGCTCTGCGGGCATTTTTCTCGGGTGCGCCGCAGACTCAAAGCCTGGCAGAGGCATTAAGAAGTCCTCGTGGCGAAACAGACTTGGATACAACTCTTCCTAGATGGCAACCTGATGCAGAGGTGACAAGTTGTCCCATTTGTGGGGTGGGCTTCGGTCTTTGGCATCGAAAGCATCATTGTCGGAAGTGCGGGAGGGTCGTTTGTGGAACTTGCTCGCCTCATCGAATCACCATTCCCAGGCAGTATATCGTTCGCCCTCCTGGGTCTTCTCTTGCGGCCGACTCTTCTCCCGCCATATCGCGCCAAATCGTTGACTTGACTGGGGAACACCCTGAGCCCATGAGCCCGACCATTAATCCGGCATTGGGAGGAGGAGAAGAAGTCCGTCTTTGCAACCCCTGTGTTCCGGATCCCAACCCCAATCCACCGGGCTATGGTGTACGATCGCGCGGTCATCGCTCTACCTATTCTCTGCCTTCCAATATGGGTAACGTCTATGCCCGTGAGCACGTAAGTTATAATCCATTTCATCTTTCTTCCCTATGGCCTTTGAGACGTCATTTCGGAAGTCAATTCATTGCCATGATTGGTTTCTCTCTCTCTCTCTCTCTCTCTCTCTCTTCTCTTCTCTTCTTTCTTGGTACTGACAACTTTATCCAGGAGGCGCGAGCAAACAATCGATCTCCCTACGGATATAGCGTGGACTCTCTTCAATCAACTGGGTCAAGTGTACAACAAACTCGCCGCGACACAGACGACCGCAGTAATCGCCGCTCTCACCGCGATTCGCAGTCTAGTATCTCATCTACACGCCAGTCTATACCCTCCACCTCCGCTAGACGCCCTACAGTCTCAGAGCAGGACCTTTGTCCCATATGTGGCCGGGTATTTCCAGAAATAAGTTCTTCGCAGCCACTCGAGGCACGAGAAGAACATATTAGACACTGCATCGAAAATTATGGTGCTCCGGCTCCGGCTCAGCCCGTCACCTCCACGCGCCGTGGTCCGGCGCCCCCGCCACCTCCTCCAGCTCCACCTGCAGCAGCTCGGATGCTGGAGTTCACTGCCACGGAAAAGGACTGCATTGGCGAGGATGGAGAGACTGCTGAGTGTACCATTTGCATGGTGGATTATGAGGTTGCTGATCTACTAGTTCGTTTGGAGTGCTTATGTAAATTTCACAAGCACTGCATATTGGACTGGTTTGATCATAAGATGGAGTGCCCTGTACATAAAGTCAGTTAGGGCCTCTACCCAGACTCCATGGGGTGCGTGCACGGGTATTAGGTGGTTCGCTCATTCTGATGTGAACTGTTGGGTTATATTTTGTCTTTCTGCTATCCTATCGTGTTTTGAACTATTTAGCGATTATGTAGATATCCCCATATGACGCGATGAATTTGATCCTATCCCCTCTCAGATGCACCTTAGATACTAATGTTTTTGAAATGAATGATATAGAATCTCGTCTACTTGACTGCAACTCCGCCTTATACACTTTATCTCTGTAAGGTCACGTGACTGATATCAGCTCAAACCTGAAACTCGATTCTCATAAGCTTCAAGCTACTAGCTCATCGCCCTCTTCAAAGGAAAAAGAGCCACGGGAACCACTGTTACCTGAATATACTAGTCTGGCCCAGGGTCCAGCCCTCTCGGCCACTTGCATTCCAAAGTTCCAGTGTGGATATATTGGAGTCCCCTAGATCGGCGGTCGGTGCTTGTGTCCACCGTCCTCCGCCCCCCGTTTCTTCCTGCAAGCAAAAAAGCAAATCAACGTCCACCGTGGGGTCATCCACACTGATCTATTCACAAAAAAACAACCAATCCAAATCCAATCACAGTATAAGCCCACGTTAACTAGGGGCCAAAAGCTCCAAAATCCCCATGCAAGCAACTTTCTAAGCCCCGCCTTACTCAGCAACCACAACACACGGGGAACAGAACCCGCCGGCCCGTACAACCAAGGCGGCCCTTGCATACCCCGTTCCGACCGACGTACCCCCTAAAATGTCGATGCCATCCCAATACCCAGAGCCACCGACGAATATAGGCGACACACGCGGCCCTTTCATTAGCCCGTCAGGCGATCGCTCCGCATTTCAGTCACAGCCACATACCCACACACAGCATGGAGAGAGTACCTCCACCGAACCCGAAGATCGGCAGGTGGATCTCGAGCTCAAGAGACCACGGGCCTGCGAACCTTGCCGACAATTAAAGGTGCGATGTGATCCGGACCCGGAACATCCTGAGGGAGCTTGTAAGCGATGCGCCAAAGCACGTCGGCAATGTATTGTGACTGCGCCTACGCGGAAACGTCAGAAGAAAACAGATAGCCGGGTGACGGAGTTGGAACGCAAGATTGATGCATTGACTGCGACGTTGCAAGCTTCTCATCAGCATGCACAGTTGCCAATAATGGGGAATGCAAACGCAAATTCAAACGCTGATGCGCCACCAACTACAGAGCAGTCATCTTCAAGGCGATGGCTACGGGAAGATACACATTTGGCCGGAGCGGGGAATAAACGACACCACGACGGATTTTTAGTATCGCAATACCCAAGGCCAAATAGTCCATCCGCGGAACAAATACACAAGCAGCCGGCCTCGAGGCATTGGCGTGGTCCTTTCTCTGGGGAGACCACTCCCGGAACGAAATCCGAACCTCGAAATGATTTCGTCGATGTGATCGATCGGGGTTTGATTGATATTGATACCGCCCAACACTCTTTCCAGCGCTATGTGAGTAGGATGGCTGATGAAATGCCGATTGTGGTATTTCCACCTGGGACGGCGATGGGAGACGTACGCCGTGAAAAGCCAGCTCTATTTCTTGCTATTATTGCAGTCTCTGTGGCCACTTTTAAGAAAGATCTTCAGATGCCGCTGATTAACGAGTGTTATCGATTAATTGCGGAAAATGTGGTTGTCAAAGGACGAAAGTCCCTTGAACTTGTTCAAGCCATTTTGGTCGTTTCGATTTGGTATATCCCACCGGATAATTTGGATGAGCTTAAGTTTTACCAACTGATTCACATGGCAATTGCGCTTGCTATGGATCTTGGATTGAATCGGCGCTCGAATGGAGATTTAAGGCCCCTTTCTCGACTTAGGGACATCATTTCCAGAACACCGAATACAGCGCAGGCCGATTTGGACAGTCCTGAAGCGAGGCGAACTTGGTTAGGTTGTTATTTCTTGGGAATTCAGTGAGTGATCTTCTTCCGGCCTCGGTTTATCGACTAAATGCTAACCAATCAGGGTGGCGACGGCTCTGAGGCGTATGCAGCTTGTGCGATGGCAACCATATATGGATGAGACTCTTCAAATATTGGAAACACACCCCGATGCATTGCCTTCTGACCGTAAGCTTATTTGGTGGGCGAAATTGGCATGGGTCATGGAGCAGGCCGGTGTACAACTTACTCCAGATGATTCTCAGTCGGTTGTCGCTTTTACAGACAGCAAGGTGCGATATACTATTAAGGCTTTTGCAAATCAACTGGCACAGTATCGAAGGGATATTCCGGAAGATTTCTGGACCCGTAAGCACCCTCATCATCCAAGCGATTCATGTCTTACTTTCTCTAATACCCATGTTATCTAGCGCCGCTGGCTCACACGTACTACGCTCTCAATCTTTTTGTTCACGAAAATGCCATGGGTATCGATTGCCGGGACAGCATACTTCCCAATTCCCCGGCCAACGAAGTCCTGAACTCTACTATCATGGCTCCACTCATTGATGCATTGACTTCATGCATTAAATCTATTCACCAGGCGCTAGATATCATCTGCAGTGTTGATATCGACGGATTCACTTGTTTACCAACACTAGCTGTAGCAAGAACAGCATATCCGGTTGTCAGTCTTATCAAGATTTACTCTCTTCTTACGGCTCCAGAATCCCGAATTGGCCAAGTGATCGATATGCAAAGCCTCAAGGTCGATTACTACCTGAACAAAGTGATCGGCCACTACCGCGCAGCATCAGCTCATGACGCCGGTAAAGTGGCAACTAAGTTCGGCAACATCATCATGATGCTCCGCAACTGGTTTGCCAAGAAGAAGGAAAATGGACCAGAGCTGCGAGAGATGTTTGGCACAGAAATGCGATCAGATACGCCAACTGAGAAGAGACCCGTAAGTGTTACCCAAAATGCCTTTATTACTGGATCAAACCAAGCTAATAAGGTAAAAAGGTAAAAGAAGCGGCAACCCCACTGCATGTACTCAGCGAAATCGCCATGGGAGACCCAGCTAGTCGACCATCGGAGAAGAACTCTTCAAACCAACCACGCCCCGGGCAGGCAAATATGTACTCGCCACAAAACCCAAGCTATCCAGATCCTACACGCAACCCCGCACCTCGAGCCCCAAGCCAAGACCCAAAACAACCGAATTATGCAATGGCAGAATCGCAAAGAATGGGTAGTATGGGATCTTCGAGAAGCGACCCGACTCCGGGTTCAAGAACGCCGAACTGGTCCTCTACACCCTTCTCACCGCAGGTCCCTGTTTCAGGAATGAATGACCCGAACATTGGAAGTAGAGGACACTATCAATCTTTCCCATCGGCCGCAGACACATCGCAGACATATGGTGTGCCAAACGTCGGGGCAGCTCAATACCCTCCAATGTCGAATGTGGGGAGCATACCCCTTGAACAGTCAATGGGCATGGTCCCGGAGGGGCCTTTCGACCCGGATAACCTTACAGCATTGGGCAACATCATGGACGAAGGGTTGTTCTCTTTTCCATTTGCTTTTGATGGTAATTTCCAATTTTAGGTGGCCATTTTTGCTCATTTGAATCACTGTATATGCGTGATGTATAGCCTTTGCTGTCTATATTTGCTTTCAATAGATACCCTAACAAAATCCAAGGCTGAAATGATTCCGTTTTTACAAAATGAAGTTCATGCTAGGTTCGAACCTCTAGGTATTGCTTGAAAGCACTTGAGTCTAGAAGAAACTTGAAGTTCGTAAGGGTCTCGCGACATCGTTCATTTGCAAAGATTCAGCACTGTGTATGGGTATAAGAAACACAGAAGCATTTAGGATCACTCTATCCGAGTCCACGCCATTGTCACCTCGATCCACCTTGCCAAGTGTGCAGAATACGCTGCTCAAAGTAAGCCCATGGCCACCCATTATCTCGTTCCGTACGGCGTAGAAGATCAAATAACAGGTTCCTAGCACCGGGCTCGTCGATCCACGCGCTGCCTATAGGAAGATTAGCAAAGATGAACCTGCATTTAAAGGATTTGAAGGCGTCAACATACAAGCACAAAGAGCATGGCAAGCCATGATTCGTAAAGAGGGCTCATCATCCGCTGAAAGAGCAATACCAAAGAGATAGTTTAGGTTCTCAGAGATATGCTCCTATCGTCATGTCAGCACCCAGCTCGTTTAAAGAGAAAGCAACAAATGTCGAATAGAACTCACCTTAATTTGAATCAACTGCTCTCTTGAAGCTCCACGACTTTCATAAATCTCCGATTCACGAATCAACATCAGGGCTTTCGCAAGACACACATGCTGCATTGCAGTAGCTGAGAAAAATAAGTCTGAATCCAACTTGAACAAGCGAAATGCCAAAAAAGAAAGAAACTCACAATGCACCAAGCTGGTATACCAAACAACAGGGAAAGGCTTCCCATGCGCAGGATCCGGCGGCGAAACATGCAAAGGCGTAAAGGCATCAGACCTTGTCAACTCCCACTCTCTAATTCGTTGCTTGAGAGCATTCTCCCCCGCAACACCTAAATGACCCCCGTAATTCCGACCGGAGACATTAAAACAGAAATCAATCGTCTCGGCAAGTAGCCAGATCGCTCGGTTGACCCAATCTCCATCGCTAAGAAAGGGCTTGGCGACCCACCATCGGCGGAGACGGTCATCGAACGGGGCGAAAGTTAGCCGGAGACATTTTTGGTACGTAAGTGCGAATTGGATGTCTTGGATTACGAAGACCCAGAATGAGGCCGAGGCTAGTCCCCCGGAGATAGCGCAGTCGACGTGGGAACTTATGTAGACTGAGCCGGCTAGAAGGTGGCGTTGTGGATCGTTGGAGGGGGTGTGAGCTGCATGTGAATTAGTTTTTGATTCTTTTGTTTGATGAGGCCCTTTTTATTTTTTCATGTGATGGAAAGTTCGTACAAGAGATTTGTTCGAAGAAGCGGAGAATCACGGTTGAACTTAAGAGAATGTCGATGCCAATGTCGAATTCTGGCTTGTCGAGGACTGGGAGCATGATTGAGACGCAGCGCTCATGGTACTCGTCTGCCACTTCGGGAGAGACTGTATGTGCTGTACGGGATAGATGGCATGCTGCTACTGCTATACAGGCGTATAGTAGAAGTGGAGACTGGCTAGCACGCCGGGCGACATCCGCCGAGAAATGCCGCTCGGGGTCACCAGCATCAAGCTGTTGCCGTCATGTTAGCGACATGTTGGAAAACAGAAAAGGAATACATGATGGGTTTCTGCGCGAAGAGAACCTACCCAGTCTGCTAGATGTCGTTGGAAATGGCGTAGTAAATATGCTTCATTCACATTAGCCAGCCTTGGCTGACCAGTCGGCGTAGATAATTGCGATGAATGTTCCGATGCTGATCGCGAGCCGCCTTGCGATTCTGTGATATAAGATGGAACAGCTGTACTCTGCGCAGGTACTTCCATATTAGAAGAAGGCGTTGATCGCGCTTCGGATGATGAGCGGGAAGCGCATTGATGCCCAGTCACCGGCACAACAAAATAATCTGCCGCCGTCTGGTCGGTCTCATCCTTGAAGGAATCTAATAACAAATATTAGAATGTGATTCCAGTATACAATAGGAATAGGAAAATATGCGACCAGAAAATTATCAAGTAGACTTTTTTTTCCCCAGCGCTGAAACGCCACTTACACTCGGGCGAAGTTTCTACCCAGACCTGGTCAGTCGGGAAAGCCAGGTCGCTCTCACCGTATCTCGGGGGTCCCTTTCCCCGTAGAGATGGATTTTGACCATGGCGAAATGAAACCTCTTCTGATTTTCCTGGGGCAGGAATACATTCACGGCCAGATCGTTGGCAGCGTAGACATTGTGTTCCGGTTTTATCACCTGGGGGAGAAGGTTAAATTTTTTTTTTCTTTTTTCGCCCCCTGAACAGGGCTGAACACGTCTAACGTACATTTCAAATGGCGCAGACGGCATGTGAGGCTAAGCAGAGAGGTTAATAAAGAGCAATATTAGAGAGAAAGTAGCATGAGAGACTCACCATCCCCTCATTACGCAGCACCAGAGGTCAGAACTCGTACAAACAGGGAAGTATTCCAGAAGGAAGATAGACTCGGCATCCCGGGCCCGAGGATATAAGAGAAATAAGTCGAGACTATGCTGCAGGCACTATCAAAATCTATAAGATGGTTCCATCGCCTTAAGAAATGAAAATAGAAATAGAAAAAAAAAAAAGAAAAAGAAAAAATTATAAATCATAAATAAAACTAGAGTGGATTTATGAAAGGGCAAAAAAAAAGGCCAGCTTTGGAGTTTATTGGCAGATCTTCATGATTTCCATGTGGATATGGTGTTTTGGGGTAAAAGCAGGAAACAGTTTCATTAGCGGTTGGAGAAGGAGACAAGGATTAGCCCAGGCTACACACACGCCAGGGCAACAATAGTGGATTCACATTGGAACATCGTTGAATCCTGTTCCCGAATATAAAAATAAATAAAAGGTTACAAGAAAAGCTAACGCGGCCAACATCATATCCTCGAACACACTGCAACGTCCCCCACTACGCCCAGCGTTTTGACAGTCTTTGGGTCGATCTGGTTGGATGCAGAACATATCAGTCCCCACGCACGAGGTACCTAGGATGAGAACAAAGTTTTGCTTTCCCCCGATCAAGACCGATCGTTGCCGCAAGGAGAAAGATCAGGGAACGAGCGTTCTGGCCGAGTCACCGCGGCTTAATTCGGGATCCCGCCACTGGAGCAGGCAAGAACAAGCGAGTTTGCACAATTCTCTGGCGGCTTGACTTATGTATGCAGGTAGTACGATACAGTATGAGTGGGCGGGTTTATGCTGGAGGATTGAAGACGGTTCCTGCAATGGTTTCATATAAAGAGTCTACGGGGTGGTGGGGGGGTTGATTTGTTCATTGGTTTCGTTTTCGTACCTATTGCAATTTCATTTGCTGATCTCTAATTCTGCACAGCTTACAGTCTATTATCCTTCTTTGGACTTTTCCACGGAAATTAGTTTGTTTGAAAGGCGCATTAATAAGCATGGGTAAGCCAAGCGACCAATCGTAAGTATCCACTGCTCCACAAATGACACGGCAGTGTGTCTCCATGTTTTTTGTACACTGTCGGAGACTTTTGTGTGCATGCACTCCGACCTCATTTGAACTCTCTCCTCTCATTCTGGCCTGTAACAACAGTCCTTGAAGATTCAAGCTTCAGCAGAAACGCTAGTGTGACCAGGGGGGAAATCAAGATATCCACACCTTGCCCCTGGTTGGAGGTTCTCACCGACCTGCCTTGTTGAGATTACGCGCGTTGACCACAATCGTGGCTAGAGTATGGCGTCAATTTCAGGGACGGAGACTTCGTACCAGATGTAGATGGGCCATGTGGCGGCCACGTCTCGTTGGAGTAGAAGCATAAGAAACAAGATAGAATCATAGTCACATCAAACTCAAAAGCCATCAACCCACATGGATACGATCATGAATATCTGTAGAGCCAGGGAAATGAGATACACAACGTCCACTTCTGACCGAGTAATGGGATCGGCGACGCCGGGATCGACTCTGGCACTTGAGAAATCCCGCAGAGGGTGGAGTCATAAAGCGGGCCAGTTCAAAAGAAGAAAATTCGGCACTATCCGCGATTCGTTCGGTGTCGGGTTTAATTTCACTGGACCCGTGGATGGCGTACTCCGGACCCGTCAAACCCTGTCGATCGTGAGGAGAGGGAGGGAAAGATGAAGCCCGAGCACCACCAGATGGAAGCCGACTCTGTGATTCGCGATCGCCGTGAGGACAATGCCGAGAAGCGCAGTAGAACAAAGTTAAATCGTACAAGACAAGGTTGATGGGCCCCCCATTTCCCGGAGCTATGTCCAGAGATAGATGTGTTCGCCCGTGGCCTGGTGTGGGGGTACATAGAGGCCGAGTCATCCAGCTGCCTTTTTGAGATAGATGTGCCGAGCGGGTCTGTAAGATTGGATGTGCGTAGTGCCGTATATCCCGGAGATAACTGGTATTAGGGTGGGTTAGTAGGAGCGAAGGAGAGAGTTCATCTGCAAGAATATGGAGTAAAAATTAGGACATATAGGAGAAGGAGGAGGGGTGGGTTGAAGGGAGATAGCGGTAAAGGAAAAATCCAGTAAGTGATGTAGTAGTAGTATAGACTTATCTGAATTGATAAACACGATAACATGAATTTCTCTATCTTGCATACTTCGTAGCTTCACAATCAACTTCAAGGCATGGGGATTCATGTCAGGTGACACTCTTATCTTTCCCCTCAACGCTTTGACATCATTCAATCCGATTCCCTTTGTTCCTTTTATCTACCATTTCGCTCAATAAATCGAAGTTGTTCTTCTTCAAACATATAATAAATAACAATGCCATAAACCATGTCTCTAAACCGCATATCCTTCCTAGAAGGATGGGAGCGCAATCCACCTGCATTTCTACGAAGGAGTCGGGAAGAGCCCCTATCAGACACCGAGTCCGACACCTACCAGGACCTCCCAGAAACCTCATCTGTGGCATCTTCATTCCCATCCACGTATAGCAGACTCAATTTCAATCCGTATGCGGGGCCTGGCTGGAACGAGAGTCCTGATGATCATGATCGCCCTTCATTGCTTGGATCCTTGGGTCTGGTACTGTCCCCCACGACAACGCGGGACAGTCAGTCTCGTGTGGACCCGCTTCGACCGGCAAGTCCTGCAAGTCCTACGGCAAGTCCTGCAGCTGTGCCAGGACCACCTAAGGAGCCGGCCTCATGGTCAGATACTACGGGTGCCTTTGAAGTGAGCCCCGCAAAACGTGTCGGTACGTGGAAATGAATGTTTTCTTTTTCTCAGTTTAACTTTATTTTTGATTGGAGTCGAGGGGAGAGAGTTGGAGAACCCCGAAACCCCATATGGAGTAAGGAGTATGGAGTATATGTACATCCTTTACTCCGGACCTCGGTATGTAGCATTCAGAGTTCGGGAGATTGACTAACATCCAATCGATAATTCTAGCTCAAGTATGTTTGGCCGTAGTTTATTGCTTCCTCGCAGCAGGCATCGTGTTTGGGTTTGCCGCCTTGAAACCGGTCCTCATTCGTGAGAACGTATATCGTAATTTGTGTTCAAAACAGGAACTTAAGGATCATGTCGTCGTCTGCGACAGTCAAGAAATTAGGTATGATTTCTTCTCTTCCAAAGGAGCAAGTCTTACCCCTGTACGGACGCTAATGTCTCTTGCCATAGGCTGAACTTGATGTTCACCATCGCCGCCGTTGCTACCAACGTCTCAGCACTGCCCGTAGGAACTATACTGGATACATACGGCCCGCGCATAGCCGGTATTATAGGCAGTTTTTGTCTAGCAGCTGGAGCAACTCTATTTGCATTCGCCAACCAGTTACCCTTTGACGGATACATCCCAGGATACCTACTATTAGCCCTCGGGGGGCCATTCGTATTCATTCCGTCCTTCCATCTCTCCAATGCGTTCCCAAAGCACTCCGGCCTCATACTGTCCATGCTGACAGGGGCCTTCGATTCATCCAGCGCCTTATTCTTGTTCTTTCGACTGCTCAGCGAACACACTGCAGGCAGTGTGTCCATACGAAGATTCTTTTTGGTATACCTGATCGTTCCCATCTTCATCACGATAGTGCAGATCGCAATCATGCCGACGACATCATACAAAACGACGGGTGAACTAGTCCTCCAGGCTGAGGCACAGGTAATCGAGGAAATCAATGACCAAATAGACGATACCCTTCATGACCGCAACGAAAGTGAACGCCAGCGAAATGACAGACGCGTTCATCGTCAAAGCATTGTTCATTCTATCCAGGATTTGCTTGATGATGGCACATCCTCAATAGCGGATAGCATTGACGATAGGGTATTCAATCATAACCAAAGCCATACGTTCAATCATACCGCGCACGACAATGGGAACAATAGCTCAAGCACAGAGACAGTTGTCCCACAGCCTCAGGATTTGCTGCAAAACACAAATACGCCCGACGTCAGCAAGAGTGGCATCTGGGGAATACTTCACGGTCAATCAGCATTATCTCAACTCCAAACACCGTGGTTCATCTTGCTATCCCTCTTCACAGTCCTCATTATGCTTCGCATAAACTACTTTATAACAACCCTCCACAAACAATACTCCAACCTTCTCTCCTCCCCAACAGAAGCCACAAAGATAAACACAGTATTCGATATCCTCCTGCCCGTCGGCGGACTTTTCTCTATCCCATTCATAGGTACAGTCCTTGACAATCTGCGCACACGAACAGTCCTCTTCATCCTAGTCACGATAGCCACTATAATCGGTATCCTAGGCTGTATACGCGGCAGTGAAATTGCAGCATATAGCAATATCATTCTATTCGTGCTATACAGACCGTTCTACTACACGTCTGTTTCGGATTACGCGGCGAAGGTCTTTGGATTCAGAACCTTCGGCAAGGTGTACGGGCTCGTTATCTTTCTTGCTGGCATTGGAAACTTTGCGCAGGCGGGTTTGGATTGGATTACGCTTGTTTCGTTTTCGGGGGATCCGGTACCGGTTAATGTTGGGTTGACTGTTTCTGTTGCGGTTGTTGGTGGGTTGTTTGTTGGGTTTGTGAGTTTGGAGACTGAGAAGGTCTTGCGGAAGGAGGCGGAGGCTCAGATTCAGAGTCAGGTTGAAGTTGATGTGAGAAATGGCGCTGAATATCCCAATGTTCTATCGAGAGATTGGGAGAGGGAGCCTTTGTTAGGTAGTGTTGAGGCTGGACAGAGGCAAGGACAGCGAGTATATGGATCGTGATGGTAAATTTTACGTATCATGATGCCTCAATTGCATTTGAGTATCTTCAAGTTGAAGTGCATGTACCAGTATATACTAGCAAATTTTCCTCATCAGCGTCGTCTGTTTGGTTTCTGT
Source organism: Talaromyces sp. PF30-5 (assembly GCA_023626375.1). Lineage (NCBI taxonomy): Eukaryota > Fungi > Ascomycota > Eurotiomycetes > Eurotiales > Trichocomaceae > Talaromyces > Talaromyces sp. PF30-5. The sequence goes on along the minus strand of JAMAGU010000011.1, from coordinate 791,154 downwards.
ACTATATACTAGTACGGAACAACCTTTTGGTGCTTGTAAGGTCGTTTCACATGTACTACCCGTGGACCTACACGGTGTACTTCCACTGGCAGTGGACACATGTAATCTACGGATCCTATACCTAACTTCGTACTAGGCAGCAGTATACGTGCCATAAACGAAGATGCCAGTGGCGATGACCTCGAAAGACAGCATTGAATTAGAGGACAAGAAACTAATAATGTCTGAAGAGCGTTCAATTTCCAATTGATAAACGAGCCAGCCGCACAAATGATCAAAATATGCAAAAATTTAGACCGAGTCTCACGAGACAATATGTACTAGAATAAGATATCATAAGCAAAACATGAAATCCAAGCAACTCCAGTGTTGAAGCGATATCCCGTTTGACAGAACTCAAGATCTTCATCAATTCATTCAGCAAAAAACAGGTAAGGAATCGAGGTAGGGTATTGTAAACAAAGGATATAGGGCAAGATTAGCAGGTAGTAAGAAATTCAGCGCCTTTCTCTGCATAGATAGCCAATAGATAGAAAGAAAAGAAGAATAGAAGCGGATGATAAGAATAAGACAGGAGCAAGTGGAGCGATAGCGAAAGGATAGCAAGTATTGCACAAGGTGCATTGAAGAACGTAGTAAAATGTATTCCCATAAACTTTTGTCATCAGGTTCGGGTTTTAGTCTGTTGCCAGAAATCTTCGACTTCAGTCCAGAGAACCGTGCCGGCAGTCTCTCCAGCTGTATTGTGCCAAAGCATTTCTGTCAACATCCCTCTGGTCTGGAGCCAGCTGCTGATATTAGAGCGCCGCGCGGTGCCGGCGAGTGCAGAGACGAAGAAAGGGCGGAGGGGCGTATCGGAAGCTGCGATGCCGGCTAGTGTTAAGACCCATATAAGGGGGAGACGGGTACTTGATGATGACCAAAGGACACTTGAGGTTGGATCAAGGAGGACAGCGTGAATATCTCGTGCTAGTCGCTTAAGAGGACTGTTTTGAGCTGGAATGGGGAAGATGATTCCCACGCCGAGAATCAAACCTGCAAGGCGACAAGCTTCATATGTAGCACTCTGTGTTGGGTGGGCGAAGTAGTCTGAAATTTGTGTGGCGGGTTGGAGGGCGAGAAGAGTGTACTCGGTGAGGTTACGTTGATCAGCTAGGAGTGAATGGTTGACATCCACACGCTCAGGGTCGTCAGAACCGATGCGTTCAAGGACTTGCATATAGCTGCGGGCAGCTTGGAAGGCTTCGGCCATCTGGGGCGTCAAGCCTATGACTTGAAGCTGTCCGAAGCCGTGCTGGATATCCACTGAGTTAAACCCAAGTAACTCCTGGACTGAGATACCTAGCCGGCTTTCATCTAGTGGCCAGAACTCAAAGATAGGCTGGATACACCAGCAAGCGGCAGCGAATATTTCCGAGCTGAATGGTTGCGACTCTCAGATGACTAGATACTGGGATTGATGACTTGGTGAAACTTACAAGCTGATAGTTGTCGCCAACCCGGGAAACCTGATATTTCGCAATCCGCCGCGCATTTTTATCAGTGCGACCAGTCCTTGAATATGAATCTCATTGGGCTTAAGACATCCATAGACCTTAAGCCATTGCAGCCACTGGAATGGAGGGTTGAAGGGGATGGATTGTGATTGGGTATGCGATTTATCTGGGGCTTGGTGATGTGCCATACAGATGATGCTCAAGATAACGGCGTCACTAAACATGCGTGACGGGTCTCGGACAGCTGCATTGATATGCTTAATCGATTCCATCTCACAAACCTGCAAGAATGCATCTTCCCGCGGGCCGTACTCGATCCTGGGTTCCCACCGGTTCATATGCAGCACTCGCTGATGGCATAAAGAGCCATACATAAAGGCCATATGAAGAGCGGGATCTGATCGTGAAAGCGAGAACCATAACTCTGGAGGTTTCGGCATCAGAGAAATAATACCCACTCTACTTGAAGCTCTCGGGACAATTCCAGGCCAGAGAACTTGAAGACCTACAGGTGGCAGCACCCAACGAGTCAGTATATATGACTTGTTCGCAATATGATGACGGACAATTGATTTATGAAGGGAGGAGGGACGATAACGAACAGTAATTCTGGCGTGCATTTACCATTGCCGGCGAGATGTTCAAGTTATTCGATGGGTATGTGTAGAAGGGGTCTAGGAACCCGGATATCAGCGGCTCGACGGTGGAAGTCAAGGATGAGGTTAATGGTCGGCCATCTGGCGGCGGAGAGGCCTCGTCGCTACTCTCGCTACTGTCACTGTTATGCGACGGTGGGAAAGGTGAGCGTGGCCATTTGCGATGGGAGGGATCATCCGGTACGGCGTAGAGTAGATCATGTCGCGAGCTTGGTGGACGATTTACGCGGCAATGCGATCGTTGGGGAGCTCGCGAAACAGTCGGGAAAGACGCATGCTCGAGATCTTCAGTCGAATCCACGTGGGACGGTAGCACAGCAAGACTTGGGTTGTGAATGGGATAGGTGATGGGGTGGGTAACGGCGCGGGAGGGATTGGAGGACTCGGCGCGGTCTCTGGTCTGATCGGAGATCCAACGGCCGACGTGAGCGCGGACGATGCGCTGCGTGTTGATGCGTTCTGTCTCAGATGTGGGTCTGGCGTTCACAAAGTTAATGCCTTCTTTAGCCATGCGCTCTTTGGCAGAGCTCTGATTCTTTTTAAGCGCCATCTTTTCTTGTCTTCCCCGACATCCCCTCTCCCCCTGATCCCTTTGTCACCTTGAGCAGGTGTTTTCCGCAAAACCTATCACCGGCGCAAAACGCAATTATAAGAGATAGCCAGGACCGATGTGGTCGGCATTCTGGGTTCAGGGGAAGAAGCAAAGATCCGTGCGACGGATGTGCAGACCAAGTGGTAGAGAGACAAGAACTTGAATGAGGGGGGGGAAATTTCACGAGTGAGGAAGTAACCAGGGATTATAAGGTGTCCGGGTCGATTGCAGGGACATGACAAGTTGGGAATAGAGCCGGAGAAACTCAAAATGGGGGTGGGGAAGAAGACCGCAACATGAGGCTATATAGTTCAAATGTTGCATAGTTCCAAGGTTGACAAGCCAGAAGGCCGCCGGATCAAATCACCGGAATCACCGCATCTTAACCACCCAAAACTACCAATCCAGCCTTCAAACGTCCAAGCAGGTCTTATTTCGTGCAGAGCGTCAAGGATTATTGCTCTATTCTGGGATCTTCAGCTTTGATTCGCCTTGACCCTGGTCTAGCTTTGCATTAGATCACGCCCTGGTTTCCCTCACCTTTCTTTTTTCTTTCTTTCTTTTTTTTTTTTTACTTTTTTTCTTTTTGCGCCGCATCTCTACTGCGCACGCTGCCTGCATACAGATGACGGGGGAATACGTCCGCCCATCCGGATGCCTAAGAAGAAGCCTTCCAGTCGAGGCGATCTATCATTTTCGCTTCCCAAGGAGCTCTCGTTAGGGTGGTGGAGATGCTACCTTCAAGAAGAACGAGTAGAGGTGTGTATCGGCGCCGCCCACTTTAGGGGTCCAATGGCCAATCCACCGGGTCGTGGCATATGGACGCCTATGTGGCTGGGTTTACACCGATCTGCAGGTTTAAGTGGTCGGATGGACTCTACATGGACTCTACACACGACCTTCATATGAACCCCTCAGCGCCTGCAAAGACAAAGGGGGCGGAAATAAACTCCCACGACACACGCCCAACGGTGCTGGAGACCCTCAATCGCCGATAGGTCCAGAGCCCGGGCTCGAGTGTCCATGCAGCCCCCACCGTGATGACATATGATGATGGCATTGTCGATCCCTCGGGTACATGTACAGCTCCCTAACTGCTGGATGTTCATTGACTAATGCACCTGTGGACGCATTGAAACGCATGGCTCCATACGCAGCCCAACGAAAATCGATACCCCAGCTATTCGTTGATCCCCCGATCGTCTGCAGAAACTTGGAACCGACAATAGTACCATCTGCCTGATTCGGCGCTGTAGGGGGTGCTGCATGCGCTAATGCCAATTTTGCACAGTCGAGACCACCGTGACACACCAGGTGTCCAGCAACACACCGTTAAGGCTTGCTTTAGGCTGTGCGTCTGGGTTGCACGGCAAAAAAACCGCGTGACGTGGAGGCTGCCAAAAGGGGGGATTAACCATTATATAGATTGGACAATTGAGCAGGTGGGTTTATGTTTCATTGGCTAAAATATAATAATGTGCATCCGGAACTCATTTTCAGATGCCGGCGGGAGGAACCTTGAAACCTTGGAAGTTCGGCATCCGATGCAGAGAAGAGGGGGGTGGGGGTTGGAATTCTAAAGAAGGAAAACGAAAGACGGAGAGACTTAGAAAAGGCTAAAATCTTCAAAATATCGAAAATAACTAAAATGCGAGACATTACAAAAACAAGAGCCTTCAGCATAAATGCAAGCAGCCCGTTTAGTCAATCTCGAGCAGGGTATATTTAGCATTCGTACCGGTGAGTGGATCCTGGTACTGCTCTAGCGCACTCTCAACAACGGACATATATGCAAGGACCTGCTCTTCTTGCCAGCGACGACCGACGACCTGTACAGCGGTAGGAAGACCGGCCATCTTAGCTGCGTCATAGTGCTTCCAGGCACCATGTGCAACGGAATGGTCGCTACCCAACCGCTTGAGGACGTTCTTGTAGGGAGCGGAGAGAGCGTCGCGTGTAGCATCAACATGACCTACCGGAATCACACCGGCAGAGTAATCTAACAAATTGAACAGGAAAGTGTAGCCGCAAGATGACATCGCATCTCGCATGGCTTTATGTGGCAGGGCGGGAGTGGCATTGACGGGGCACAGAATGAAATCAAATTGCTGAGGCTCAGCGTTCCACCAGTTATGCCAAGTGGCACGGAATGCTTCACGCTGCGCAGTGAGAGTCCACAATTCAGCGGAGGATTTGGGAGCAAAATTTCGGATTAGAGTAGCAAGGATGGTGTCGCGCTTGATGTAGCGCACGTAAAGATAGTAAAGATAACGCAGAGGGCGAGGGAGGTGAGCAATGCGGGTCATCTGGTCTGCACCCGGATCAGAAGGCTCAAAGCTGCGAAGAGGAGCGTTGAAGTGGTGGCATCCGTCAGCGTTCAGAAGTTGAGATGCAAGGTTAAACCCGGTGAAGGGGTCAGCTCCCTTGGGAGTAGTGATTTCAGTCACCGTGTGGCCGGCTTGAGTTAAAGCAGCGACAGTTGTAGAAAGAGCACGTTCGATAGCTGGAGTGGGTGGTACAACACCTAAGCCAATCGTCGAGTCAACATTATATTCACCACGCACTAAGAATCATAGAAAAAAGAACAGAGAAAAGGGATAAAAGCATACCATCGTTACTCATCAATCCAATTCGGAGTGGTTTGGCTTTTGCCTCGGCCTCGAGCTCACCCCGCCAAGTAATCGGGTGAACAGTAGTATCATATTTCCAGGGTTCCATACCGATAATCGCGCGAGTGAAGTATGTCAGATCATTCAGGGTGCGAGCCATAGGGCTGAAAACACTTGCAATGCCTTCTTGGCCAGGCATACTGGTGCTCACGCCGGCCTTAGGCCAACGACCAGTGCTGCAGCGGAGGGAGTAAATTCCACTCCAAGCAGCTGGCACACGAACGGACCCAGCAACATCCGAACCAATACCAATACGACCACCTTGTGCTAGTAAAGCACCCTCCCCACCAGTTGAGCCACCTGGTGAATATTCTGGTACATGAGGGTTGCGGCAGTGGCCCCAAAGCCCGTTGGCAGATTCAAAAGACAACAATGTGATAGGCAAAGCGGTCTTTGCGTATGGAACAGCACCTAAATTAATTCAACCCGAATCAACACAAGATCCATTGGTCTCATATGTGAATAAAGAAATGAAAACACACCGGCATCTTTGAACAGTTTGGTCATAGCTCCATCCTCAGTGAAAGGCTTCAATGCTTTGGTGGAGTAGCCCAGAGTCGTGTCGAACCCCTTAATTTGAACGGAATCCTTGAGGGAGATCGGAATACCCGCCAGCGGACCCTTAAGATTCACATCGGATTGAAGCCATGACTCTGCTTCTGGGAGCAGAAGCTCAGTGATACAGTTCGTCCGCTTCTGTGCACGGACAGCGACCTTGCCATACGTGCGGAGAACAGTCAGAGCTGATGTTTTGGAGCTTTGAATATCCTTGACTAGCTCTTCAATCGGCTGATTAATGATCTCCTTGTCTTCTTTTGTAATTTGGAGAAGATAGGGATGAGGCAGGGAAGCAAAGCGGAGTTCCCTCTCTGCTTGCTTTTGGTTGCTGGGGGCAAAGTTAGATGTGGCTCCAGGTGGACAGATTAATTATACAAGACGGTTTATCTGTATCAGCCGGCTGTTGAGAAGACTTACCGTATGCGACGATACGTGAAATAGTCGAATGGAGGAAGCATTTTGATGTAGCGGTGTACAAGGAAGACGAAGGCGAGGATGAGCCTGTTTATGAACCTTTTGCGGGGAAGGAGCGCATGCGGAGATGTCTTATCTAAGATAAGCCCAGCCGAGATAACACCCTCGGCTGGAGCCGGCGGACTTTACTCCGTCAAGAGGTGTGTGTTTTGAGGTCCATTGTAAATTGAACTCGAGACAAACGGATATCTCGGAATGTCAATGTATAATGCTTAAATATTAATCTATCCAAGCTGCCTGTGGGTGTGTTTCAAGTCTCGTGAAGCTCACTACGAAGAGCCGGCTATATCGTTTGCCCCAGCTGCGCTATGACGACGGTCGGTGAAGGGATGAACAACTAGTAGTACCTCAACAAATGCTAGTAATTTTCTTGAGACTTGATTTTGAACTTTATATTTTCATGCTCAGTATGACTAACATCATACTATCAACTATCTACTCGAAACCTGAAGCGCCAAGCCTATGAAAAAAGCCGCCCTGGAGGCGTGGCGGGTATATGTACTAGATCTCCATTGTTCAAATCCAATGTGCAACCTCGAGGTCCCCCAAAGGCGAAAATAGAAACCCAAAACGCCAATAAAACCGATTGCGCCCCCGTATGCAATTTGAAACCCCATAATTGTCGTATCCGGCTCATCCGAGGCTCTATGGCTCGATGCTCTGAAGCCAGTTGTGCTTGCTAAGCCACCAAACAATCACACCACCAGTCGCAAGAAGTATGAGACAGAAGAAGATCACAAAGCCCCAGATAAGAGACTTCTTACTCTTCTTTCGTTCTCGCTCAAGCCATGAGTCTTGTGGTCTGGTATCCCGGTTAGCCTGTTGCCCTTCGTGAGACATCAAGGGATGAACACACTTTTCGGATGTTGGAGTGTCTAGTTTGTTGGGTATGCCCTTCGATTCTTCATCGAGATGGACTGCTGTTGAGAAGCGTTTCCAGAAGTATGGATCACGAACGAGGGCCATCTCTGTTCTGGGTGTGAGGAAGCAGGGGCTCGATAGAGGATGGTGTAGTGAAGCCCCTTTTTGGGTTTGTTGTCAACCAAGCTCTCGCAAAGGGATTTTTGAAAGCTGTAAAGATTTAAACGAGTATAGCCGGAGAGTAAGTGGGAAGTTCAGCGTTGATTGGGTCCCAGGGAGAGGACAAGAGCTGCGGCGGAGGTGGGATATCGGCTGGGGTTGAGGGGAACATTACATAGCAATTAGGTGGATGGGAGAGGCAGGCTTAACATTGTAACAAAAAGTGGATGGTAGGTAGGTCAGATGCCACTGATCCATTGGAGAGACTGGCATGGTGGGCTGCCTTGGCCATCCGTCTCGGCTATGTAGCAGATCTCCGCGCGTAAGTTCTAGCCATATACAATTTGGCCCTGGAATAATAAACCAGCTGCTATGGTGACAGGTTTACCAACTGGATATTGCTGATTGAGGGCGGAAATGCCGTTGTTGATGCTGGTATGCGGAAAGGAATGAAGGGATGGGATGTACAAGTGCGTTGAACCAGCCAACCCCTGTGCGTCCCATGCCAACGGCTATGTAAATAAATTATGATCTCTTATTTACATTGGATTGGTTAATTTACACGGTCTTACAAATGGGCCACCATGGATGTTAATGGTGGGCCTCCGTCTAACCATGCATGAACCGGCATTGGTTGAATATCGAGGCATAGATCTGGATCGTTGCGGGAACCACGGAAACCACGCGAGCCAAGGAAGTTGGCAGCCTAAAGTAGACTGGAGTAACAGAGAGACTAATAGCATGATTCATGTATGTGAGTTATTGATGTTTTGACCAGCAGAGGCATACGTGATCTTGGCGTCGAAGGCATTGCGTGTATCGCTGGACGTCTGCACAAGGGATGACTGGAAATCAACTCGCATCGAAACACGAGGCTGTGTCTCTAGAACAAATCACAATGTGACGTGGCGTTAAATATTCGGCAATCTGATCAGATATCATGTCGCAAGTATTTGCACAGGTGCTGTCACGTATAGAGTCGAGTTTCTTATGCAACTTATCATGAGACTGGAAGCTTAATGCCACCGACAAGGAATACACCCGGGAGATAAAACAGGAATGAAATGTCAGCGGGTAGATAAAGCCCTTTGGCAACAAGGCTAATAAATCAATAGAAGCCGTGTACCTAGTATGGCAGTCTGAATCACGGTTAAGCTTTTGTTCCTGGGGCTTCCATTCTAGAGCAATTTTATTGGACGATAGAGGAATATTTTCGAGCCAGTATGCCTTTCGAGCGTCCCATGTAGTAGGATGTGTCTGATCGGGGAACTCTTCTCACGGCTCCACTCCAAGAAATGTCATAGCCTTCAGATGTACTTTTGACGATAACGATGGAGGAGGTCTGGTGCCTGGGTGTTTAGATTCGAATGTGAGGTCGATTCGTAGAGTTGTCGACGATTCGAAATCATTCTGAGGCATAGTTGTCATCGGTATTTGAATTGCTGAGGGTTGAGCCGTTGAAGCCTTCAGTAATCCTAGAGACGATCGAAACATTCCTTTTCTCAGTGATTTCTGAGAATCCAATCGATAATATCTGCTCTTTGGGGGAACTAGGATCGGCGCGAGCTCAGAAATCTTCGGCAAAACGTAGATCGGATGGCTGTACTCTCAGGTCATTCTTTTCCGATCATCCTTTGGGACCACAACCTTCCCAAGTGGCAAAAGCAATCTCGTATGTAATCTGTGTTTCCTTCGGGCCATGCCATGACTACCAGTAAGCTGTTGTGTTGAGTTTCCGAGACTTGCAGGTAGTTTCAAATGTTCTTGCCGAAGTCTTGAGCTGCAAGATTTGTGGTGACAGGCTTGACCGGTAATCTTGATCATGAGGGATGATAAATTGGAATGGAATGGTTTATGAAGTGTTAGGCTGGAGTTCGACGTAAGCTGTGTATTCGTGCATTGGCAAATCCATACGGAGAAAGGTCAGCTTGAGAGCATGAACAGGCACAGCGACGTGAGTTACCATATTCTCCACAGTCGTCTGCATGTTTCCTACTAGAATTTAGCTTTTCAAGTTATCACACGTGCAAGTTTGTGAATTTGAACTGACCTTGAAGACAAAGCGTTAGGTCGTCAACATCAATCAGGTGATGTGGCGTAAATAACAACTTTCCCGCGATGGCATCGCCAGTTTGAAGATCCCCATGGATGGATCTGCAAGCTGATCGATGCTCAACATTTGAACACAACACTAGGGCCTTTCATGATTGGAGATAGTTGCATGTACTAACTCAATTTGAACTTGAATAAGCTAAGTCCCGTCTCAGCTTTTAATTTAAAAAGATAATATTTTCCGCATTTGAAGTGCACATGTGGTTCTAATGTTGCTATCTAGCACAGTATAAAGATCGGTAGAAACAAGGTTTGCCGATGAGTCTCCACCAACGAATAATTAAATAGTTTGAAGCACTTTTAGTGCAGCCAAGCGTATAAGTGACTTCGATTTGACCTTGAATGGCCAGAGAATTTCCACTAGTATCAGGTCAGAATACATCCCCATAAAGGAAAAAAAAAAAAAAAAAAAAAAACCTCAATCCAACTTACTAGTATCATATAGTTAATCACAATTGTGCCAAAAGCTCAGCCTTATCACTAGTAGCGTCATGAATCATATAGCCGACTTAATATTGCCACTCGGCAAGATAATCCTTTGCCGACCGCTCCCCTCAATCCAGAAATCCCACCACGAGAAATTTCACCGACACTGCAGCAAAAGTGCGATCGGTGCAGTGATTTCATAGCGAAAGCTCGGAGATAATGCGATCGACTACTAGCAAAGGGGTTAGCGACGCCGCAATCAAGCGCCAGAAGAAGAAATCTATCGCGTGAGTAGCTAAGCTACCCACTTGATTTACCGACCAACCCACTTATGTCTACTAGCTGTCGGAGATGTCATACCCACAAGATTAAGTGCTCTGGGGGCCAGCCCTGCGTGAAGTGTCGGCAATTAGGCTATGATGCCGAATGCACGTATGTCAATCGCGATCGTCAGATCAAGGTGCATGAGAGGTAAAGTCTAGCAGTCAGCCCCGGGTCTATAGCTCTTACTAATGTTTGGATAGCTATCTTGAGCAATTAACCGCGGAGAATGAGCGTCTGCGCGAACAAATATCGCAGTCACCGGTGGAAGTGACGCCGGGAAATCAGAGAGACCAAGGTTCGTCGCCCCGATTGAACGATCAGAGGACCAGCCAGTTAATAACAAACATAAGTGACGGAAACAACGACACAAGACACTGACACACATGTGCATAATCCCATGCTTGGTGAAAAGGCTTGGTTTCAGCCCTATGATCCCTCAGCCCCACCTATTTACATTGGTGAAGCAGCTTGCACAGCATTTGCCACGCGACTTCGTCAAGTCCTGACCAGGAACAACAAGACGTCCCATATGACTCGGACACAGTACACCGATGACTCGACATTAATGAAGCTTCGCAGCCCGCCACCTCGATGGCCCAGCCTTGCACAGGCTCGCTTACTTATTCAAGTCGTCTTCAACCAAGTGAGCCGGGTCTACCATTTGGTTCTGCGCAAGTCGACAATGGAGGAACTCGATGATCTATACCGCAAAGGCAATTTCGACGACCCAATACTGACTTGCAAGTTCTTTGCCTTATTTGCGTTGGGAGAGGTATATTCGGCAAGAACAAATACAGAGCTGGAATGTGGCGTTCCCGGAGCGGCGTTCTATGTCAATGCTTTGATGTTGATTCCTATTCTACCAGAACGACCAAGTCTCGCGCATATCGAGTCACTCTTACTTTTGGTAAGACTTCAAGAAGAATTTTGGATTTCGAACATGAAGGGAGTGTTAGCTAATATTTGCAGTCTCTGTATTCCTATTTTCTGAACCGTCGACACTCGGCCTTCTTTTTAGTTGGAAGTGCTATGCGTATCGCATTAACACTGGGGTTACATCATGATATTCCTGAAGGTCAATGCACCGATTTGATAGACCGGCAGCATAGGATTCGGTTATGGTGGGCCATTTATGTGTACGATCGCATGTATGGATCCAAAGCGGGCTGGCCGATTCAACTATCCGATGACGATATCCATGTCGAGATGCCATCAACTGTACCGGGCGACATGCACGATCAACAGTTTTCCGATACCGATTTCCTGGTTGCTAGCATCGACCTTGCAGGGATTACTGGACAGGTCATTGAGAAAGTATACAGTCGCAAGAAACATCCAGATTCATTCTTGCAGCGGGAACAGAAACTCTTGATTGCTCTGAAACAGTGGTCACAATCATTACCTGATCATATCCGGCTTAATCAAGATGGACCCCTTCCCAAGAATGTAATCTCCTTACATCTCCAATTTAACCAGGTGAGTTTGGGCCAAGTTGGACGTGTTGACTTTGATCGGTTTGCTAACCCAGATCAAGTGTATCATGTTGGCGACACGACCCATTTTACTCTATCGTTTTATCCAATCGCGAGAGCCCGATCATGGCGAAGACAAAAATACCACGCACGCGAGCTCCCAGGCTCTAAAAGCTCTTAGCGATGCATGCATCCATGCTGCAAGGCACACACACTCGCTGATCGTAGACGAGTGGATCAACGGTACCCTGCCGATCTTTGGATACTTCTACGCGCACTACCTCTTCTCCTGTGCACTTATCATGGTGATCTCCAGTCAGCTGTACAGCGAGAACTATAATGACTTTACGCTATTTGAAACGGCCTTCGAGATCCTCTACGCAATGAGCAACCACGGGAATCTAGCCGCGAACGAATTCTACGATAACCTGGAATGTGTACGAAAATGCGTCGATCATAGACATGGTTCGTCCAGTCGCCAGTCGCTCTCCAATCAAGTTCATCGCCCATACGACCCGAATCTCACCGATTATGCACGTTCAGTCCCTGGACTAGTCGCACGGGGCGCCAGCGTCGAGGGACCGTCAGGCCACCACCCGGCGCTGCCCGAGCCCACGGCACCGGGCAATCTGACAGATGAGATGGATTTCTTGGGCGCGAGTATGGAGGAATTTCTTGCACAACCTGATGTGGACTTTGGGCCGCTGGACCCGTCGGGACAGCCGATTAATGTCGCTGATGCGATGTACTCGTGGCCCAATTTCTCGCTGTGGACTGCATGATAGACGCGTTGGGAAGAATCGGAGTAGGAATAGAACTGAATACCCAATAATAAGATTTGAATGAATCCAATGACGCAGTTTCTTTGATGACAATACCCATCCGACGGGGGCAGGTGACTTACTTAGTTCCTGAGTCTGCCTGTGCTGTTTAAATGTTGTTCTGTACCTGGCGGCTGGTTGGAGCGTAAAGTCTCGTATGATGACGGCAGCTGAGTGAATCATAAGCCTCAGAGTCATAATACAAACTGATAAGTGATAGCTTGTAATCGTTCCATGCTTCAAAAATGCTGTTTATTTGATCACCCTGTGCTCCACTCCGCTCACTTTGTTCTCTTTACACTACTTTATTCTCCCTTTTTGGGTTGATCCCCCCTTCTACGAACACGATCAAGTGGGGTCTCTCCATCTCCCCCACATGTCTGTGCCTGACCGCCCCTCGCTGCCTATTGACGTGGACTCTTCAAAAGAAAGCAATGCGCTGGTCGCGGTCTCGAGATCCGACTCTGACAGCCCGAATGCAATGTCTTGGGGAAATCTTATTAACCCGGACAAAAGTCCTGCCCCATTGCTAGAACAGCTTTGCTTGGGGATCGCGCAGTTGATGGTGAGCCAAACAATCCAGACCGCCAGAATGAAACTCCTCCACTAACAGAGATCACCAGCCCACTTTCGACTCTAGTGGCACAACAGATCTCACGCCCGAACGTATCGCAGCTTTCTACCGCAAAGTCGGTGGCAACTATGATACACTGTTCCTAGAGACAAAGGCGCAAGCCCTGTCCTTCATTTACCAGTCGCTTGGTTGCTTTCACAGTCTCCAACCCTCAACAAACCCATACGAGCCGCCATGCATTCCCTCCCTCCTTCCGAACGGGTTTGTGCGATGGCAAACAATTCAGATATTAATGGATCCAGACGAACACTGGCAATATCTGCATAATGCAGTGGAGATGTGGGATATCACGGATTTAAAGGGAGATGTGTTCCCCAAAGAAATACCAAGGGATGCTTTCCCCGCGGAGCCTGACCCGGAAATGCTCGAGTGGCATGAGGGAGTAAGTCGTCGACTGGAGTATGACTATGTGAAACAGAGAACTCGACGCGCCTCGTCCCCCAATCGCACCGGGTATCACTATCGTTTCAGCGGGAAGGACCCACTCCCCGACGAAGACGAAGAGGAATACTCGCCTCATGCTCCGCGCCACTCAGGATCACGACCAAGGCATTACAGTCAATTCGAGTCCGATCGACCGAGTGGGGGTCATCATCATAGACGTCCTAGTGGAGAATACCATGCATACACCAGCAGCAATCCCCATCGTACTTTCTCCGTTCGACTACCACACAGAACTAGATCTGGATTCTCATCCCCACGGGGCCCATCGCCGGCATCGCGAATGGATCGGGGTCGGGATCGCCATTACCGCTCTACAGGCCGAGATGAACCACACTGGCGTGCACGGCCAGAGCCAGCAGAGCCTCCTGAGGCTCATCTACACCCTGACTCCGATGATGATGACGAGCCTGAACCACCACCCCCTCGACACAGATCTCGTCGACAAAATCTCTCACCTCCACCGCACTTCCGAACACGCCGCCATTCTCATGATGCGTACACACGCAAACCCGCCCGCGACTTGTCACCCTACAGACATCGAAGGACCCATCGTGATTACGACCACGAAGTCCACACCTCCAGTAACCGCAAATCAAACTCAGATGGAACGTCTCAATACCACCATAGGGACGATCACCCTCGATCCAAATCCTCAGGTGTAAAATTTAAAGAATTTATCTTCGGACCTTCCAAAACTCCTGCTCATGCCCCGGACCCACCGCCAATCTACACGCATGGCCCACCACAATCTCCCCCGCCACGAACAGCTCATCGCCATCGTCATCATCATCTAGATCCATACGCAGCAGAGGATCTACGACGCGGGAGCTACAGCGGTGGTAGTACTGGTGGTAGCCGCCCTGGAAGCGGAGGCAGCAGTTCAGAACGACCACGCTCCTACAGCAATGCCGGCTTTTCACAGGGGAAATCACGCTGGGTCAGTCCCTCACGGGGCTCTTCTGGGAAGCGATACATTCCCACGAGTATGGCAGAAGAAAGGAGCTACACTCCCCCTCGACGGGCTCCGCCCATGTACGACTAATGATTTATGATAATGCCTCTACGATGCATTGTGGGTCCTTTGATATTATGGGTCGCACGTTTGAATTTTGTCTTTTTGCGTTTTTTGATTTCACAACCCGGCGACTCTACTGATCTCTACCCTCATATCCTCTCCTTTTATTCACATTCATATTGCATCCAATGGATCACCACTTTCACGACAGATATCATCTACCAATGACTTATGACATGTCTGGTGCCTGGGGGAGTTTATGCTTTTTAGCGTCGTTTAGTTACTGGGGTTCTTTTCATTTTCCCCATAGCGCATACACGGGAATCTCAATTCATGATGCGGGTTCGCACAAACTATTTTTTCCGCTACGTCTATAGCAGGCTCATACCGCGTAATTTATAGGAAGGCGTCTTTACATATAGACGGGCGAATTCAGCCAATTCTGAACCCTTGAGTGGTCGAATAACGTAGGTCTGAGCACGCTAAGGTAGGATATCTTTTTAAACGAACCAGTCTAGCGAACGCCACCATAAGCCCTCATTGAGGTGGCCTGAAAACCAAAAATCTCCCCAGCGCCACTCAAGCCCAAGCTGAAAGTAATGCGAGACAATTAGTGGTAGAAAATAATTCCTTACCTCAAGTGCTTGATTTATAGTCTCCAGCTTGACCTCATCCGTTATATTTGACTTTTCTGACATCCCTTTGTTTAGATTTCTTCAACCTCCTCTTTCCCCCCGTTCTCTAGTGGCGATGAATTTAAAATCAGTTTTATGGATATGTGGCCTAGTCCACAGTGAAGCCCAAGCATTGTCCCTCCAACGAAATGACAAACCTGCAATCCTTAAGCTACAAACGCAACGGGCAAACGATTTCCACGCAAAGACGCAAAAGAGGAGCTCCGCAACCTCAGTACCATTTGAAATCTTAGTATGAATTCTCTGTGAGATTCATCGAAATTCCAGAACTGACTGAGATAGTCACCACTTTACTTTTCCCTAGATGCTGTCAACTTGACAGTTGGAACACCACCTCAAAATATTATTGTACAGCTAGATACAATTGGTGGTCATCTCGAGCTAATAACAAATTATTCAACCTGGTGCACACCTACAGATTGCTCTTATGGATATTTCGATGTTAACGCGTCTTCAACATACAAATCCAACGGCTATAATGGAAACACTTCTTTGGTCGTTGGGAATGACAAAGTGACACTCTCTCATTTGGACCTATCATCTATAGATCTACGAGTGAATATGAATGAAGATACCAGCATCAGTACTCTCGGTCTGGGCTATATCTCAGACGAGAAATCAGACACACCCTCAGCGATTCTCCAAGCTTTGGTTGACGATGGACACATCAAGTCGGCGGCCTACAGTGTGTGGATAGGTGGTGTCAACGAGACGGAAGGAAGCATTCTTTTTGGAGGGGTAGACACAACCAAGTACACAGGAGAACTGCATACAATGTCCATTCCAGCTGTGAATGGAACTCGCTATCTCCCTGTGATACCAATAACAGGAATCAATGTTCAAGAAAGCGAGACATCCCTCTGGAAAACAACTACCTCGCCAACCTACATGGTTATAGACTCCAAGATACCAGACACAATCCTTCCAACCGAGATCGTCGAGGAGATCTACAATCACCTAAACGTTTCCTGGATAAATCAAAACTCGGCCGGCGAGATCGACTGCGAGATTACAAATAGAAGCTACAGCATAACATTTACCTTCATCGACTTCAGTATCAATGTACCCCTCAGTAACTTCGTGGGATACAGAGATTTATCAAGTTGTCTATTCTACATTACGCCAACTAATGGTGGGACACCAGTACTAGGCAACAGTTTCTTGCGCGGAGCTTATACGGTATTCGACCTTTCCAATAACGAAATATCTTTGGCCCAGAGAAATTTTGACGGGGAAAGAGAAGATATCCAAGAAATTGGCATTGGGGACAACCCAATTTCTGGCGCGATCTTTGAATCAGTTAGTACGAGTGCGACGGTGCCGACTACCGTGATCTATCCAACTCCGGTTACAGCGCTTCCGACGTTAAGCACATCGAGTGTCTCTAGTGCTCATTCGACTTCGACTAGTAAGGGTGCGGCGGGTGCTCCGACTGGTTATCCTAATAATCTTATGGCTGGGTTCATTGGCGCAGGACTTTTGATGGCACTGTAACATCAGTCTGACTATTGAGTTATTTTTATTCTCACTGCCCTTGAGTACATAGTAATTATCCCATATGTCATTTCAACATCTCATTGAAACAGGCGAACATAGAACATTTGAAACGTGCACACGGTAGGCCAATTTGAAATCGATCGACATTCCCATTTAAAGTTAACCGAAGCCAAGTGTTCTGGCCTTGTAGGGCATTCTGATACATTCATGCGGCACGGAAAGTTTAAGTGTCTGCCCAAAATTCGGTCACTTGGCAGTATTGCTTAGCCCAAGAAGCATTTAGGCTAATAAAAGTGGAGCCGGGTCCTATTAGGTTGTCGCGTCCGACTCCAGTGCTTATACTTGAAACAGACTGAGACAGTGGGAGGTCATCAACTCCGCACATTAATCTTTACTGGGGCCATAACAACACCACTCCTGAATCTCACGTAGTAATCTTCAATGTTCATGTGTATATTCAATTCATATACGTGCTATTCATCGCAGCTCGTTAAGTGACATAGAAATTTCCGTATATACATCTATCCGCTTGAGAAAATCCATAATATGTCCCGTTTATGCATGTTCTTGCTGTTCCACAGCACCCTTTTCCTCCGTCTGCTTCCAGACTTCAACCTCGGCAGCTTCACCCTGTGGCAGGTGACGGGCCATGGAGACAATGTCCCAAGTGGTGGGCGCATCACGGAAGACGTGATTAAGAGCCTCAAGGTTGCGGTTCATGGTCTCAGGGTAGAATAAGTAAACGGAGATAGGGATACAGGCCGAAATGACAGTATACATAATGTAATATTGGTATCCAATAGTGTCAAGGGCAACGGGGGTGATCATGACGACAACGAAGTTCCACAGCCAGTGATTAGCGGTCGAGATAGCAGCCATGGCGACACGAAGGCGCATGGGAGCGACCTCGGTACAGTATAAGAAGTTACCACCGAGGAAACCGACGGGGTAGAAAGAGTTGAAAAGGAAGATGAAGACGGCAGAGACAATGGAGGCCTTATGGTTCATGCCGAAGCTATTAGTGATGGAGAGGACCATCATACAGACACACATTCCAGCGCCACTGATCATGAAGATTTTACGGCGGCCGAGTCTATCGATAGCGAAGAAGGCGATGAAACTGCAAAGGAACTTCCATGTCATTGCGCAGGAAGACAGAATCCGTGCAAGATCGCTGTCCATGCGGAGGTTCTCTTCGAAGATAGTTGAGACGTATGTCGAGATGAGGTTACCTCCGCACATTTGTTGGAAGAACTGGAGAGCGACACACAGGCAGAATCGGTATAGGAGACGCTCTTCGTCGGGTTTGTTGGGGTTGAACAGGTCGCGGAGCTTGGCGCTGTCCTCGGTGACCTCGAGGGAGGTCTCGATACCGGAAATCTCGATACTGACGGAGGGATCCTCTGGTGAAAGACCCTTGTAAGCAGCAAGGCTGTTGGTTGCTTCCTCGACGCGTCCAACACGGACAAGCCAACGAGGGGATTCGGGGAGGAGGAAGACGGAGAGAAGGACGATGAGGGAGAAGAAGAAAGAGACGACGAGAGGAATTCGCCATTGTAGTGAGCCGGCGACTTTGCTTAGACCAAAATCAATCCAGTTGCACAGTGCATAACCCAAACAGATACAGATTCCGTCAACGACGACATGTTGACCTCTGTGTTTGGCTGATGTGCATTCAGACTGCCAGACGGGAACAGCAACACTCCATTGTCCGACTCCCAGACCAAGGATCACACGACCAACGACAAATTGTGGAAGACCATATGCGGCTGTCTGTAGCAGCTGGCCAATGATGGTGAGGATGGCACCGAGGAAAATAGTCTTACGACGACCAAGTCGGTCACCAAGAGCAGTACAAGACAAAGCACCGATAAGAGCACCAAGTTGGAAAGAAGCAATCACAGCACCCTTGCTAGTTGAGTTCTTTGCCTTCTCAGCACCGGTAGTATTGGTGGCATCGATCTGAGGAAAGACATCAACCCAACTCTGTAAAGTGGCAAGCGGGCCCAGTCCAGACTGGTTATAACCGAAAACAATAAATGCTGGCGCAACAATGAGCAAGGCCTGCGCTACACGGAGCGTCTTTCCTTGAAACATGTTGGGCGGTCGATATGGACGACCAGGGAAAGAATCAATCAAGCCCAGCACGAGTACAAGGAAAGAAAAAGTCCATGGGAGAGCGGCTGTCTGAGATTTATGTGCATTCGGTAGGTCCGGTGAGCTTGCGGAGACCCCACAGAAGAAATTGCACTCTTGGCCATAGCCTTGGTGGATTATGAATTACGAAATGTTATTGCTGAGAGATCATCTGTTATCCGTTCCTGGGATTGGTTACATGTTTCGGTGTACGGGGTATGGATAACCACAAGGGGCCCATACCAGGGACAGGTACGGTTGATAATAGGCTAAATTTATGGAGCCCACAACACCCAGAGAGCGAATCCTTCCCTATTGATTGATTGCATCGCCGAGAAAGGTTGGGGTTGTCCATGGCTCGGGATGACAACCCGGGATGTGTGCGGGATAATTTGGGGTATGATCGCTAGGAGGGAAGCCGAAAGTCGGAGAAGGCAGGATGTGACTGAATTTTTCACCTCCAGTGTACAGAAACTTCCCAGATTGATACAATGGGGATCCAGCATGGGGGCCAGACTGGAGTCCTTGCGCCGGTGAGGGGGGACGGGGTTCAAGTCAATTGGTATTCCCACCCGGGGGACGTCTCCACGGGCTCGGAGATCGGTTTCCACCAACGCCTCCTCACGAAGGATTAATGCTCGGGCCGACCAGTCAAAAGTCGGTTGATTCGCTCTCTCGGTCAGAAGAATCGGGTTGTCTACCCAACTGAGCTTTAGACTGGAATCTCTCTGTTTTTTTCTGCGATCATATCATGCCCTCTGCTGGACTGTCACTTTGATACTCGCATCAGCCTTATGCCGGGGAAATCGAATCTCGCGTTAAGTTTGCCCAGAGATTACCCCGGCGTGGAGGGCCTATGAGAGCTCACTCAAGACGTGGGATGAGGCAACATGTCGAGGCTTGTTCGGCCTTGTCGTGCTGTGCTATCGCCAAGAACCCCCCGCCAAGAACCCCGCCAAGAGAAGCATCACTCCGTTCCGGAAGGTAGTCGGGGAATTAGTGGAGAATCACAGGGGCGTGGACAGATTCTTACTTAACACATTAAGTGGATCTGGTCTGGGGACCGGGCAAATCAGACCTCGCCTTTCTAGACTCAAATTGAAACCTGGTCCACGGCATCGGCCATCTTCCGAAGCGTTGAGCCGTGGGAGGGCGAAGTGTAAATGGTTTATCTTCTCATTTATGCGACGCCACTGACTTAAATCATCTCTCGATGTACATACAGTATGAGGCTTGAGTTCAATAGAGTTTTATCTATCCAGTCAATGTTCAACATGCACTTGAGTCTAAAGTATAATCTTGGAAGCCTCCTATCGTCCCGACAGGTACGAGATCATTGAGTTTGGTTCGAAGTCAGTCTTACTGGTAGGTATACTGCAGCACAATACCCTCGGTTAAGCACGATATTGCGTTATAACTACCTCAAACAGTGAAACTCACCCTGTTTATTCCGATATTAAATGGCGATTCGGAGTCTTTGTTCCAGTTATCGGCGGGAACGATGGATGATCTAGCCTTTACCACTACAGAACAATTTGTATCTCGTATTCAGTCAAAAAGCTTTTCATACCATACCATGGTGAAAATGAATAGTATATGATCAAATATTATGGCTGAGTAGTCCAAGTCTCAGCGGTCTCACAATCCAAGGAGCGGCTATGAGATAAAGTCGTACGACCACTCCGATGTTATGGCCAGATGTCAGTGGAAAATAATAATATCCACTGTGACACCATCATCTGAGACCTCGCCAAAATAATTATACGATGCATACTGATAGCAAATTTCAAACAAGTGGATCCACGGAGCCATGTGGCAGCTGAATCGCTCTACATACTTTCCTATTTAAAATGTACATGAGGTGGATATACCCCGGGATTTTGTACCATGCATGATCTTCGGCATACCTATGTACTCCGTAATCAAGGTAGTCTAGACCCGGGATGCATGAACTGCAAGGTTACCAAAGCTTCTGAAATTGAAGATTAATCCGAGTAAAATAACTATGCGTCGCGCCCTATTCTCCCGCTCTCGGTCGCACATGTACATGCTGGTGACTTTCGATACGCGAAGGCAATGAAGAAATCTTGCATCTACGACCATAAGACTTACAATTCGATATACACGCCTAGGAAATCAAACTGTGCTTCCTTTTTTTGGCTAAGCAGGATAACGGGAATCTTAGAAGCCGGCTTGCCAATTGGTTCGCTCAATTGGAGTCTTGTCTCGTGACGGGGAATGTAAACAGCCAAGACTTTCAAGGCATTGGGGGCTGATTCCGAGTGTCAGCTACTGGAGGTACAAAGCATTTGAGTGTGGAGTAGAAACGGATTGCTCCCGAGGTCTAGGTAAGCTTCCAGTCTTGGACGGATGTCAAAAATTCTTGGAATGTTCACAATTTGCGGGCTACAATGACATGTATACGTGGATAATATTACTTCTACGACCAGACTGGTGTCTTAAAGTGTTATCTAATCAATTCACAAGGGAATTAATTGCAGTGGAAAGACACGGAACATTGCGGTAATGAATGCATGGTAGTCTCGGTTTCTTTTAAGGTCTCATTATTATCCGATAAGCAATGTATATTTTCCGGTTGAACTGATGGGAGACAAGAGCCTGAGCACTTGAGTGCAGGTGCGTCCTGCATTATCCGAAGCATAAGTCTACACAGATATTTTTCCATCCTCAAGTCATTTTCGTTTCTTCAGACTTTTGGTCTATCATGGTGCATCGTCCAGATTCAAAATAATTCGTCGTAGCTAATCCGTTCACAGGTCTCGGTATTCGTTGGTTGGATCTTGCATCTCCTCTTCAACCGACTGGATAGTCTTGATAACCCGGCATGGGCTTCCGACAGCAACAGAATAAGGTGGAATATCCTTGGTCACAATAGACCCGGCTCCGATCGTCGACCCTTTCCCAATCCGAATACCAGGAAGAATGACCGTATTTCCTCCGATCCAACAATCATCCTCAATGAAGATAGGATGGCCGAACTCGACCATTTTCTGTCGGGAGAGCACGCTTGTATCGTGGCCAGCGCTGAAAATGCCTACACCAGTGCCGATCTGAACTCTGTCGCCAATGACGACCAGGCTTGTATCCAGAATTGTTACGCTGTTCAATGTCAGTATGGACTGCAGTACAAAACGGTCGGATGTACAAGGTTTCAACTCACTTCCAGTTAATAAAACAATTGCTCCCGATGATAATATTGCAACCGTAATCCGGTAAAAATGGAGTCTCGATGAAGGTACCTTCGCCCACTCGACCCAGGAGCTTCTGCAGAATTTCCATTCGCTTGTCGGCGATTTGATCATAGGGAATAGTCTTTGTGTCTAGGCTGTTCAGTTCTGCGGTCAACCCGCGACACTTGTGGCGTGCTTCCAAGAGAATTGGAATGGTGGGATTGTACCTGGATGCCCAGTTAGAGCTTCGGAAATCTATCCAGCAGCAATCAGAAAGAGAACATACATCATCCCCGAGATCATGCGCTCGTAGTCCTCGCATTGTGGGGTGCCTGTCAGGGTACGAGAGAGCTCGATGATCTCCGGTCGCTTTTCCTTGGATGCCATGTTGTGGATGTGACGATGAGCTTGCGGTGAAGTTGATTTAGTCGGTAGCAGTTGAATGCGAAAAGATTCACGATTGAAACTGTCTCTTTTTTTATATTCACTGGCAGTTGTGTCACGTACTTTCATCCCGCAAGTCCGGAGGTGGATGGCGGTATGTTATTGGCGGGGCAGCACCTCGATTACCCCGCCACACAGCGAGATAGTTCGGCCATCCGAGGTATCTCCGGACGCGATGCTGGCTTGGCTACCGCATATAGTAGTTTATTCCACCGTGAGGCGCGGATTTGATTCAGTCCAAGTTGAAGATGGCGGACTTCTTGAATTTTCGTCATTTCCTACCACCTGATCTCTCATGGTTGGAACTATGGGGCTGACGGACGACTATGTACAACGTTCCCTCTGGGTACTAATCTACTACTAGTAGCGCTCAGTTATTCAAGCGCCTGGGAATTTTTCAATATATCCATCACAAACAAAGCTCGGCATATATCATGAAGACATTGGAAAACTTCAACCTCCAAGCTCAATCTCCTAGAAGCCATCGAATCTAGTGGTGTCGTTGAATGCCCGGGCGATCAGATATATCCCGACGTCTTCGCATGTCCTTGGAGACCCCATATGATCTCTGCCTGATGCTTGACCGCCTAATCGATCTCAAATGCGAGAATGGAAGGCAGAAAGGGAAGTGAGGACAAGGCAGTTAATTCGGGGGGCTGGATGAATGCCTCGCCAGCACTTGAGCTCACAGTTGAGAGCTTTTGGTTAAAGGGCAAGTAATTTCTTTTTCGCGATGAACATTAGACCATACACTCCGTATTTCTGAGTCATTTAAGTATTCTGGTTTGAAACATCTTTTGACCATGAGCTTGCCTTGATATTTGTCGATCGATCAAGTGTCTGAATGTGAACTCTTCGTGCCCCTGACTAGTGTGGGGCATCTGGTGCCGCACACAACAATATTCTTCCCTTAAATTCAAGCTCACATTGAGGTACCTGTCTGAGCAAACTAATCCAAATTCCCTTGATGTTCACTTGAGGAGTACATTGCAAAGATATTCTCTTCTTCAAACAACCTTAGCTTCCCCAAAAACAACTTTCACATTTACTCACCAGAAAATGTCTCAACAAACAGCAACAAAGCGCGCACGCGCAAACACCGCCGGCGACACGCTCGCCCAGCCAGGCGCGAATCATACGTGGACAGCCCGGGCAAGCGTGAAAGCCAAAGTCCCGGTCAAAAGAGACGAGATGAAACTGCTGGATCGCGACGCGTTAGTCGAGCTTCTGATAAGGGCCACTGAGATGCACCCAGATGTGAACAGCATAGTAGCAGATGCGATCGAGGCAGAACGTGAGGAACAGCAAGCACAGGTCATTGACTTCGACCATTATTCCAAGAGTATCTGGAGACAGATCAACATCACCTTCAGCTCAATAAGGGGCTCAAAGACATATGAGAAAGCCTGGGACGTTGCCGGTAATGTCTCATCGAGCATTGCCTCTATCGCAAGACAGTGCGACGAGTTTACAAGTCCTCAAACTCGACTGAATGGACTATCTGTGCTGCGTAAGATTGGCAAGATAATTTGTCTCTCTGGAGGCCAAATGGGATCGGAGGTGCGACAGCAATTTCAATCTGACCCAGCACTGGAAAATGCGATGCATGATATCGTCTCTGCGATGTCGGTGGAAGAAAGAGAAGCGATTTCGGCTAATGACAGGGGGACTGATGACTTGTGGGTAAAACTACATGAGCTAGAGCGTCTTTCCAATGATCGCTTTATTTTTATGGGACTTGAAAAGGTATTAGATCTGCTTGGAGGAGGGGAAGGGGATGACGAGGATTTCGAGGAGGGTGATGGTGACGAGGACGACGAGAATGAAGAGGATATTGACGAGGATGATTATGGTCGGTCTGGGGATGAAAATGACATTTGTTAGGTCATGGGATAGACACTGAATGCTGAAGAATTTAATGCACTGCACATCAGATACCAAGACAACATTTTGAATCAATCCAATACAAAAACCAGCTTGCGGCTGATATCAAGATTTGAGGTTCAAATTTATTACGGTCGCATCGGATGGGAATGCTATCTGTAGAGAAGAAGGGGTATTCAGTGATTTTTTTTTTTTTTTCAAAATCGCAGAGCTATCAAGTCATCATTCCACATCACTTGAGCATTTCTTAAAATATTGAAGTTCCAAAGTTTCTCGAGAGAAGTGTGGGCGCCCCATTTTCCTGCGTTACTGTTGTGGCCCCCTTACCGCCCACTTCACTCACGATGCGGGGCGATCTACCGATCTTATCCACGTTGACATTTCGCGTTCTGGAACATGAGCGACGGAGCCTAACACGGGCCTTTCGCTATGCCACTCGGGCAATTGAGAGCGAAAGATCCTGCTCAGGGTTCTGGGAGCTTCTTCTGGGTTGACTACGAAGGAGAGAAAGCTCAGCAACAAGGCACCGGGCGCTCTAAACATGCATTCCTGAAGAGCAAGCACTACCAGTTGAAGAGAGAGAGGGAGATGCAATCTTTAAGATCTTCCATGGAAAAAGCACCATTTCAACGTGGTCCTTTAAACTACACCGGAAGCGTGGCCAATCAGACGTACAGGAGAGACGAGCAGGTCGCATGGAATAATCCCTGCTTGAATGACTCGTCGCGGGCCGTACTGCCCCGATCACCGACAGTTCGAGTACTGGATTTCTTCCCATCGTTACCCACATCCTTGGCAAGCAATCCCGACATATATCTCCATTATTGTGAGTGATCCTGCGTACCCGATCCTACCGACAGGGAAGGGAGATCACGAATGGGCATTAACTGGTCTACTTAGACACTTCGCATACTTCCAAGACGGTTTGGCCGTTTTGTTTCAATGACATGCCAGCGGCATTATGGCAGAAGGCATACGAATACCCTGCACTTGGTCAGATCATCCTTTCGACTAGCTCGTCACAGTTGACTATAACCCTCCGCATACAAAATGGATCTACCCCGGTCGTGAATGATGCTGCCAAGGATACGATTCAGTTTCGGTTACACACAATCAAGTCATTACAAGAGACGTTGGTTCCTGTGGCACAAGCATATCCTGAGACTGCGATATTAGTCGTTGGTCACTTGCTTGGCCTGGAGGTAATTTCCCCTACTTCAGCTCCTCTATGTAGCGAAAGATTTACTGACATAAAACTTGCTATCTAGGTGGCTGAAGCAAATAAAGAAGCAGTCGAATCACATATGGTAGGCCTCAAAAGACTGGTGACTTTGGCCGGTGGACTGGATATGCTGGAAAATATAACAATTGCGACCCTATACGTGTAAGTGTGCCCTGGCCAGTCCAGTTTCGGAATTCATTTCTGATCATAATATTCACATACAGATGCGAAGTAATGAGAGGATTTCTCATGCCTTCACAACCTATCTTTCCAATATCCACGAAGTGGGAATCGTGGGTTCTACTGGAGTCAACATTCCTCACAAGAAGCTTCGAAACGCCAGGAACTCGTTTGCTCGCAACCCGTTTCTTCAATTCGCCCTGGAGCTTCGAAATACCCCCAGACTTCAAGTCAAACCTAGGACTGCTTCGCCAAATTATTGTATATTATGAACACTTACTTCGTACTGGCTCGAAACCAGACCCTATCGCCAACGACTGTTTCATGCTTTTGGGTCTTCGGCTAAACAATTTGGCTGATGCGTGCTCGCAAGTGGGATTTCAAGAAACACTTCGGCTATCGGTGATAGCGTATTGCATGCTTCGAGTATACACATTCCAAGGCATGCCCAGTCTCTCGGTATTTGCGGACCGGCTTTACCACAGCCTAGAAAAAAGTTTTTCGGATCTCCGATCTAGAGCTCCTGACTTGCTATTCTGGATCTTGTTCATGGGCGCGCTGATATCCCAGAGGGGCATTAAGTCCCACGAATGGTTTCTATCACGGTTAGTCGACATAGCCGATGAATTATTCGTGATAAGTTGGGACAGGGCAGCACGGTTGCTAGAGGGGTATTTCTTTGTGTCCCGGTTCAAAGACCCAGATGTGAATTGGCTATGGGACTCCGTGAGTCGTTTCCGGAGAGGAAAACGTTTACTTAAATAGATTTCAATTTATTTTGATTACCAGCAAATTCCGAATCAGCCTCATAAACGTCAATCCACAATGCCGGATATAGATTCGGACCCCAACGCGCGTTGTGGAGACGCTTAACCCCGTTAGGAGATCGTGTGATCGACGTTCATTGGTTGTTCCCGTAGATCTGGGGCACAAGCTTCGCGGTCCGACATGGAGGCTCGGAGTTGACCGTGGTGAACACCCAGCGAGGGGGCTATAGAGCTTCGCTTAAGATAGAACCGCAGTGGAGAAGTTCACGGTTCCAAGTTTAAGCGCGCATGGACAAGGCGCGCTGTTTGCTTATAATTGGAGGGGGCATTCCCTCAAATGACATGATTTAAGCGTTCTTTTTTCAACACCCTATATGCTTTCTTGGATCAATTCAGTCCTCTAATAAGCTATGGACATGGAAGGAGACGCCACAAAAGTCTACGAACACGCCAAACACGCTAGTGCATCGACAAACAACCTAATCCTGCAAACCCCTCTGGGCCATTGCCCCGCAGTTGAAACGAGCCAGGATCCGCAAGGAACACCTAGTCCTGTATGTGCCATTGTGCCTGCATGTCATAATTGGAGGCTCCTTATGATATACCAATTGCTAGCGTCAAATGTGCATAGCTAAGTTGGATCGCCGTTTATAGAGAGAAAAGCCGAATATTTCCAATCTGGAATCAGACAGGAGCCTCTTTAGGATCCTTAAGGAAAGCGAAGAATCCTCGAACATAGCCCAGTTTGCCGATCAAGCTACCGCAATGCCAGACACACTAGGTATGTATAGAACTCTTCGAAAAAAATGAACTCAAAAATATCGCAACGCAACCTTGAGACTGATTGGCCCGAGGATAGAACGTGCTCTTCTAGATCTAATATCGGCTCGAGCTGCCAACGAGATGAGCAAAGGCATATCTATCAATGACAACACAAGTGACTATTGCAGTGATCCAGAAAGAGATAGCGCTGCTTTCCACATGTCAGTTTGAATGGTTTCCATTGCTAGAATTCACTGTCGTACTGACTATCGTGTTTCGCAGTCCGACCCCACCTCAATCTGTCTTGCCCGAGTCCTGGGCTTACAGCCAGTTTGTAGAGACGCAAACACCGGTGGAGCCCCTGTCACAGAAAACACCAAGCTGTGAAGAGGCGGTCCTCTTCTGGGTGCCATTTTGACCGATTTTTGAGGACAGTCATGGATGCAAACCACCGTCATGCCACGTGGCTAAGTTCTGTCGTGGTTAAGCTGAAGACCGACAGGTGTGACCTTTCCTAATGGTGATGCAAGCACTAGACTTCTACGCAAAGTGCTACAAAAAATGGAGCTATCAGCGTACGGAAGTTGCTCGGTTGTTCTACGCAATCTCATCCGGAGGAATCGAGGTAATGACCTCTGCTCAAAAGGCCATTCGACATTGCAGCTCATTTTGACTCAATACAAAGCGAGGTATTGCGATTGTGACATCTACGTAAGTCGCCACGAATGCACAACTACCCAGACATACCATTACAGGCAACGTGCGCCTTGAAGGGCTGCATAGGACTTTTCGAGCATGGGATTCTTTCAAGCGACTGGACGCAAACGCCATATCGTCACACACTATTTTCATCGTCGAGGCAAGCGAGCATTTCCAGGAAATTTGCAATCTGATCCTTCAGCAAAACGACAAATGGAGCTGTCGGTGAATGATGAAACCCATTTCGTTACAAATGATGAGAATTGGGAGCGAAAATTTGTCATCTGCAGGTACAAAGAAAGCGGGCTGATACAATGGACCCAGTCTCGAGTGTTGAAATCGTCAAGGAAATAGCTAAGTGCACATAATCAGGCTAAACGCTTCAGATAAAACGAACTCATGTGGATCACAGCATGAGGCTAAAGACGCAGTTCATGGCGACTCAGATGAGTGATCCCACCCGCGTCCACGGCAATGGTGACCAGCCTTGCATTTTTCTATCAGATCTTAATACATCCAACAGCCAAGAAGCGCTAAATAGGAGTGTACATGTTGATAAGAGAGCCTGCTTGATGCGAAACGTCCGCTTTGCTGATCCTTTTGATCCTTCTATATATTTCTTCACAATCTTGCATATTTTAGTGGGGCGCATTTCATTTTTTCGTGATCTTGCCAATAATCAGATGCTTAGTACGACGTAGATCATTCTGTCTCGGTCGGAATGAACCAATGACTTGATCTTTGCGATCTCAACAAAACGTGGCATACTGAGTCGATTGGTCCAAGTTATGGATGCCTCCTGCGACGTGATGCCATTCCCCTCGGTAAACCTGCGTGGTCTGGGCCTTAAGCCCCTGAAAATGAGCATCTCCACCCGAGAGTCACCGGAACCCGAAACCCACCAAGTCCCAAATATTCTCGGCCGGGACACAACTTACGTGGAATGATCTACGAAATGGTGGGATCAATAGGCAAAATAGTGAATCAAATAGTGAAACTGACTGAAACTAGAGTCATTACGGAGTCAATAACAAACAAAATCTGCAACGAAAAAGCAAAAAAAAAAAGAGAAACCCACCACAAGCGGCACCGCGCATTGACGACAAAAACACGCGAAAAGCCTCGCAACACCCACAACCCCTTACTAAGCGACTCTCGGAACAGCATATGAATATCGTAGTTTATTGGCCCGAGGCCAATTTGTGGGGAAAGCGGGGAAAATATTGGGATATGGGCAACGCTGGCCTATCCCGCCTCTTCTAACTCACGCGTTCGACCTCATCCTGTGTCCAGCTAAGCCGGTGAATGACCTACTTGTACAACTCAAACCCAAATTAGCTGTTCCGAGCCCTGGAGTTGACCCAGACTCCGCGGAGACCATGGTCGTGAAGGCATGCAATCGCTGCCATTCTGCGAAGGAAAAATGCACATTCACAGGCAATGATCAGCAATGCACACGATGCCGCCGGCTGAAGATTCCATGTTCAATATCCCGTCGGAGTGGACGAATAGGGCGTCGCCCGTCTGCTAAAACGTTTCCCCACGGACAGATGCAAGTCTGGAGTGTGGAGATCGAGACTGGAGAAGAACGCCGTGGATCTGAAGCAAGCAGTAGCAGTGACAGATCTGTTCGTGCACCGAGCCGAGGTACAGACTCTGGCTCACAATCCGATGCCACAGAAGAAATATCCTCGCCTAATAATAATAATATCTTGTCTTTATCGCCCGAACGGCTACTCGCGACATCGAGGAAGCTCCAAACAACATCAGACGCCTTGCGGATGGTGTTAGATGTAGAGCAATTCTCTATGATACACGCGCCTTTTACAATGGGAACCAGTTTCATACCCGAATCTCAAAGTACCATTTATGCGATTCTGTCACTTTCAGCGCCGACCTTGTCGGAAGGGTACTTGGCATTCTTGACTTTGATGACGGGGCATCAAAAGACACTGGTTATGCGCCCCCAAGAACCCGATATGCGCAAGGCTGCAAAGGGATTGCAGCGTCTGCGGGACATGACCATCAGGCATGACTATGATGCTGCCTGCACCCTCTTCTTGGGCCAGACGATGTATGTGTTCAACGTGCTCAGCGCACCATATTCAAACACAGCGCAGTCCATCGTCAGAAGCGCCCTTTTATCAGCCAAGCCATGGTTCCCAAGACTCATCCAATATCCCATCATGGACACGATTATCATGTCACCGATTTTGATCGATACGGTAGAATCTTTGACGCATCGCGAGGTTCCCATAATACGAATTCCTAATACAGAACGCATTATTATCGACCGATATGCGGGACTGTGTGCAACTCTCCTACCTCATTTATATGACATCGCCGAGTGTAGCCATATTTTCAAAAAGAGTCTGGCAGATCCCATGATGGAGCCGTACACCGAATTTTATAACCAGCTCGCTGCAATAGAGCAAAGAATCAAAGACTGGGCGCCTCCAACCCCGTCTGTCTTATATAACAACTTCGGCCAACATGAGGTGGTGTCGATGATGACTCAGGCGAACGTCTATCGTCTGGCTGGGTTACTGGTAATTCATCGACATCGATATCCGCTTGGAGTGGAGGATGAGACGGCTCGGGCTCTGGCGGAGAGCATTTTCTCGGCGATGGAGCTATTTGCAAATTCAGCAGCAGAGAAGTCAACAGCAATGCCCATGGTGTTCCCAATAACCATGGCCATGCTTGAGATCGAGGGGCCAGGAGAGGCGTTGTTGGACAGATTGGCGTCTTTCACAGTCCAAGCAGCGAGTGCAACCAGGCTCAGAGATTTTATAAAGCAAGTAAGGGCGGCAAAGCAGGCTAGATATGAGGGGGTCTGGTTCGACCTAGTGGACCCCCATTTGCAGGTGGCGATGCCGCCTTAGCTTTATCAACGGAGACTGGACTATTACCAATTTACTATAAAATATGAAATCATTTCTTTTTATTTTATTTACCTTTTTCCTCTCTCCTGGGCCCGGCGGAGCTTGCTCCGCAGGGAATAGTTGCAGATCGAGCGGACCACACAACACACATCTTATTTAAGAAGTAAAATCTAGCCGGTCGGATCATCTCCCCATACCCGAGTTTTGCGTCCGGGGGGGGGGGGGGGGAACCATATAAACCGTCTAGATTATGGGGCAGACGGTGTGCACGTTCGTTAAAGTGAATCTAAGTTCATTTGGCATGCGGACGGATGATAATCTGGTCCCGGAGTAGGCCTCTAACGGGAAAGAATAGACCGGACTCTCCACTGGATCGCGCTAGATTTGACGTTGAGGAGACCCACCACGCAGCTAACCTGATCGAGCAAAAACTGTCCGGGTGACAGCCACTCAAAGACCAGACAATGATGCAACCAGAATTATAAAAATTATAAAATCAAGGTCAGCAGTTTATTGTTCCAGTTTAACTTCCTCCGCCCCGGGATTACTTAAAAATGACTATCTCCCCGCATTTCAAAAGTCTTCTGATGACGACTTGCGTTGAATGACAAGCAACTCACGTACTTACATCTTGTAGGATACCTCCCGTACTACGTGAATCGCTGCTTTGTTTCGCCGGACACGATCTAGGCACCCTTGTTTCTTGGATTTGATCTTCCAAGTTTGTAAAAAAAAAAAAAAAAAAAAACGCCGTACGACTCGAAACTCAAATATTCCCATATAACTTTCGAGATTACCCCACGACCTAGAGACGATCCTTCACCGTGACGCAAGTCCTCACCAAAGGTCGATTTTGATTCTTTTCGTTCGGGACTGCCAGGTCCATTGTGTTTTTTTTTAAAAAATTTTTTCTTTATTCATTTCCTCGTTGAATCAATAGAGGTGTCCACTGAAAGAAAAGGGAAAATGCCGAAATCACCTATCCAATCCAAATTCCCTGCGCGGAGGAGCTCAAGAGCGTGCCAGCTGTGCCACATTACCAAAGTTCGATGCAATGCCGTTCCCGGGTCCCCTTGTCAGAACTGTTCTCAAAGAGGAATGGAGTGCATAATGAACAGGAAGCAGCGTGTAAGGTGAGTAGATCACCAAACTGGCATATTGTCTCTATGGATGGCGAAGCTAATGCCCGTACAGGCAACAAATGCAACTTAAGACAACAGGCTTACCTACCAATGAGCCTACAATACGATGGTCACCTGAGAGCATAACATCTGAATCATTCTCCTACGCCAGTCCTCAAATGAATAGTTGGACTGATCCATACGGACTCAACCCATCGCCCACAAACGTCGAATGGCGGACTTCGTCGCTCAGCCCTCCAATTTTTCCTCAACCAGAAGAGGAAGTCTGGAATACTTTCACTAATCTTGGCTCGCCTGTTTCATCCGGTTCTGAGGCATCAAGTTCAAGCGCGCTTCTGCCGGGCTTCATTCAACCACTCCCCATGATGATGAATCCAACAACCATCGAATTTCTTTACATGAATGGTGTTTTCACTCTTCCAAGTACACCACTTCAAAACGTCCTCCTCCAAACCTTTATGGAATGCGTACTCCCGAGTATGCCGATTATTGAATGGCCTGCATTTGTGAATGCTATCTGCAATCGCGATACCGATTCTGGCTCTGTCAGCCTGTTGCTTTTCTATGCGATGATGACCTCTGCAGCTACCTTTGTCGATATTAGCCATCTTCAGGAAGCGGGATACTCAAATAGAAAAGAGGCGCAGGAAGCTTTCTATAACAATGCGAAGGTGAGTAATTCAACCAAATCGAAATCCGAACTGAATATTGACCACTCCAACCATCTAGCTATTGTATCAATCTGAATATGAGCCAAATACCATGATTGTTGTCCAGGCACTTCTACTCATGACCTACAGAATTGAGACAGCCGACGGCGAGGATAGTCGATATTGGTGTTCGATCGCAATTTCAACAGCTCAATGTATCGGCCTTTTCCGCGATATCGGAGGTGTCAAAAACATTCGACTGAACCCCAAATTTTGGAAACGACTTGCTTGGACATGCTACATGGCCGACTGTCAAATTGCCCTTCGATTGAGATGCCGACCTATCATCCAGAAGTCAGTATTTTGCCATCAAATGCTTACTGAAGAGGACTTCGATCTGTATAATCTCTCCGCCGAAAGTCTCTTTCAAATCTTCGGCTATCCATTAACCCACAGCATAAACGTGCAAAGAGACCTCGCGTTCATGTGTGTCGCAAATGCCCAGCTGTGCTCATCTATCACCGAAGTTTTAGATCTGCAGAACAAGGAAACACATCGCCATGGCTCATTCTCCTCCTCGTCTCCTCAGTCAATGAACACAGATGCAGCCGACCACGAGACTAGAGTCTCAGTCTGTGAATCGAACTTAGCTCAATGGGCTAGTACATTCCCATCCTCAATCCAAACATACTCCTTCGAATCCACGGGCATGGAAGAAGAGCCAACCATCACCCTTCAGCGAGGTCTCCTTCATCTACAATTCTATACAACGATCGCGGTCTTCTACCAGTCGCACCCACTCCCGTCATCAAACTTCTGCATTCCATACGCCGCTCAGCAGATCACTCAAATCGCCTCGGAACTATATCAGAAGAAACTACATCGCCGGATACCTATCGTTGGTGTCACTGCCATCCTAGTCGCATTGATTATCAGTATCTCCGAAATGAAGAAGGAGCCCACCCCTGAAGGACATGCTGCTCAGAGTTTCCATCTGGGGCTAGAAGTCATGTCTGATCTTCGCGACATATACCGAGAGGCAAACAGCATCACCACATGGGCAATGAAAGCCATGGACAACTTGCCATTTGATGGAATGGCACCATGGTCAGGGCGACGGACGTCTATGACCAACTTGAATCCAGCGCCACATCTTCCTGGGTTGGATTTCCAGGTTATGAGTGTCCCACAGGTGATGTAGCAAGCTGTGATTTGCAACATTTGAAAATTTGTATAGCTTGATATCTTTACTTTCTGGTCAAAATTAGGCAAATAATTATTCAAATCTATAGCTTTAGTGTACGAATACATCAATGACTTCTAAAAATTATCTCTGCTCATCTACATCGCATCAAATTAAAGACTGCATAGTATAAATTGATATGATGAAGTACTAGAACAGTATATTCATAGTATGTAGCTTGTCTCACGTGCAAGTTTCTGCCGATGCATGTGGTGTCACAAGACAACAGACAACTTATCCACACATGTGCCATAATAAAAGGGGGGGGGGGGTTGAAACACTTGAAGACAAATATACGTAGAATTCAAGCGTGATTGAACAGTATAACACAAGACACAAATCCGAGAACTAGTGCATAAAAATGGAGATATCATTTATTTCAACATTCGCTAGCACAACTTTGAAGTGAGCCTAACAAAGCTTCGCATGCCCTTCGGGCTTCATTTGATACTGAGCAGCCAGCTCCTTGGCAAAGGGCTTCTGCGACATATAAATGTAATCCTACGTCCAAACATTAGCAAAGTCAACCCGGAGCCTACTTAGGTACTAGGCCACGGAGTCATGAGATCACTTACAAGTGCCCACTGCGGCAGAAGCCACAGACACAAACGAACAGTAGTAGATAATCCACCGATCCAATACTTGCCTGTCGTCCCTTTTTCCACTTGACGAACGACATCTTGAGAGTAATCCTCAGGACTAACACCGAAAGGAACACGGTCCGGTTGCTTTGCAATAATATCTTTGACACCGAGATAGTATGAGGTTGCTGGTAGCTCCAATGGAGGGAGGTTTTGCAAAAACTTTGTATCCACGCCGCCTGTCATGAGTGTCAAGACGCGAACACCAAGGGGTGCCAGCTCTAAACGCCAGCCCTCGCTAGCCTGGATGAGAGCAGCTTTTGTAGATTGGTAAATAGCTTACAAGACATCATTAGTTAGACCTATGAGGCAAGAAGGATTTTCAAATTATCAAGGAAAAAAAAACATACTCATAAATGGACTGGACATATGTCCTCCTACAGATGCATTGTTGACAATACACCCTTGGGATTTGACAAGCATCGGGCTAAACACTTGAATCATCTCGAGAA
The DNA here is from genome assembly GCA_023626375.1 of Talaromyces sp. PF30-5. NCBI lineage: Eukaryota > Fungi > Ascomycota > Eurotiomycetes > Eurotiales > Trichocomaceae > Talaromyces > Talaromyces sp. PF30-5. Next base: position 755,951 of record JAMAGU010000011.1, on the reverse strand, counting down.
CAGCAAAAAAGTTTGTGTCAAATGTTTTGCGGGCTTGAGCGATCGGTACATCAAGGGCCGGCATATCTAAGCCTAGACCGGCGTTGTTGATCAGGACGTCTAGTGTTCCTCCTGTCTGGTTTTTCACTGCATCGGCAACGGCAGCAATTGATTCTGAAGAGGCCACATCCAGTGCTAAAACAGTCGCATTTGGGGCTTCATGTAAAAATTGAGGCACTTTCGATGGCAATCGCGCCGTCGCAAAGACGGTGTATCCTTTTCTCGTGAAGGCCTCTGCTAAAGCAGCACCAACTCCGCCGGTGGAGCAGCCAGTAACAAGACAAGATTTGCGCGTGGAAGTCATTGGAAGATTGTTTGAAGTTTTCTATAGAACAAGAACGGAAGTGGAAGAAATAAGGTGTGGGATTGTCCTACTTATGATATATGTGACTCTACAATAAGGGGTTGCATTGGTTGACATTCTATCTCCGCTACGAGTCAGAATGCCTGCAGTTGACCTGTCCATTTATCCCAGAAGAAACTCAAAGCATTCTCCATTCTGATTGGCTGTGATTTCCGGCGTTGAGCCTCTCGTTATTGGCCCGCAATTGCGGCGGATCGTCATTCCCGTGGGTCTCCCATTTCGCAGCTCGCGAGCGCATCGAAATTACCAACTACCACGCTCGTGTTCATCTCATCGATCGTTTTGATTTGAGAGATGGACTGGTCTCCCGAAAGGTAGCATGCCGGTCCGACGAGCCAAGGCATGCGCCCATTGTCGCAAAGCTAAAGCCCGATGTTCCCTGTCTACCCCGTGCTCTCGATGCACCACCCGACGCCTCCACTGCCACTATACAAGCACTCTACCCCGGCTCGAGAGCCGATGGCGCGAAGGCTTCCGGCCTATTCGGCCCGCCATTACTCCTTCCATCTCCGATACTTCTTGCATGGAACGTGCTCCTCCACATAACCTCGCCGACACTCCAGCTAGCACAGACTACGAAGGGCTCGATAGCATAACGAAAGGGAGGGAAGCAAGTTCACCGCGATGCCATACGAATCCGAAAGAGGATGGGTTTGTCGGGGAAATGCTGCGTGACACTCAAATTGCAATCCCAGAGTTGCCTGATCACTCAGAATTCACCGAATTTTTTGATATGTCAGAGCCATTCGATACACCTTTAGCAATGACCCCAGCAATATCACACAATAGCCAAACGCACGATAGCATCGTCGCAAATCAACCCTTTGATATTATATCTCCGCGTCTCCTGAACCTCGACTCGACCTTCAATATCCCGGGCTTCCCTACGCCATTCCCGACCGGATCTACGCCGAATAACAGTTTGAAGATATCTGGCCCACAGTTATCTCAGCGCCCCAGGTCGCTTCAACAAGGATCTTTGACTGCTAGAATGATCTTAAGTCGAATCAAAGACTTCAGTCGAATGATGGCAGATGCTAAATCCCTGCCGCCGTTTATTCATCCACCCTGCTGCTTGGGCCCTGACGATGAGTGTCCCCCGGACTCTTCTCATCGCTGTTTACCTGAAGCACTGGCTATATGTTCCAATTTGACTCAGCTGTTTTATAATCGCATGCCGGGAAGCCACAATTTTGTGTGGAAACAAATATGTGCACACATACGGCAGATGCGCGAAGATGTAAGCTCGCCTGTACAACATCTTTGACGCGCGGCAATTTATCCTAATAAATCTGGCAGTATGAAACATACGACGAAAAAGTGAAACTGCAATGCCTTCAAGCAGCTCTTGTTTACGGAATGCTCTGTGCCCAATGCACGGAAACGGTGTCAGTTGAAAATTCCACTTGTATCGTCAGCATCATTGAAGTTGGTTTCCCCGGGCGCAAAATTTCATCTCTGTCGCAATGCTGACTGAACCTGAATAGGACTTTGCTGAGGAACTTTATGATATGGGAACCTGGGGGTTGGATGTAGACAGTGCTTGTGTCAATCGCGCACAATGGACGTTTGTGGAAACCCTGAGAAGGTAGGCTCCATTTCTTAGCTGTGTTCATATAGGACCGGATATTGAGAGCCATTCGGATACTAATACTGAAACGTAGAATTGGGACCCTCCTCTACCTTATTGATTTATTACTTCAAATCGATACCCAGACTCCCTCCACGGGAGATTGCCCAGAATTCTTCGATATGCCATTGCCTTCCTACCGCGACCTTTGGGAGCCAGTATCAGACAGAACATGGAAAAAGCGACATCAAGAAGCTATCGAATCAAAGAACCACCATGGTAGACAAGGCTTAACACTGGGGAAGCTGCTCCTTCATAGACAATCGGCAGCCCATGGCGAGGGTCTCGCTGAGTCTCTGGGACCCGGTTTTGAGGAAGAGCTTGCTGAATGGTGTGAGAAGGTAGACGACTTGTCGATGCTTTTATGGATGGCTATTACGGTCGAGGGCGAAGGCCAATCGCAGTTATACCGAATGGGAGTAAGCCCGAGAGTCAGTTTGTAAATCAGATCCAATAGAATTATCTATTAGACATAACACCAATGTTGAAATCCTGTGCGGTATGCATGTGTGGTATGGCAACAAGACAGAGTCACAATCAGACACCGAGGATCGGTGAGTTCCGTCGGTTGCGCGGTTACAACACCCGCCTCATGTTAGGCATGAGTCACCACCTACACACTACACAGCTCGGAAATATAACGACCTTCATATTTATTACTCTCAAACATATCCAACCTCCCCAGTCAAACTGTTCTGACTTTTAGCCACGGTGAATATCAAGGTACTGGTATCTCCTACGAATCTATCCGACCGAACTAAAATAACCTTAGATGGCCGCCGACGACGACTCATTCAGAACCGAACTTCGGAATACAAAAGTCCTTCAAGGCCCGTTCCCAGACAATAACTTCGACACGTTCCCCGGAACTCCTCAAGACGCATTCATATCATGGTTTCACGAAGCAGTTGAAGCAGGCGTGAAAGAGCCTCATGCCATGACCATTTCGACCGTCGACGCTGATGGCTGCCCCGATGCGCGGGTACTGATATTGAAGAACGTTGATTCACGTGGCTGGCACTTTGCGGTCAAAATTGACAGTCCCAAAGGAAAGCAGATAACAGAAAATGGTCATGCGGCTCTGACATTCTATTGGCCTCAGCTTGCTCGGCAGGTTCGGCTGAAGGGGAAAGCAGTCGCACTGCCTGATGAAGAGAGCGCCCTTGACTACAAAGCACGGCCTCTTGCGTCGAGACTTAGCGCTGTTGCGTCGAAGCAGAGTGAGGTTCTCTTAGACTGGGAGGAGCTCACTCGGCGCTTTGCTGAGACAGAGTCTATTATGTCGAAGGATCCATTCGTTGGCGTGGACAAATGGCGAGTTTTTGCTGTTGCGCCCCAGACAGCTGAATTCTGGCAAGGTGATGCGAACCGTCTTCACCAAAGACTTCAATATGTGTGGCGCGAGGATAGTAATAGCTGGAAGAAGCAATTGCTTTGGCCGTAGAGGCAATTGGTGAGGTTGAATGTAGATGTACTTTAAAGTTGAATCAATTGATGCAGTCAATGACGTTGGAACATGATCTGTCAGTAATTGTTTTCCAGGTTTCTCAAGTGTTTTGACTTGAGTTTGGTGTTCTTCGATTCGTCAAATGTCTCAAATAGTATACAGTATTCTTTACACAAAACAACCTTGGAAGCCAATGAGGTATAGTGTCCACGGATATTTGCAGCAACTGTTACTATGGACACGTAGCCCAACTGCAATATGAAGTACAGCGAAGGTTTTATCGCCCACAACCTCTCGTGCCAAGATTCAACATCCAGAGACCGCCCTATCTGACAGCTGAACCAATTGTGACCAGCATTAAAATTGACCCCAAAAGCCCTTGCTTTCTAATATTGGCGTCAAACGGGTTGTGGGGTATTTTCTCCAATCAATAGGCGGTCGATTTAGTAGGTGACTGGTTAACATTGGAGAAGTCCGCAAAAAGAGAAAGACCACTGGAGCCAAAATATGAACCATTCGATTTTGGTCACTTTTGGAAAGGAGTAAGCTGGAAATTTGTGAAGACGAGAACAACTGTGCAGAATGACAATCCCGCTGTGCATCTCATCCGTAATGTCTTGGGTGGAAATCATCACGAAATGATAGCAGGCCGTCTGGCATTTGGTTTTCCGTCCTCCCGGCGCCTCCGGGATGATACGACTGTACAAGTAGCCTTCTTCAACACGCATGATCTTAAAAGTCAATTACTGTAGCAATTGAATTTCAATTTCAATTTGACGTCTCCGAAACTAGTCTAGGGCCCACAGATTGGAGAGATTCGCATAGAAAGTACGCGCTCGTATTAAGACTGCAATTGATAAAGCCGAGTGACGATTATGACTAAGATAATGAGTACTAGGTAAAACGCAATGTATTTTAGGAGCAACATTTATTATGAAGAGAGAAGAAAGACTAAATCAGGCTATTCAGGGGGATGAGGGCTCGCTGAGGACCCCGAATAGCTGTGATCCGGTCCACACGGACTGCGTCCTCAACACGCAGCTTACCGAGCCCTATGAGCGATCTTTGAATGACCTTGCCTATTTTATTCCAAGGTATCTATACAAGAGAAGCCAATAATTTCAAGACATCTGCCAAAATTGAATTTACTCGTTACATCGGGCTTAACGGTACCCTGATTCAACGATATCACGAAAAAAAAGTATAAGCTCAAGCACCTTGATCGAATAAGCTATCCCCAATATCAAAAACGTCTTGAAGAACTTGATCAGCGTTATGGATCTAACATTGTGACCCGAGATATGAACAAGTTCAGCAATATCCATTGTGTCTTTGATCTAGCAAGTCAATCTATCAATGGTACTATATACTCAGCTAGTATTGGCAATACTTCAAGTAGCCCAATCCTTGATAATATTTACTCGCCAAGAATCGTGAGCTCCGTTTCAAGCGAGCGACGACAAAACTTTCGAATCTTCTTACACAACCCTACTCCAAGCATCATTTTTCATAGTATTGACCAAGCTACCTTTCAGAAAGAATTCTTGAGTGAAGATAACAAACACAAATTTTACCTCTTTCGTCAGAATATACTGGTCAGGAAGGCCCCTAAAACCAAGCACGCCGTCGCTACAGGCGAATTACAACTCCCAATTTTGCACTGGATTCAATCCATGGGCCTAGAAGGCGAGGTCGCGGCATTTGGCGGCTCAGGGGTTGCTGCGGACAATGATATCACTGAAATCAGAATACCCGATGCATCCTATGGGCTAGTAACACCACCCACCGGAGGCGTGGAAGGAAGAGCCTCTTTTGTTTTGGAGGTTGGGAATACTCAAACCCAACCAAGCCTCGAAGAGAATGTTCGGTGGTGGCTTGCGCCCCAGAAAGGCGGGGCTTTAGTTTGCATTACCTGCAAGCTTGACAAAACCCCAGACTCGTTATAGATATCTGGGAGAGACAGCATGCCGAAAATACCAGAGTTGAGCACATTATTATAGCTCGGTCGAGAAAGGCAGAAATTACCTGCCGAGGATCACTTCGTCTGAAATTCAATCTTCTTTTTCCAAGATTACCCAGGGAGCAATCTCATGAGCATGATTTGGTGATTCAAAGTGACAGACTGACACAACTTGCAAATAAAACATGGAAACTACAAGGGCTGGGCTAATGGGTGTCTAGGTTTTGCACGCTTTTTTCTTTGTCTATTGTATTCATTTCCCCCTTGCTCAGTTCCTTTTTTTCTTTCAAAATCCTCCATTTCTTTGGATTTCCTATTCGTTCTCCTATGAGCATGTTATGGGGGTTCAGATGCTGCGTTAATACAGACAGTCACGAATTTAGGCAAACAAATTCGGGTTGGGGATAGATTGTCATGGAAAGAAGCGACCAAGCAGGTTAATAGTCATATTTTACCAATAAAGTTCTCTGAAAGGCCCTGAAGTCAGATTTATATCTTTCCACATATTCTTGTCAGGTATATTCCTTACCGATTTGTGCGCTTGGAACCCAGCCATGTGCAGCTCATGCGCCTCCTCGGGACTGGGCGACTATGTCTGTATTGGCATCATTAGCAGTACCACAGCCACGATAAGTGCTAACTCAACAGTTTTGACTACTGGCGTTACTACACCATCACATGTCCAGAGAGACATGGTTTCTGCCTGTGATTCCTTTTAATACACAGTCGGCGGTGATGATTGTCCGAGCGGAGAGTTTCACAGATGCTGAACTTGACGGATGGGATCCAGCCATTGGTACCGACTGTGCAAACCTCTGGCTTGAGGTTAATATCTGCATCGGTGTATAATAGATAGCTTGCAACGTTTGAAGCTTCTGTCAAGGGTTGGTACGGTGAATCGCTGGCAGCAGGTACTAGGTAAATTTCAGTATGTAGTACAGGTGTGTCTGAATTTAAATCAATCCGAAGGGGATAGAAATAGATACAATACTAGGTAAAATTTATTGATACATGTATCTCCGGCGACTTCAAGTACTATCAAATGACTGCTTCCAAAGTTGAAAATTCGAATATTGCGTGTGGCGAAATATTTGAAGCTTCCAGACAATTAATGTGTCGCAGAAATCTTCTTCCCCTCAACATTGAAGTTTCCCACTTAGCGTCTCAGGGTAAGATTAGCGTTTATGTTTATGCTCCAGAAGTATCGAGAAGAAGATTCTATTTAATCTTGTATAAATTGTAAACTATCGAAAGCTTTTTACATGTCGGGAGACAAGTTTTTGCTTTTCAATCTGCCAATTTAAGCTCTTGCCCGGCGCATGTCATGTAGTACATATACTTGGGGCCCAATTTTAAGGTCCTGATTGCATTCAAAAATGTTCTAAGATTGCTACTAGTAACACTCAGAGGCAAGTGAAAGGAAACTGAAAGTCTGAATTCAACATTTGAAGCTCAATAATTGAAGCTTCATACCTACTACCTACTATATTGATAGAGTATGAACATATGAATAGAATATGTAAAATATTCCAAGGTTTCTCCATATATTGACCATCTGGAGGGACTACTACCTATCATATAACCATACTTCAGGTAATACTGCACAGGAACTTCCAAGGTTGAACTTAGTACAGGGCCTCGAACATTTGAATGTTACACCATGAAATGTTTACCAGAGACTTGCAGATGGTACATGTTCTGCACCGGCACCGGCAGATTCAGCTCTCAGGTTCCGAGTGTCTGTCCCACTGTGATACAAAAAAATAGTGGCACGTCCGAGAACATCGAACACATGCAGATGGTTTACTTCGAACGGCTGTATCATGCCTAATTTTCTGCCCCAACCCCACTTGCCAGGCTGAGATCGATTTCACCATTCCTTGGTAGCCTATAACCTTCCAATACATACATGATCGTGATTTGACCTGACAACCCCCATGGTCAACATCCCTGGGCATAATGATGGTAGACGTAAGTGCCGTCTTCTTGATTGTCATACGTCATATGTTGGAGGTCATTTCTGGGGAGTGTGGCTAGTAGTCTTAAAGCAATTCCTTTTTCATCTTTTAACTATCACTCCTATTTTCCCAACTCCCTTTTATGATCTGCTAGATCTATCTAAAACTCGTATATCATGAAGCTACCTACTGCATCCCAAATTCTATCGTTTGGAGCTCTCATGCTACCACTCGTAACTGGATCTCCCAATCCTACAATTGACGATATCACGGAAAAAGTAGTCAACGGAAACTTCACCGTCTCGGGTCTTCGAAAAATTGCGGAGTTCCTCAACACCTTGGACCATGACAGAAGTCCCAGTCCGGCTGTAGCCGGGGTTGTTTGCACTTTAGATTCAATCCACTTGGGACAAAGCTGCCGTAAGCTCCATAAAATTCATTCATGAGAAATTCTGGCTAATTATAGGACTGTATTGCAGATGGAAATAGTTGCGTTCTAGCGCCTGATCACTTTCACTTCGTTTGTCCCCTGTCATTTTAGAGTACCTTGCTCTGAATGAAAGAAAGAGATTCATGATACATCAAATCATTTCTCAGTGTCCATTTCACTTGTCGTATTGGGACTTGCTTTAAAAGAGTTGGCGCCTGGGCAATAATGGGGGCAATGCCAGACCCAATTAGTATAGGGCGTATCATGATAAATTTACACTGGCAGACATCCAGTGTAGTAGGTAGTAGATGAAGTCTAGCACGATTCTTGCCATAGTATTACTGTACTAATACTAGTACCTAGATGTAGTAGTAGCATACTTGTACTCGTATACACAACTTGAATGAGCCCCCAGATCACGGTGCCACTTGCAAACTTGAATTCCCGTCTTATGTAAGAACATTATATTAACGACACGAGGAAGAAATGAAAGTACGAGATACTGCTGGAACAATCACACATATTGCTTTGGTTCCAATGATTCTAAGATGGTAGTCATCTACCTGGTTGAACCTGAGGTCAAGTGGCCATCCCCTGACAAACAAATCCAACATTGGAAGGGGCTAACTTTGCGCCTCATTGGGGTCAAAGTAATCTCCAAAACATACGACAGATTGTTGTAACTGCAACACACTCATGCCTAGCCTAGAGCTAATACATAACTTTTTTTTTCTCGGGTTTAACAGAGTAGTGCTCGCACGAAATTGGCCCACATGGGCTAAGGCCGGGCGCAAATCCAGGTTCACGTGGAATAGTAAAAAACATAGGATATAAAAGACAGAAAGATCCCCGGGTATCCTAGTTCAAGACAGCAAGGCAAACAGTTCCAGTCCGCGCATCTCTCAACCAGTTTAAAAAGTTTCGCTAGCCGATTCAAAACACTAATCAACATGAAGGCTGTTGTTGCAACTCTCTTCTCTCTCGTCCTGGTCACCTCGGCAGTTCCCTGGGTCCCAGGAGGCTCGAAGACCGTTGAGCTGAGCGGAAGTCAGCTGAACAATGTTTTGGCAAGCCAAGGCAAGGCAGCCAAGTTCGATGTCAACCAGGTCATCAACTGCACCGTTTCCTATACGCTGGCACTCAGTAAGACAGCCTGTTTTTGTTTGTATATTTTATGAGGAGCATTGAAACCTAACCGACTACTAGGCACTGGCGGTCCCCCATACACTATCGACTTGGCTACCCTCGACCTTTCCAACTGCACCTACACTGGCCCTTAGATGACCACGAAGTGGATCTGCCGATGACCTCTACCGGAGGCTGGCCAATGACATAACCAATTGTGGGGTGTGGGCTATGGGATAGTTGCCTTTGCAGATACTACCATAACTTGTCATATAAAAGGATCGTGTTTTAAGAGATATGCCTATATGTCAAGTACAAGCAATTCAATTGGTTATTAAGATTCTTGAGATCCGGACTAGGAAACGACATATACTAGGTATTAGTAGATGTGCAACTTTGTACCGTTACTCCCAACTTGAAGGCGGAATATAAAAATTCAAAATTTGCAAACCAGGAAAGAAATCCTCGACTTGAATGAGAAGTTCAATGTTACCTTTGGGCAGATTGACGCGTCATAAGGGTTAGCCTTCGAATTGCATGGACTTTGAAATCGTCATAGTCAATTCAATGCATATCTTCGATCCCTTTCTCGATGCTATCTCTCACTAGAGTGAAGTCTAATTGACCGAAAAATCCACGAAGCAATATCTGACTTCTCGTTCGTGGAAGTACCTCCGTCGAGTCTCTCATCTCATCTGCGGGTGGATCGGGGATTTTCTGATTCTCTGGTCGAAGTTCACGTAAAAGAGCGACGGTGTCTGTCCAATTCATCTGTTCCCCAAAGGCAAATATACGCTGAGACTTGACATCAGGGTCCAAAAGAGCAATGATACAGAGTTTTGCGACGTCCTCGACATCAACATACCATTCTGGAGAGCGTGTCAGTAATCTTTCAAAAGTAATGTACTACGGGTTTTGAAGCTGCGACAATCGATGGGACGATAGACCAGCAAATTTCAATCCACGTACGTTCTGGAAGGGAGAACGCTTGTTTGCTTCCTCCAAGTAATTGGCGTAAATGGCCCATTGTTGAACCGAATATTTCTGGATGAAGAATCCTTCCGACCTGATCATGTAAATGAGCTTTGCAGTTCCTCACAGAATGATAAATCGCCCAACTCACCGTAAAACAGGGTAGAACAGCGTTGAACTCGAATGAGCAGTTCTCATTCTCAATCCATCTCCAAGCCTCCCTTTCTCCCTCAATCTTGGAACTGGAATATATGGCAATTTTCCTTTCTTCCTCTGGTGTGTTTTCATCCCAAGCAGCTTGCAAGGCTTTTTCGTTCCAGCTATCTGGACGGAAGAGGATCAGATATTTCAAATCAAAATGTTGCTCTTCGTGAGTTGGGTTTAAACTTACGAGTATCAATCTCACGACCCTTAGGATCTGGATGAAGGTCATACGTTGCACTGGACGAAGAAACCAGCACAACACGTCTAACCGTAGGCGTCTTTGCCGCAGCTTGCAATAAATTCCTCATGGCTTGGTGAACCCATGGTATTACTAAGTTAGGGTCACTCGTAAAGCTCATGTCAGACGCCTGTGGCATCATGTCAACTATGAAACCGAAAAGCGATCAAATGATTACTATGTTGAGGCTGCGGGGACACTTACTGCGTGAATGACACTATCAACACCATCCAGAAGACGCTCAGTGTCTTTTTCATTATCGAAATTTGAGATTTTGACTGTTTCAAAAACGCCGATTCCATACTTCTGTTCAAAGAATTCGTTCAACCAAGGTTTCTGCGTCCGCGTGGTACCCCGTACGAGATATCCCATTCCCAACAACTTATCGATGATGTGGGAAGCAATGAAGCCGTTGGCGCCCGTGACAAGAATTCTTGACCCCTGGGGCAGATTATACAAGCTATCCTCCATCTTGATCGCCTACAAGAACACTAATAAAACGGACAGGCCTAGTGTTAATTGTGATCATTGGCATTGACGCCCGTCGACCCTATCATGACACGAATGAGCCGACAAGGTTTGATACATTACATACCTCAAGTGCTGTAGGTACTCGAAAATTATCCCCCGAGATAGTCAGTTTTGATGAAAGTTGTGGTAGGATTGCGGGGAGCGTGTCTCCCTTGCGCAGGGACTGGATTGATGTGGTATGCATGATGATGTCACCACAGCGGGAGATATTTTCTGGTGGCTGGAAGATTGCACATTTCAGGGACATGATTGCAGTAAAATGTTTCTAAGAGGCGTAAGTTTGGGGATTGGAATAGAAGAATAAGGTCCGATCAACATTTGACCAGCTATGGCCAGTATTATAATGCATTGACATTCCAATTCCATATCTATAGATACTCTATAGTAGCTTCGGACCGTGACCCGACCACCACTGACAGCCCAAACAAGAGAAGAACACAAACAAGTAAAAAGCATGGGCGGGAAATCTAATCAACAATGCCCTCGGGTAAAATAGAGATGTAATCTAGCGGGGCGAGCTCTGTGCCATCAGGCCGACCGACAATTGTGAGAATATCACCCGTGGTAACTTGCACGTTTCGGAAGGTGACCCGAGTTGCTGAATGACCGTCCAAATACTCCGAAAAGTCATGTCCGAGCTTATCTTCTAAATCACCAGACCAGCTACCAACGAGTTTCTCATTTAAGAAAATCTCATACTTCGATCTGCCACCCAAATGATCAAAGTAGTTGACCGCAATGTCATACATGCCCGGTGGGAAAGGTATCTCTGCCTTAGCAGTACCAGGCTTCTGATTCGATTCAGTAATGATAGCTTTGCCACCAGATGCAGCTTCTCTGGGCGTGACAGGAACGACTTTGTAGTCAGTCAGTTCCATACTCTCTGCTTCAATTCGCCATGGATAGTTGGCAACACGGCCCTTCTCATCGGGGACTCCACACTTAGAAAAGTAAAAGTTGTTGACCGAGTCGCGCCAGACGATCGCATGACCTGCTTGATACTGTAACTTGAATTCCACATTTTCAAATCGATGATCATCTATGAGACCCTTCAACTTTGCCCATTCAGTTGGGAACGTCTGTGCATGAGCCGCGCCCTCGTAATGTGCATCATAGAAATGTTGAATTACTGTCTTGCCAGATTTCAGACGATGGGTATATGGTACGTGATGAAACCAAAGAAGGAGATTGTCTGGCGTTGTTTCGATGTTCTCATATATTCTGGCGACTTCTGGGGGGTATTGACCTGTATTTCCGGATCCTGTGGCGACGGTACGATCCATGCCGATGGATTTGGCATTAGCGCGGGTCCACTGGCCCCATCCATTGCCATCTTGAGATCCAGGACTAGGGCCATAGTGGGTGTAGATGATATCACATAGTGTTTGAATACCAAGATTCCCACTATAATTCTCGTAGGTTGGCCATGATTCCATCGAAATCTTCGTTATCGTGTCAACAACAGTTTTGTTCAAACTGAAAGTGAGACGTGCCCAGTCCTGGATAATGTCGACTGGGTCTAAAAGGGGATCCCAAGTCATGCGCCCGTAGGCATACAAGTTGGATAGTGATAGATGGTGTCCAATCCAAGTATCATCACTGCCGACATTGAGAACTGTCGTATAACCGCTTCGACTCCAATTCAAACGTTCGCCAGAAACAATATCGCGGATAGCGCTTGGTTTCCCATCAATTCTCATATCGAAATCTAGAATCTCTTTCCAAAGAGGTGCCATATAAACAAAATGTGACTGCTGTCCAAGGTACTCCTGTGCAACCTGAAACTCAATCGCAACTTTGGTCTTGCGTAAGTTGGCAAGTAGCGGCGACGGAGGTTCGCGAACTTGGAAGTCAATCGGACCCCATTTAATTTGGACAATAACGTTATCGTCAAATTGATCGTCGAGGTCTTTGAAATAGTCGACGGCAGCATTTGCACGATCATTGGTCCACAAAGACTCGTCCAGGTGATGGTTGTATACGAAGGCCCTGTACATGACCACGCCATCTCCATATGGCTTCAGGGCACGAGCAAACATGTTCGCACCATCAGCTAAGGTGCGGTTGTATGTCAGTGGTCCTGGTTGCCCTTCGGAATTTGCTTTGATTGTGTAGCCAATAAGATCGGGGACCTTCTCATAAAGCTTAGCAGTGATGTCCTTCCACCAGTTGTTGACAGCCTGGTCGAGGGGGTCAGAGGTGGATAAACCACCAAATTCTCTTGGGGAGTCGAAATAGAGCGATATACCAATTCGCAGCCCCCAAGGCCTCATAGTATCTGCAATGCGACGGAGTCCGTCAAGATTTGTTGGGCTGAAAAGCTTTGGATTGGCATTTACATTGTTGACCACCACAGCGTTCAAGCGAATAGACGAAAGGAGGCGAGCAAATTGGCGAACACGTGTCATATCCTTGACGACCTCTCCATTTCTGAAGAATATTGAAGGCCCCGCGTATCCTCGTTCAATGCTTCCATCGAGATTGTCCCACTGATTAACCCATCGTATAGGTGCGCTAGGATTGTTTATGCGAGCAACGGGAGCAAAATTTCCTTGAGATATACGCATCAAGTATTCGAAGGCTCCGTATAAAGCGCCGCGCTCATTATGGCCGACAATGTGGACGCAACTATCATTTCCTTGCGTGTTGAGCCAGAAGCCATCTTCCTTAAGCTTGGGGGCTTGTTCGGGGACCAGAGCGGAGGGAAATCTATCAACGGTACCGATGATTATGGATGACTTCGGATACTCGTCTGTTGCGGGAGATATCAGGTTGACTTCCTGTCCAAAAATTCGTTTCAGTCCATCTTGTAGCTCTTTCCCGGCAGTATAGACAGGACTCGTTTCTGCGCTCTCCAGGACAACAATGGAAGTGATACGCATGTATTGATCTCTGAAATATGCTGGCAACGCAGCATAGCGCAGCCAACCATCGATTCCTGTCTCGATGGTCATGATGAAAAAGGTTGAGAAGAAAGAACAGCAGGTTCAACAGGGCCTGAATTACCCCTCAAGCGGGGTAGAAAAGTAGCCTTTTATTATGCCCTTGTCGATATTGGACATTTAGCCGGTGCAGGCTAAAGCAAAAGATCGCCGATATTTTATGCGTTACTGAGATAGGTTTCACATATCTTCTTTCTTTGGGTTGCGTGGCCTTTGAATTCATCTATGCACATGTTTTCCGGAATAGCCCACTCTCCCACCCTCTCAGCTGTCTCCCCGACAGGCTGAAAATTGTATGGTTGATTGATTATTGAGATTTGAAATGAAAAGTGTTCAATGTCTGGATTAAAGCGCCGTGGTCACTATAAACTGATAGTATTTTAATTGTGCATACTTAAATGTATAGGTGGGTTTCTAGCCATAGAGCTGTACTGCTAAAAACTACTCGGAGAGCAAGTCAAAATAGCTCATTCTAAAGGCTTCCTAAAACAAACTAACGTGAATGAATTCACTCAAATGTTGATAATCATAGGCCGAGAGATAGTAACTACTGATACCTAGTATAGTATGTTGGAATAAACACAAAAATTGAACATTCTCCTACTATTTGAAAATGTTCAACCTTGCTTTGTGATTGTCTGCGCCGCGTCTTCATCAATCTCAGCATCCCTGAATTCCCAAGCTTTCAGATCACGCGCGAACAAAATGTCAAGCTCCTCGTAAGTGCGACCTCGAGATTCGGGAAGTCTAAAGTAAGCCCATACTATGATGACCATAGTGAAACCGGCAGCAAGGAAGGCAGTTTTGCCTTTCCAATTTCCAGCTGTAGGATTTAGTGTATATGGGGCAACTGTTGAGCTAAAGACATTGGCGACATTGTATGCGTTTCGGGCCAACGAAATACTCTTTGACCGTAGTCGGGTAGACGATATCTCGCCAACAATGATGAAGGCGATTGGTCCGATTGTAAGCTCGTAGAAGACATACCATAGCAGGTACATAGCCGACTCTCCGTACCCAAGCTGGCTGGTCTGAGTGACACAGGCCATTATTCCAATAATAAGCATGGACCCACCCATGCCGCAATAACCCCAGAACAGAACGGGGCGACGGCCAAAGTTGCCGGTGATGAATACTGAAAGCAGGGTGCAGAGAAAATGTAGTCCCGATTGTCCCACAGACATCTTATAAGCATCTGCTGTAGCTAAGCCTGCTTGCTCATAGAAATATGTAGCATATGAGGTGATAGCAAAACCGCAAAGCACCTGGGAAGTCCATACAATACAACCGATCTCTGTACGCCATGCATTGGAGCCGCGGAAGCAGTCGAGAAATGACGCGCCTTCAGTAAGGACCTTTTCCAGGTCGGTGGTCTGGACCATAAGGGCCACGGATTTCTTTGCAAAGTCGGGGTCACTAGACGAAGAGAGACGCTTGACAGACTTCTCGGCATCTTGAATCCGTCCCTTACGAACAAGCCACCATGGAGACTCGGGGGCAAAAGCAAGCAGAGGAACGATGATAACGGGCCATACCCACTGCACAGCAAGCGGAATGCGCCAGGCCCATTGGTCAGATCGATGTTCAAGACTGTCCAAAATACCAGTTGCGACGAACTGGCCTATTCCCCAACACAGAACAACATATGTTTCCAGATAAGACCGAAGTACAACGGGCGTAACCTCAGACGCATAGGCTGGAGCTAGTGTAGTAAAAACACCCCACGCGAGACCACAAAGAAGCTCACCAACAAAAAGAACCTGAATACTCTTCGAAAAGAATGGGATGAAAAGAACACCAGTCAAGAAGCCTAGCGTACCCAGGCAAGTCTTTTTGTGGCCCCATCTTTCAGTCAAAAAGGCGTTGATATAGATTCCCACGATATTTCCTAGAGGGCTGGCAAGACCAAGTGCAGTCTGCCATCTGGGCTCTAGCTGGTAGCTCCCAGGTGTACTAGTCGGATGGCCAAATTCTTTTTGAAAGGCAGGGAAACCGAAAAGCGACCCGATGAGAGCAGTATCGTATCCATCTAAAATCACCACAAGAGACACGACCATTGTCCATAAACAAGCTCTGGGATACAATTTGACCGCCTGTACGAACGTCAATCTGTGCTCTTCTATGGTCGCATTTCGAGCATCTTCGGCCAGACCCATCCATCCTTCGACCTCACGATCATGTGTGGCCATTTCGTCATGGACGGTGTGTGGTGCGTCTTCCTTCGTGGTTGGTTCCGAAGCCGACATATTGATAGTAGTGACTTGACTCGCTAAGGTGGACCATGTTAGATTGATGGGCAACGGCCGGCTCTTAAAACGCGACACGGGGTAGCCTTATCGCCCACCAGCCACCAGCGAGCTGTTGGGCTGGCTAGTAACTTCATTGGTTGGAAGAGAATTTTGCATTTTGCCGAAGGAAAAAGTTCTTTATGAGCAGGGACTCAAGCGATCTTGTGATTAACCATTAGACACACACAAGGCCGACGAAAGGGCTAGGAATCCCGGGCATGTGCAGGGGGATGATTCGTTCGTTGGGGCTAGGAAACGCGTGGCGTAAACTTGAACCATCCGCGACTTTCAAACACGGCAATTACATCCCTCCCAGACCATACTTACAGCTTTGTCTCGTTCTGAATAGAAGTATTTGGCTCTAGTGACTTCCTTGTCAATTCCTAATAGCTGATACAGAAATTCTTACGCCATCGGTCCTTTGGCACACTGGTCTCCGCTGGAAAGCAATCTCCACAACATAGCATGGCTTTCAGAATAAGCTTTCGACCCAGAATAGCCGGGTAGAAATGTGGGCTCACAAGCATCTGGGTTAAACTTCGGTGGTCCGCCCTAAGATTGAACTTGGGGTAAAAGTCGAGATCCAGGAAATACCTCGGGCATGGGATAAATGGAACATTTACCGGTCTTTATCCCATCTTAGGCGAGACAAGACGAGGGTTCAAGAGTATCAACCAAATCATTCCGGTGATCAGCCCACTTGTTGTTGTCATGGACACCCACATCCTCCCGTACCATTCCCCGCGTTCCCCCACAATTTCCCCAGACCAACCCAAAACACGGAACAAAGCCCGATGCATCTTCGACACTTCCCAACGATAGAATGGCGCAGGCTTTTTCAAATTAGCCGTCTATTTAGCCAAAAGAGGGCGGACCGCCAGATTCTCTCTTTATTGGTGGATCCCCCATGCATAGTGAAAAAAAAAGGCTCTCTGGGGGTTATTCCGACCAGCTGAGCTCGCTCAGGCTTTCTTTAGCCGAAGCTACGCTTGGGGGGAAATAGGCTATGTTGTTTACCCCACGCTTGGCTTCAAGCTCAAATTCCCAGCTTATGACCATGAATGATCTTCATCCTTATTTCGTCGATTGAATTATTATTGAACCCGGCCACGGAATTCAGATACACGATTCCAATGAGGCGCGATAAATTGACATCAAAATGCCTTTGATAACTGTCAAAAAAGCATTTCTGCTTAGTGCGCTAGCTCTGAAGGCTAGCGCAACCCCCACGCCCTCAACGCATGTTTCCATTTCCGTCAATACAAAAATCCGATTTCAGGAGATTGATGGATTTGGCGCTTCCCAGGCCTTTCAGCGTGCTGAAGATGTTTTTGGAAAATATGGTCTTCCCAATGTCAATCAGACTTTAGTCCTCAATCTACTCTATGATAAAGATGTTGGCGCGGGCTTTACCATTCTGCGGAATGGCATTGGCTCTAGCAACACCTCGGATAGCAACTTCATGAACTCGATCGAACCGACTGATCCTGGCAGCCCAACTGCAAAGCCCAACTACGAATGGGATCATTACAATAGCGCCCAATTTCCATTAGCAGAGCAGGCCCTTTCTCGTGGATTACAGACAATCTATGCGAATGCTTGGTCAGCCCCGGGATACATGAAGACAAACGATGACGAAAATAACGGAGGCTACCTATGTGGCGTGAGTAATGAGACCTGCGCAAGTGGGGACTGGGTACAGGCCTACGCCGACTACCTTGTTCAGTATGCGCGGTTTTACAAAGAATCGGGCGTGGAGGTTACGCACTTGGGTTTCTTAAACGAGCCTCAGTTCGCGGCTAGCTACGCCGGGATGCTCTCTAATGGCACCCAAGCGGCTGATGTGATTCGTGTCCTTGCCAAGACCATCAAGAAATCCGGTCTTGACCTCAAGATTACCTGCTGTGATGGCATAGGTTGGGATGACCAGGAAGCCATGATGGCCGGTCTACACGCTGGACCTGACCCAGCAATCAACTATCTTGATGTTGTTACTGGACATGGATATGATTCGGCCCCCACATACCCTCTCAGTACAAACAAGAAGACATGGTTGACAGAGTGGGCCGACCTTAGTGGTGACTACACTCCATTTACGTTCTACGAAGATGGAGGCGCTGGTGAAGGTATGACTTGGGCAAATCATATTCAAGTGGCTCTGAGAGATGCGGGTACCAGCGCCTTTCTTTACTGGATTGGAGCAGAGAATTCCACGACAAACAGTGGTCTAATCAATCTTCTCACAACCGAGGTGGTTCCCTCCAAACGGTTCTGGGCTTTTGCTCAATTTAGCAGATTTGTACGCCCGGGTGCTTATCGAGTGGAGGCAAGCAGCTCGAATGCCAATGTTACGGTCAGCTCGTTCGAGAATCAGAATGGCAAGATTGCTACTCAGTTGCTCAACCAAATTGATGACGATGTCAAGGTATCTGTACGGATTTCAAATCTCAAGTCTGATGTGACTATCCATCCCTACCTGACAAACAACGATCATGACCTGAAGTCTTTGAGCTCATTCAAATCTGGAAAGGGAGGCTCATTTGAAGCTTCTATTCCTGCGAGATCTATGGTGACTTTCGTTTCAGGGTGAGACCATTGTTATAACTCAATTAAGATTACACAACTGTACATAGAGGCCCCAGAGCTTCGCAATGCATAACGTTTGTTATCGTATAGTAGCCTAGTATATTTTCTTGAACTTGAATCCTGCCTGAAGACTATTCTTATCAAACTCACATCTCTAGATTTTCTAATTCCTTTGACCTGTCACATACATGCTCAACCTATTTAGTAATACGCCGCAGTCCCCATCAGTGACCCTATTCAAAGATCTCTAATGGGAATTTGTTTGCCAGCGCATGAAAAGCATTCAAATTTGGATGCAGCCGATCGCCAGAGTCAAATTCTTTGGCTAACACGGATGGCTCATCATTATCTCTCAGAATTTGATCAAAGTCAACCACCCCGTCAAATTCTTCGTTCGTTCGTATCCATTGGTTGATTCTCTGTCTCGTCAGCTCACGCAAGGGGTGCGAGTACCCAGTCATGCCTTCTGCCTCGGCGTCAACAACGTTATCATCTTTCCTGCGTCCGAAAGGTGTTATTGTCGCAGCGAAAATCTTGATTCCCTGCGCATGCACTCGCGTTGCAATTTGTTTGAATCCAGCAATCAGACGATCTCCAATATCTTTCTGGCTTTCTTCGTTCGCGTCAACGACACCAATATCGTTCACGCCCTCAAATATCAGAACATATTTAATGCCTTGCAAGGCTAGGATATCTCTGTCTAGGCGACTCAGCACGTTTGGCCCAATACCGTCGGTCAATATACGATTCCCGCCAACTGCTTGGCTGATGATCGAGAGAGAGGCCGTGTCAGGATTTGCTTGTAGACGGTTGAAGAGGAGGTCCGGCCATCTGCATAGAGCCTATTAGAATTGTTGCACTTATTGCGGATGAATTAGAAGACTTCTGAGCCTACCGATCATTGCCGTGGGGCGTACTGCTTCTCCCATCCGTGATGCTATCGCCAATAATAGCCAAAGTGGCCTTCTCGCGGGGAACGTAGACTTCCACGCCCGAAATGTAATACCTGTTCGGAACTAGTCAGCCAAATGCGTAGAATTCTCAAGGCAGGGAACCTACCAAGGGGCGAATTCTCTGACAAAGGAACCCCCCAGCACCACTGCAGATACAACGTTCCCTGGGGCGCAAAATGAAGTAGTTCGGCTACTATTATGGCATGTGATGCCCGTCCGACAGTCCTGTCCGTCTTCAAAGAACAGGCTTATACTAAGTATAGCATTTGTAGGAAGTGGGAACCCAAAGTCAATGGCATCGGACACCACCAGTGCACCACCGGGAATATTTGTCTTTAGGAATCCACCGTCGAAAGTGACATTCCGAAGAGTATGGTTCTTTATCTCACTTGTCCCAGCGAGCTGCCCGGCTGAGAGAGCAACACTTGCCTGTGAAACCTTCAAGTCATCAGATCCAAAGGCGTTTGAGAAGCGCAATCGGAAGTACCGATCAGTACCAAGAGTGATTTTGATGGTTTGGCGAATTGTTGTGTTTGACAATGCAATAGAATCTCGAATCTTGCACTCATTTAGTGTCCAGTTGCGAAGGTACAAAGACCATATGATGAATCTCACTTACAAATTCTTTAGGTGGGACTTTATCCGGTTCCGCCAGCATAGGCATCGCAGTCCAAGTGTGAACCCAATGGTTATTTGGATCCATTTTCTTTTAGATGGAATCCAGTTCAGGAAGCGAAATTCAATGGACACTGACGAGTTGCGGGGCGGGTGGGTTTCGTCTGTTTATGGTCATGCAAGCGGTCTTGATGAACTTGAAGCAAGGGAAATTCTATGATAAACCAAACAATATGAATGACTTCAAATTTTTCTAAAAACATTTCCACTAAAAGGTATTAGATGGTGAGAGGTATCATCAATTTGTTTATGATTCTTCTAGCTTGTTCCCTGCGGGGTAAACTCGGGAGAATGTGCCGGGTAAATGCAATCCATCACGATCACGATAATACCTAATAATTGGTCTTACTATACTACCTAGTATTACCCTAGACTACCGGCATTTAAGTCCGCGAACATTATCTGAGTGATTTTCTTTTCCAAAATTATTTGTTTCCGTCTATATTATGTTTAAATACTCAAAGGGATATCAATACATAGCTCATACACGCAACGTTTAAGTTCTGGGATGAAACCCGCACCAACGTCGCAGAGGAATCTCATAGGCGGGCGGGTAGTTCATATCCTCCCTTCTCTGTTGAGAAACTTCTTTTCAAAAGCTCTTCTTTTCCAACCTTTCATTCCCATGGTTATGAAAATAACACCATTCCAGAAGCCTCGCAAAGACCCCAAGGTACTGACTGCTAACAGCAGCGCGTAGGATTCATTGTCGGGATGGATGAATGTCGCGACACGATTGATTGTCGGTGTAACCCAGGTAGCGAGCAATGCGAGAAAAAACAGAGACGGCATCAGAATATATTGTTTAAATGACACCCGACGTTGCTTTGAGGATTGATAATTCATGGGTGTTCGAGGTGCTGTAAGAGGGCGTGTAGTAACGGCTTGTTGGACTGAGGTCTGGGTAACTATTTGTGATGGAGACACATTTGGCAATTTAACTGAGTTATTCCTAGTCGACACAACGGTTGATGAGACTGGAGTAGCAGTGTTCTCGGGTGTAAATTGATTGGAGAGGTTGGATGTCAAGGCGATATGGTCATCATCGGTCAATTTGAACTCGTCACGCAGTCGGGATATCTCGATCCCGATAAGGGCGTAGAATATTAAAACAACTGCTATGGCAAGCCTTTCCGGATGATTGAAGTTAGATTCATGTCTAAATGGTTAAACACTCAATTCACGTACCACACAGGCGCATAGTATAATACCAGACGTAGGACCATCCAATTTGGAGATATCGAGCACCAGATCTGTTTGAAGATGAGCATCAGTCCACACGTCTTTGGTTTCTCTTCTGTTTAGCACAACGTACAGTCTCACTTCCATATATGGGCCCTTTTCCTGGTGACCTAATGAATAGAAAAACAATAGCAGGTATAAATGTGAGGACCGTGATTCCTCCGATGTATTTGAGCTCGAGCTTGTGTAGGTTGTGCGCATCAAAGTGGTGAAAGACAACGAGATATGTGTCAAGTGCCATTGCCAGTGTCCAAAGTACATCAGCTAAAGGGAACCTGTAAGTCAAAGGCTATATGATTAACACTCTTCTCAGAATAAAACCAGCAGTAGCAACTCACATTTGCAGGGCAAAGCCTTGAAATTGGCATAATGCAGAATAATCCCCGGCCTCCGGTCCATCAACAGATATCATCGTCGCCACCGAGTCGAGTAGGTTAAAGAACGCATTGAAGAAGATAATCCGGTGAATCGGACTTCGAAAATGACGCGAAAGAATGAAAGTGCACATTATCGTAACCGTCCCCAGTATAGATAAAACTGAAGTCACCCGCCCCGCGATGCCGATCGCGCGAAGCTCCTCATCCGTAAGAGCCATGGCTTCAAGTTCTCAGATAGCCCTGTTTCCGTGGGATATATCTCGCGGTGATAGCGAGCAATTAGCTGCGCGGGTTCACATACTAGCCATGACTGGACGAGGATCGCAAGAATTTGTATTGGTGCATGAAGAGTGTGTGTAGATTTATGTGCGTAAATCGAATGTTCGCGCAATCAGATTAACTTTTTGCCTATCACATCAACACTGTCCGTGCAGTATGAGGACTGTTTGGTCTGGATGGCGTGATTACGTATATGATCACGATTTGAGGAACACATGGACAAACCATCCAGCGCCCCATAACTGTGGGGCTTAGGCGCCGATCTACACCGCATGAGGCGGTGTCAGAGAACAAACACAGGTGGAAATTCGAAACTTGAAGATCGCGATGATTGTCTCTATGATGGCTCATTAAGCCATAAAATCGCGTTCATGGTGTTGCTTTTTAGTGGCGCGCGATTAATATCAAAGACCTGGCTAATGGATTCCACCCATGAACGAGGCAACCAATCATCTTGAAAATGCTGCGATATCCACTCTCGTGGCTTTGGATAATGGTTCTTGATCTGCGGTGCCAAGGCCTTTCCTGGCTATGCTATGGCCAGGGACATACCCAAAAGTGAATCGATTACGAGGTATGGGGCAGATATAATATAAGATCCGGCCTTAACATTGGGGCTACCTCAAGTTGTACTCGGGAGGGCCGAGACCTCGAATTGATGCGCAGAATGACGAGCTTCCTAAGTTTGCCTCGATTAATAATTAATTAATCTGCCGCCAAAACCGATGGTTTGAGCTGAGCATTGAAACAACATGCAATATCTAGTACTTTTTAGTTGGAGCTTGCTACCAGGCATTTTGTCTACCACTGGTAGGTTTCCCATGCTCGACGCCCAGATGCACTTTTTCTTTCGGCCTTCGCTTGCCCTGAAGTCGAAGGTAATTGCTCGTGTATCACAGGCATGTAATAGTAACTCATCATATTCTTAGCATCGTTACTTTCAACCACTTATTTGTACAAACGTCCTTGTCGAACTCTTTCTGTCTCAAGTGTCCTGCCAACGGACAGTCTTCCGGGTTCATCTTCACTCCGTACATCTCCAAACCGTATATTGAGCGGCTTGATTGACCGAGTCTTCTTATCCGCCCCTAGGAATGTTCCTGTACGAGGCAACCCCAGAGATGGTGAGTCCCAGATGAAGGTTGACACAAAACCTAATATATCCGGGTTCATGCTAAGAGCAGTCAACACAACAGTCACAATAGCCGAAGCACCCATGATCATTGTTGCGACGAGGAATATTCCCAGCCAAACAAAGTTAACCTCATAGATTGATCCGGGGTTATAGAACGATCGCTCTGCGCCAGCCTCTATGGGGCTCGACGGTTCTCCTTGCAGGGATCCCGTTGGATCAATAGTGCTAAAGAAATAGGTATTCAGAAGCTGTTCGAGACGCGTCCTCAGATCTTTCATTGACGGCGATGCAGTGGAGGAATCTGAGAGATTCGCATCGAGTGGTGATTGCGGGTTTCGAATATAGGCTTCGGAAAGCGAGAAGTTTTGCCCGGAGAGCAATGTGTTCCATTCGGTCTGTATATTCCTCACGGTGACAAAGCCAAATTGTGGTGGGGTACTTGATGCGTTGCTCTTCATTGCTTTCACTTTACAGTCTCGGCCACCAGCGGAGGCTCCTGTAACAACACATTCTACTTCCGAGTTGAAAAACTTCTGGGTCCATGCGAATGTGGCCTTGAAAGTTTGATTGACAGGGCTGAAAGTGACATAGGCTTTCTCATTCAGATCCGAAGAGTTCCATGGGATGAAGTTTTCGCTATTAGTCAAGTTGGCCACGACGCCGTTTCCATTCATTTCCAGCTTTCCAGTAGTGTTGAGAAGATCGAGCGAGAAGTATGTTGACCCAACTACAGCCGTGACATTGCCCGTCTTGTTCAACCCCCCAATAGGGATTCCCGTTAGTGCGGAAAAGGTGATGTTTTGATCGGTTGGCACTGACAACCATCCGGTCGAATTTGCTTCAGAGGACAATGATTCATAGCTCGGTATTTTGACATTAGCCCATGGGTCCATTGACGAATATCGAAAGCTTCCCGCTGCTATTAGACTAGTTGTATAAAGAGCATTTATGTATGGAGCATAGTACTCCAAATCAGCTGCACCATCGACCACAGAGGAGCTATTAGTTGGTGTGTATCCGACCGTTTGATGTGCGGAACCGGTAGTTTGGGAGGTCGAGAGAATGTGTAAAGGAGACTGGCTACCGATAGGCGAAATGGACCATAACAGAGCCAATGAAATCGGTATGACCCCGAAGTATCTAAGTCTCAGCTGAGTAATGACGGTGTTGATAAGTGTGGTGCTTCCGTTGAGGGTTTCAAGATTCTGCAGAGAGCTTCCTCTCTCAAGCCTCCATTCAGCTATTCTGCGTGTCATTCGACTGACAAGGGCGGAGAAAACGAGGGTGAAGGCAGTAGCGGACTAATTTAGGTATCTTGTCAACATCTCCAGGTGAGCGAGGCTCGCTTCAAAGAAGCGGAGACTTACCACCCATAGTCCCTGATTCATGCGATTCAACAGAACTTCATCGACGGTGTCATGGTGCTTACTTGCACAGTAGATAATCAGAAATAAGAATGGTATCACCATCAATACACCAAGCATGTCCACTGTGATGCTCCCCCATTTCCATTGTCGCAGTCGTTGTGGAATCTCCGTTGTTTCGCCCGTTAGATTCTCGGATGTTGGATCTGCCGACCGCTGGGCAGGGAGAGATAACAACTCGAATTCTGCATCATCTCGAACCTCCGATATGGTACCTTCATGTTCCGGTATATGCCGAACCGTCATGTTGACATTTCCTCTCTTTCAAAAAGGTCGAAGAGAATTTTGAGAGCTCCGGGGCCAAAAATAAAAAGGTTGGACCCAATTTGTTTCCTCACGCCCCGGCCTCAT
Source organism: Talaromyces sp. PF30-5 (assembly GCA_023626375.1). Classification (NCBI taxonomy): domain Eukaryota; kingdom Fungi; phylum Ascomycota; class Eurotiomycetes; order Eurotiales; family Trichocomaceae; genus Talaromyces; species Talaromyces sp. PF30-5. Next base: position 730,801 of record JAMAGU010000011.1, on the reverse strand, counting down.
TCAAAAGCTAAGTGCCGCCGCCTTAGCAATGTTATCTGGGGGAATGCGTTGATTCTATTGGGCTGACGCCCCACCGGGCTTGATCCTTCGAATAAAGCGACGCAGCGCTAGGATAAGAAAGGCTAAATGTCATATCGTTCTGGCCTTCATTGGTCGCACCAAAGCTCGGTCCTGTCCGGCCTGATCGGCCTCAGCCGCAAAGTAAAATTAGAAGCAAAACAAATTCGCGAAAGTTGCGCTTTAAAATATTCTTCTTTTCTGTGGGGAAAGCGCCAGAGTGAGACATATTCAATCTTACCTGGGTCACTATATGTCATTAATGGGATAAATCTTGCGTTATGGTTCGCTTCCCAGGTCGTGCCAAGTTCCGATCGCTGCCCTCCGATGAACCAGGCCATACTCCCGGCGAGAGTAGGGAGAATTTAGCCTACGCAACCCCGTTTCATGATCCAATCTCATCGGCACGACTCAAGACCGACGAAACTATTGCCTCCATCGATGAGTACCATAAAACTGAGCCTCAAGCGCTCAAACCTTATGATCACCGATGGCTCGCGATCGCCGCATGCTTGACTGCGATCGTTCCGTTTTTCGGCCTCGCGTGGGCTGCAGTTGGCTTACATGGCCGAGGAATTACTCAAAACGCGTGGAATGGGCTGCAAATTGCCATGAAAGTTGTAAGAAATTCCAGTATCCAGCGCTCAATCAGAAAATTGCCATCTAATAAAGAGTATAGGAAGTTACCTTATTTCCTCTCGTGTATGCAGCTATTGTCGGACGAATGTGTCGGCAGCTGGCCCATTGGGAACTACAACGTGGTGCATCTGTGTCGAAAATCCAAAGATATATGGGCAGCACAACCGTTTTTGGAACCATTTTCACATCATGGGCACTGTGGTCTTTGAATTTGATTGGAATAGGCCTTACGCTTCTTTGGATGCTCTCGCCCTTGGCAGCACAAGCTAGTTTACGAATATTATCCGCTTCTCACACAAAAACATTATCGTCGCCTACGCTGGACTATCTTGATTTTACGGGGACAGATGATATGGCGAAGTTGTCGAGCTGGAAATGGAGCAATGATCCCGCTGACGAAATGTTTATCGGCAGCATGGTTACTGCAAAGATCACCAGGGGATCTACGACAGATCTTTGGGGAAATGTGAAGGTTCCGCGTTTGAGCAGTCTAGCAAACAGCAGTGACTCGTCAGACTGGATTACAGTCAGCAGCGATGATGTGATATACACGTCTCAACTTGGGGTGCCTATCTTGGGACTCATTGGAAATGGCAGCACTACGACTACCATCGAGACCACTTATATGGACTTTCAATGTTTCGATCTTCACGATCTAAGCTTGAAAGCTGCTAATGCTAGTGCTATGGATGTGCCAAAGATCACATATATCAACGGAACCCAAACAGAAGCCACGGTGACTTGGAAATCTTTTAATTTTGTCGATGGTTGGGAACGAACAAACATGACAGTTTCTCAAGCCAACTGCACCGTTACTGCAGAAAATGTCGTCCTGGACGTGAGTTGCAGCAGAACAGGAGGCAGCACACGTAACCAAGGAACTTGTGCAGCAACTCGAATCAGAAAACGTCAACCTGGAAATTCTGAACTTCCACATGTCCTCTCCAACGCTATTATATTCGACAATTTCACAGAAAGCATTCACAATGCGGTTCCAATGGGCCAAGTTGCCACACCAACTGTCTTGGACTATTGGATGTCAAACCCTTATGGGACATTCCCCAATCTGAAAGCAAATATAACACTCTATAAATTGAGTCCTGAAATTTTTTCACAGAGATTGACGCAAATGATCAATTCTTTCTACATGTCTCGACTGGGGTATCAGTTCGTGACAAGAACTTCTCTTGACGGGCTACAGCTCAATAAATCCGGCAATGAAATGATAGTCAAGTCAGACACCGGCTCTGCGAAATTCTATTCGGCTTCTGGGAAGGGAGTCCAGGTGAATTCAGATCTGACTTTACATACCAATCCTGGCTGGATTACGGCGTTCATATTAACCATTGTTGTGATGGTAGTGGCGTCCATCTTGACATTTTACTTGGGGTCTGTCACGCTGATTCCAGACATCCTTGGCTGTGTGTCATCATTGACACGAGATAATCCCCATATCCCCGTCGATGATGTTTCAAGGGTGATTGGCGGCTTACGGAGAACACGATTATTAGGATCTATAGTCATGCGGATGGGAGATGCCACGCCAGGAGATGATGTGGGAACACTTGCGGTCGGGAGGTTGACCTCTACGACACGCTCAAAGGCTCGTCGACTCTACAGATAGACTCTCACGCTTATGTTCATCTTTTTGTCATATACCTGTATTCGAATGATAATGATCATAATGATGGCATCGGTATTGAGTTCATGCCCTCCTGTAGCTATCTGAAAATGAATTCATCAATGCGCCGTTGTCAACCTTGCAGGATTTGGTATTGTTGGTTACACTTAGAGATTATGTACTGCAGTGGCGCTAAATACAAATTGGAAAATTACGCGATAGGGGTTGCACCGCTACTATATGGGTGATTCTGCACTGCTTTGGGGCTGGTGTGTAGACTCCTCCTCGTCCATCGTGTTCCCACAAGCGCTTTGCTTGATCCCAGGGTCTCCCGACGTAAAGTGAGTCTCATGACAAGTCAATAGCAGAGATTCTAACGGTATGACCTTTCGTGTGGTTTTATGGTGGATTTGTCTTGAAGAAGGCCCACCTCTGCGATAGCTCGGAAATAACCATGAGATTGGGCAACGATATTGCGACCCGCTTTGAAGGGATGACTGGTGAGCATTAATGACGAAAAGTCGGAAGGCTGGGAGACATGATGTGACAATTGCCGCCGTGTTTTCTAGCATAGAAAACAATTGGAATTTGTGAGGATCAACGAGACCGCTAGAGTGATGCTCGGAGATTGCTAAGCGAAGAAAGGCAAACAGAATCGGAATGATCGGCAGTGAGAATAGGCCAATCAATGACCATCGTCTTCGCTTGTCTATCTTTAATTTGTAGAGGAGCGGGAAAGGTATCAGCATCACTGTCCAGCCACACTGTTAGTATCATCTGATTTGTGCTGGATCAAGGGATGCGCACCACACACGTCACCGGCAATGTCAGTCCCCGTAGAAAAGTGAAACATCACATTGAAATAGTGATAGTTATGGATGTTGGTGCATTTCGCTGACTTCAGTTAGCTTGTAACTGGGCTTTAACACAATCCTCCTACCTAGGTTTAGAAGGGCTCGTTCAGGATGACATGCGGTCAGTTGCAATATCACACTGATAATCCATGTCGAGGCCGTGACCCCACACATTATCCACCAGAAGAGCTTCACAGGTGAATGCACAGAGTTGAATAATCGCCAAAAGAAGAAAAGAAGCGAAAACTTAACCGACCACAGAGTGGTCCAGAGGAGAATGTTGGCCACAATTTGAAGTCTGAAGAATAAGAGCACACGGTCCATGAATCCCGGCTTCTCCTTTTCCAAACCGACGCCTACATAAATGAGCTCGTACATTGGTGAAATAAGAACCTGATATACTGCTGCGGTAGCAAAATGGCATATGAGAGCAAAAAATATGCAGTAGTCATTTATGAAGAGGCGCCCGCCGGCCTGGTATTGAGCATGAGTCCGAATAGCAACAAAGATGCATGATAGTGCTACTCCAAGCCACATAATCGCCTATATCAGATATTTGTATTAGTTTATCTTCCATAAGTTGTGATTGATTCCACAGCGTACCGCTTGCTCACTTTCAGAAACGATTGTTGGGTTGACAGGGGAGTCTGTGCGGTTCTGCCATGTCTGCATAGCAGGTATCGAATACGAATCCATGACGAGCGCCTTTCTGCATGTACAGTACATAAGGCCCTCATCAAGATAGTGAGTTCCATTAGATATCAAACCAAATAGAACCTTGGGATATCCTCCAGGGTCTAAATAGTCCCACCGTTTCGGTAGCACAAAGTATGCGGCTTATGCGGTAAAGCCAAGATCGGAAACACTCAGCGCCGAGCCCCTTGCAACATTCTAGGTCGCCAGGGATGGCGGACTCAGAGATTATGTACAGTTTACCTGTCGATCCGAAAGGGCGAAATCCTTTCTGCGTGCGCGTACTTCTACGAATATTCATATAGGCGAAGCTTCCTTGGTCCCACAGTAAAAAGGATCCTGAGTTGACAACGATTCGGGCCGCACCGAGTGGGTTCTATAGGACAAAATAGAAATCTACCACCCGACAAAGAGTGGCCCTGATTGCCTTGCACGGTCGCTGGGGAACTTCTGGCCCATAATGGTCGATAAAATCGTCACAACATTTGAACATCGAGGGGACAATTCTACAGTCACGATACAAAGGTGCACGACAATTTCAATGGCTCTGTCTGCGCTTCAGACGCTCTACATTGAATAGCCTGGGCGGCGGTAAGTGTCATCCGCTGGCAATGGGGAGGAAGTGCAATGGGTATTGTCAATTCATATTCATTCACAGGCATTAACGACGTCAGAGAACGACGGTGTTCGTGTTCAACTTGAATATTCAATATATTGGATTTCTCGATACTCCTGTCCTCCGATGACATTTGGTGAGGTCTCGTCTCCCTTCACAACGATTGTTTCAGCAGATGTGGGGGTTTCTGACGGCGACAAGGATTGATCAGCCTTCTCGCCGAGACTCCAGTAATGCCAAAGCATCTCGGACAAACGGAAGGCAAAGTCGAATCCCAAATCTCCCATTATGTAAAATGCATGCTGACTCCAAGTAAATTTCTCCTTTCGTCTAAATTCCATATAGACTTTGCAAATCTGACTCAATCCAAAAATAGCAACACTGACGCCCCACGCTCTCATTGACTTCTGAAGGCAGTATGGAAGCGATCGGCTAATCTCATCGGCGTAAAATTCTGTAAGCATATAATCTTCATCGGCGATAGCATCAGTCGACGCGCCATCATAGGCACGGATTCGAACCTGCGCAATTAAGCCATGCAGGATTGATAATGAAGTCCAGTAAAGAAGGGTGATCCTGGCGTTGTCGAGGGATGGGAAACGATATGATGCACCAAAAAAATGCTCCGCGGAGGGTAGCGATGTATTGACATATTCATTGGGAGCGTAAATAGACGGTCGGCCCCCGATCAAATTGACCTCTCGGGCATACCAAGCTATTAATTTCTCTTTATGTGCAAGGCAGTCAATCAGCAAAGTCTGGTAGTATCCAGCATCCTCATCATGGCCATCAGGTGTGTCATTAGCATTAACAAGGGTTGATATGGTAGTCATAAGATCGAGTAGCCTATCGACAGGCTCATTCTGGTTGGGAGGTACTGGAAATTCGTCTTCCGTTACATCTATTGATTTCTTTGATTGAAGTGGCGATAATGCTTGCAGCTTGAACAAGATATGTGTTAGCTATATCACAGCAGATGCTCAAGGATACCGATGATGACTTACCAATCTCACTCTGTGGAAAGCTAAAAATAAATTTTGAATAATGGGGTTGTCACTTCCCCGGCGAGCACACTGTTTCAGGATCCCATTGGTCACATCCATTTGTTTTATCCATACGTCAAGACCATGAGGACAATAACATGACTGGATTGTGATAGAATTTAGTGACCGTTGATGTTTGACCCCTCACCCAACTGACTTACCACTAGTTTTTGAAAGATTACAACAGTGAAAACAAGTTCATCACTGTAAACATTTTGCTTCTGATTAAGTTGATGTGACATGTGTTGAATTGCATTGTTGAACAATTGCACTCCGTGGTAGAATAGGTTTTTATCATCGTTAATTTTGCCTAGGAAAAGGCAAGACTTGGCCGCAACGGCCTTTTCAAGCATCAACGGCCTGCAAGATAGTGTGGATACGCCGGACATCAAATTAAACCAAGGATCGATATAAGTATTCTTCGTCACGTCGACCGGGAAGTAAGCACCGACATAGGCCGAGAAAAGTTGCTCCCGCTTGGATGGCCCATTGTGCAATATATGTGCTTGCTGTGCCGCCGGGGCGACTATGAAAGTGGGCTGCTGGGACTGGCCCACTGTAACTTTACCAGAAGCCGCTGGTTTTTTCGATTTCTTTTCGCCAGACCTCGGGGGCGACTGGTCATGGAAAAGAATGCGGAGCTTCTCGTAGCCCTGGCATTTGAACCCACGCCTTAAACAGCGCTCACATTCGGGCTCTTTTTTATCACACTATTCCCCACGGTCAGCGGACGCCTACATAACTGTGTGCAGTTTGAATGGGGCGAATCAACCTTCTTCTTTTGAGCTCTACAGTTCAAGCAGCCGGTCGACTGCCAAGGTTTGCCTCCCATTTTGCTGGTGTACAAGACCGTCTGATGTACCACTGCATGGATTGCATCGAACTCGGCAAGATGAGGGGTGAAGGATCAGAAAAGGAGTCAGGGACCAGTCTGGTGTGGTCACCGACGATCATACTCCACTCTAGGGTCCACCATGCTCGATAAACATCCAATGGTACTTAAGGGTCGCCAGAAGTGTGAAGGAAACTGACCCCCTTGAACGCACCCCAGGCCGAGGTCTGTGGAAACAGCTCCAATCATATTCACTTGAAAATATTTGAGGTTCGTGATTTTGCTGATCAAACATCCCTGATAGGATGGGGTTGCACGTGATAAAGTTTGGGCTCTCTCTTTCCTTATGTAATCAATTCACACTCGCCAGTTGACTTCTACTTAAGTACGTTTCCAGTCAAATGGACATTTACGTAATGCATACTTCATATTACGGTGTGCTTTTTGATGGTAACTCAGGGTCATAACTAAGGTGCTTGAATTATTTGTACCATGCATACGTTCAAGTCTTGCGACAGATGTGTTGATATCGGATGTATTGATAGGTAGCCCAGTGTTTCAACAAGTACACATGCTACTCCGGCGATGATATTTACAATGTGAATGACAAATTTGTGAGTTGCCATTGAAACGTGATTGATACACCATCGTTCTAAATGCTTAAGAAACCACAGCTAGGCGGCTTCGCACGGGCATATTCTCTTCCATGCCTGGTTCAGGAAAACCAGAAACGTTAACCCCCTTGCGGAAGAGAAGACAATGAGTTGATCCGCCAAAATGGAACATGCCAATTTCGTCTCCCTTGGAAACACGCTGGCCTTCTTTGACGGTTATATCGCAAGTAGAGACCTCCGCCATGCCCACACCAATGAAAGCCATCAGTCCAATGGCAGGTTCGTCTGCCTCGATGAAGATAACTGCACGAGTAGCAGTGGCAGTGATGTATCCTTGCGATGTTACCTGGCCCGCAATATCAATGTCTTGAGAATGGGGCTCGGGATTGCCTACGCCCTCAAACAGTGGCTCGGAATAATAGGTTCCATCAATGACAAAGGCTTTAGTAATTTTTCCAGAGACGGGAGAGTGCCAGCGGTGGTAACTCAATGCGCTGAGGAAAGCCTGATAGACCGTACCGCCAACAAATTGCTGCGCATACTTGTCATGGCCCAGCATATCAAGCACCGAGTATGGCTGGCTCTTGATCCAAAATGTATCTCGACCTTTCACATTATGAGCAAGTCGGTATGGCCTTGATTCGCAGGCATTGGCAAGAACCCGTCCGTTTTCTGGCTCTGCAACTGGACGCATTCCTTCACGGAATAAGCGGGTGAAGAAGTCATCCCAGGACTTGAATCCATAGTTTGGTGCAGATGGATCACAATGAAACATCTCATGGAATTCGAGTGTCTCGGCCGCTGTTGGGCCAATCTTGGCCACGGCTGTCAAGTCACGATGACCAGTTTCGCCAAACCATCCATTTGAGGTGTTATTCAAAACATATGCAGATTCGGGTGAACGCAAAAATTCACCCCAGGCATTCAGGATTTTCTTAATCATGGCGTTTATCTCGGGATCCAGGAAGGCAGCGTAACCACTGGGGGTACCCATAGGCCAGTCGAGGACTGCATTGATTGGCAAACCAACAAGACCCACGCGATGAGACTTGTCAGTCCAGGATGGGGCGGTTGTCAGCATGTGGTTGAGGAGCCGCAAGAAATGGTGATAGTCTCGAATTTCCGGATGGCCAGTCGGATCTTGCCTGTATGGTTTCTTTTTCGGTACCTCCGCGAACATGCCTTCCAGAAGCATGAATACCCGTGTATTGGTTTCAATCATTTCTTTGAACTCTTGGATGACAGGGTGTAGCTGCCCGTCTTTCTGATCTACTTCCTTGATCACATTGCCAAGCCATTCTCGGTGGGCTTTATGGTCCGCTGGCATCCAATTACCCAAGCTGGTGTTGATTTTTAGAAAAACATTCGCAGTCAATTTTGGGGGTGGAGGGAGCATACTGGTGCAGGTGGTGACTATCTTCTTTCGCCGGCATCGTGAAAGGGGGCACCAATTAGGAAGATGGATTTCAGGTGATGTTGCAAATTTCTTGATATGCTATACCAATGTTGCTCTCGTTCAAGTGCTGTTGTGCTAATATGTAGTACGTAGTACTAAAAACAAAGTTATCGATCGCTATGGAGCACAAAGAGCTTGACTACGATGATCATCTTGGCACAGCGACCTGTATTTAAATGTATTCAAATGCGTGCGTTAGATACGCTGCATCATAATGACGGTTGTGGACGGGCTAGATAAGCGAAAACCAGGATGCTATAATTAATAAACACGTGGAGATAGGGCCAATGCCAGACACGTTGCATGATCTTTTCTACACAAGCACAAACCTGCATCTCCAAACTCGACGAGCCGTCTACCCGAAAGATGATGTCATCAAGCAGGCTTTGGTTCGGTAGACAGCAGAACCCAAATTCTTCAAACGAAGGATACCCTTGATTAAAATGGTTTAATGTTCAATATTGAGAGAATTACTCATGGAAAAAGAGGGCTTGGTCTTTTCAAGGAAGATGTGCTCAAATCGTTGGACAGAAAACTTCAGTTTGGGCTCGAATTGTCCAGGCGATGCGTGCAGACGACGCCAAGTTATCTGGGGTGCGGTGCCCCACATATCTCCGCGCTGATGTCAAGCAGCTTCATATTAAGATCAAGTTAACAAGTTTAATGGCCCAGATCCTTCAGCCCTGTCATGCTCTTAGTCCTCCTTTTTGTCAAGACCAAGAGCTTGTTTAATCTGGTGAGGGCGGGAGGTGGAACACCCCATCTTGGTCTTCAAAGTTAGGCAGACGATGCATTGTTCATAACGGGTATTCAATTTCAATCCTCCATGCCTCTAATTATTAAAGTACACGTTTGGGCTCGCGGGATTCATGCCCCGCTCCCTAGGCCTGTAAAATTTCACTCGATTCTTCTTCGCGGCTGGCTCATGAACTTCCGATCTGCCTTTTTGTAATTTCATCTGCGTGCAGAGTTAAACAAAATCCGTTCATCTGTTCCTTGAATATGCCAGTAATTAGAGTATTGATCTGTGTATCACTCGCAATATTACCTACTCACGCCCGATATACTCACTAGCTTCATGATTGTGGCTGTCGCACTCTCCAGCCTATTGTCGGCCCCGTTATCCCAATCGTTCGGGTAAAGGACCCAATTGCTCAACGAAATTGAGTTTTTTGAGCTCACTGAGGAAGTCCGGTATTTCAATGTTGATGTCACCAAAAAAAGTAGTCTCGAACCACTCCCCACACGGTGTCCAATTTTTGGGGGGTGGGTCAATCATGCACGGGAGCGTCCAATTCCCAACGGCAATTGCGGCAAACGGGGGACTGGGGGAGGGGGGACATCCGCGTCCATGTCACAGCAAACATCCTCGCTACTCTCAGACATTTTCGCCAGGGTTGTTTGCACAAATGTTTTGATGGACTCGTCACGCCGATTGGTCTGCCCGCCATAGTAGCGGATCACCAAAACGGGGTTGAAACCAAGTCATCATCATCAACACTCAGCCTAACTGCTTCGCGCATAACATTATTTTCGATCCATTCCTCCCTTTAGCTCGTCAGAGAATGGTGCCCCTCACTCGGTGGAAACCACAACACAAGGATGTTGACCCAAGCGCTAGCAACGTCAACCAAATCACAATCAACGCTTAATCTTTCGATCTGGTGGTTCAGCGCAACGCGGGGAAACAACTCAGTCTGTAGCATCATTTTGGTCAGTTATGTGGTTCACAGAGCGTCAGCTCCGTCTTCATCGGCGAAGAAACGACAATTTGAATATTACCTGATTTGGTGTAGCCATCAGATCGCCCATGGTGAAGTTCTGCTCAATGGATTTCACTTTGTTTTGTAGAGTTCTTGGTCTGAGCGGGGCTGAAGGGCTGAAAAGAAAAACCAAGTTGAGGATGGCGAGGGAATCCTCAGGTGCAAGTGAGCATGGGAGAGAGACATGGTGCCCTGCATGTTTTAGCAGGCGCAGGGGTGTGGGGCAATACAGAATGAGAAGGTACCTCAAGTCATGGTCGCGCTTTCCAAAAGATGTCGTTGCCTCACCCATCATTTGCTCAAGTGCTCAAGTGGGCACTCAATGACATGAGTAAGCAGAAAAGGATACAAGTTTAAGTTAATTACAGCTTTCTTTAGAACACTGGAGCTCTCACTCGAGTGTCATCATCACTGATGGGTACAAGGCAAGAATAATTGTATGGATTTCACATGAAACTGGTGTATTGTAGTGGTATTCAATAGATACATGAAGAAATGCCAGCTCTTCAAAATGAGATGTTCAAGTTTCACATCGAGAAGATCTGTTTCAACTGGAGCTTGAGCTCTACATTGCATGTCTCTCGTCGAAGAAGACTATTTTGTATGCTATAGATTCTTCTCTTTAAATTAAGTCAAAAGTAGTTCAAACGGGACATTCTTACTTTGAAATGATCAATCCGAAGAAGCCTCATAAGAACTCACTGAGGCCATCTCGGATGCCTTAACCTTAACCTTATCCGTAAGTTGTTCATGTGATCACAATCAACTAACTCACTTTGCAGATCTGGCACGTGCACGAGATCATGTTTAGTAATCATGGATCAAATGCAAACTCTTTTTGAGCAAAAACTTTGATTAGATCTGCACTGCCGCTTGAGTGAACAACGTCTTCACACCAGAAGCCACATACTGTAGAGCAAAGCAACATGCCAACCCTGAGAAAAAAAAATATTATTCGGCTCACGCAAAGGAGACGATAGACCAGCAGAATAGCCCAAGTGCGTCAATATTCCGGATCGTCGCTGCGCCCGACCTCCGGTGTTGCTGCAGAAGTGTCCGACGGGATACTCCGTACCCGAGGTAAATTCATAACTACAATATGCATCAGATAATCTGGACCTCGTCAGACCCAGTTTTGGGGAAATGCCAATGCCTGTGTTTTCAGTGTTTCCATGGATAGGATCGTGAATAAGCCACCATCTATGCACAGCCTTGCCAAAAACGTTTCGTTCTACTCGTCTGAAGTCCCTTAAACGGAGGCTTTGATCTCGTACCCCATACGGGGTACTCCGTACTCCCTCCAAGTTTTAATTATCTCAGCGCTAAAACTTGATATGCATTCATTTATGCAAAAGGGGGAGGAGCTTTAAGGATAAAACCGGAACGACCCCGAATGAGATTTTTTGTGGACTTCATAAACTCAATAATGGGTGGTCTTTCTAGGCGTAGAAAAGTTTCGAACGTATATGAGCCTCGTCATTCGACGATCTCAATGTGGGTACTCCGAGGATCTACCGACCGGACGATCACTTCGGTCAACCCAACGGGGAAATAAAGCCACCCAGGCCGATTTCATGACCCTCAACTAACATGAATATTTGATACTGTTAGTACATCAAGAATCTATTCTATATCGGATTGACAGTGTCTTTGTGTCTTTTTTCTAGAAATTTCCCCTAACTCCTGACATATCGAGGTGGCCCGAAAGGATGCCGACTTGGCACACGGCATGCCGAGCCTTCTCGGCGCCGGACTGACCGCCAACTCAAAGGATGCCGATTCGGTTCGGGGAGAGTAGGATCGGAACGTCGTCGGTCACTCTTCGGTGTTATCAGTATCCACGACGAAAAACCTCGCATCGCGGCCCTTGTCCGAAAATGGCCTGTTCTTGCCTATGTGGCGCTTCTGTTCTAGGTTACGATTCGCCCAACATTCTCGCGATCCACTGTTGTAGGAGAAAGCTGCGCCGTGCCGAGCATATCACGGGGTGTGGTTCATGTTTCAATCCAAGGTACCATAGAAAGCTATGCACAGAGAATCAAGGAATTGCGTTCATAGCGCCACTAGCTTCATGGGGTTTGATGGCAGCTTCGGTTGTCTGAGAAGGCTAGAGAGCAGACCTCAACAGTTGTTATAGTAGCAAGACTGGAATTCACCAACAAGAAACTCAAGGTTGTATGGGATGGTTGAGGAGTAGAAGCAATCCTACAGTCACCTCCACCTTTATGAAAAGTCTAATTTGTCGAATGAAAGATCCGGGAACACGTTACAGCAGGTACACAGGAACTAACCCCCACGCTTTGGGTCCTGGAGGCCCGCGCCCCGTACTCGCCAAAACCCGGAGTTTTGCGCCGGTGGATGACGACAGGTCATTTCCCCTAAAAACTGTTTTTATATAGCCTGTTCCGTTTCCCCCGACTTCTGGTTCATTCTTATCCGCAAAAATTTTTTTTCATCATTTCGATTTCATTATACCACACATCATCATGAAGACTAAAGAACAGCAGCAGCCGGTCTCTGCTTCTCACACCGAGAGTATTCCCAACTCCGATATGTCTGCCACACATGATGAAACGACAAGGGATGATCAGAAGGGCTATATCATTGGAGGAAAATATCGTGAACAATTACATGATGAGCAGTCACCAGCCTTCGACAATCAATTATTACAGGAGGTCGATTTCGATCTACCTCTCACAGTCACAAAACCCCAACAACATAACGGTCAGGGATACCTCGTTTTAGAATTCGTGGAGGGTGATAAGGAGAATCCATTCAATTGGAGTGGAAAGTTCAAGGCTTTCATCAGTCTTTTGCTTTGCTTGATGACCCTTTTCATTGGTCTTGCCACAACAGCATACAGCTCGGGTATCTCCCGTATGGTTGAAGACTTGGGCACTTCCACCGAGATTGGTCAGCTGGGTCTGTTCACATTCAACTTCACGTGTGCCCTTGCTCCTCTCTTCCTTGCGCCATTCTGTGAGCTGGCAGGACGCCGGGTCGTCTATGTCGGTGCTTACGTTTGCTTCGCCTTGATGTTCATTGGACTGTCCCTCGGAAAGAACATTGCTACAATTATCGTCTGCCGCGCCCTTCTGGGTCTCTTTGGATGTGTTGGAACCATCCTGGTCGGTGGTACCTTCGGCGACATGTACACCCCTGCTCACCGTGCCATCCCGATGGCTTCTTTCTCTTTCGTCGCTATTTTCGGTACCGTTGCCGCTCCTATCTACGCCGGATTTATCGATCAGGCTCTTGGATGGAGATGGGTCGAGGGTATTCAGGGCCTCGCTAATATTCCCCTTGTCATCGTTATTGCCATCTTCCTTTGCGAGACTCGTGGTGGTGTTACCCTCAAGAAGCGCGCCAAGATGATTCGCAAGACTACCGGAGACGAGCGCTTCGTCACCCACAACGACCTCGAAGCACCCGGCATCAAGCACATGCTTCACAATTCCTCAGTCAAGGCTATTCGTATGCTTTTCACTGAGCCTGTTGTCTTCGCCTTTGGTCTTTGGATCAGTTTCGCCTGGTTCCTGACCTTCCTTTTCCTGTCTGTTATCCCAATCACTTTCTCCGATAAGCGCGGTTGGGGAGAGGGTGTCTCTGGCCTTCCCTACATTTCCCTCTGCATTGGTACCACCATGGGCTTTGGCCTCAACTTCCTTCAAATCAATAAATACAAGGCTCTTACCGCGGATCCATCTGTGAAGGTTAGCCCCGAGGCCCGTCTGTATGGTGCCATGTGTGGTGCTGTCTGGCTCCCCATTGGACTTTTCATCTACAGCTTTACCCAGTACGCCCAGCTTAGCTGGGTCGGTCCTGTTATCGGTCTGGCTCTCATCGGTATTGGAATCTTCTTCATTTTCGAGTCGTGCTATAGCTACACTTCCGATTGTTATGGCGAGAACTCCTCTTCTGCCATTGCCGGACAGGGATTCATGCGTAACACGCTTGGTGCCGTCTCGCCTCTGTTTGCGACTCAGTTCTTCGAGAACTTGGGCAGTCAGTATGCCGGTCTTCTTTTGGCACTCATCGCGACTGCTTTGACGTTCATTCCGTTCGTCCTCTACAAATTCGGACCTTCGCTGCGCGCCCGGTCCAAGCTGGCTAGCTCTATAGTGGCTGCTAGCGACTCTTAGTTGGTTTCAATCAACATTTGAATATAGTATATATCAAAATTTAGCATTGGGGGAGTTAAGTCCAGTGTGTGGACTTCATCAGTACATAAACGATTATGCTCTCACAATGAGCAATGTGCATATAGAACCATACCATACATATACGAATCAAAGTGATCAACTTTTACTTCAATCACTTCAAATATTGTAACACTTGAATATTCTCGTTCAAACTCCAATTTCTTCAGATCGGATAACCCGGCATGATCAAATTCTGAGGCGATTAGCTGATCCCTTCCTAATATGGTGGGACTCCCACCCGCCTCCTGTTCAACATTACAGGAGTGTCAGTTCCTTTGCCTCACCTTTTACCGAAAGTCTATGTGCTTGTCAAACACAAGGAAGTTCCCTAATCGGGGAGAACTTTTGAAAATGACTCTTTCATCATATTCAAATGTTATATGCGTCTTTTCCTTTTGAACCCCGGATTGTTAAAATATAACACCGACTCCCTACTAATATTTTGTGGGGCGAGAACATTGGATTTGAAACAGCGTGACGGGCATAGAGTAGCCTCGTCCCAGTGAAAACATGGAGATCGTTCAGCTATGTACGAACGCCGAGTTCGAGGCACCTGGGTCAACTTGAGCTTAATTTGATGACTTCAGTACTTTTAACTCTACAGGTGTTAGTAAACTCGATTCGTATTCACTGATTTCCACCCATCTCTTCCCTTACCCCCGCGTCTTTACTACCACCAGTGGCAGTGCTTCCCCATCTGTAGGCATTCGATACATATGTAGGTAGCAGAACAAGTCCCGAGGTCCTTCCAAGGTTTCAGTTCAGATCGGCCTGCCACAGCTACAAACTCATTCCATTTGTCAATTATCTTAACCAAGCCAATTATGAGGACCCCAATTGGAACATCTATATGACGATGCACTCATTCCCCCCCGGAAAACCTGTGGGAAGGCAAAACGTTCATCCACGCTCCTACTCATGCCTAGAAGACTTCGAAGCCGCGTAAGCTTTGAGACATCGTGTGGAAATCCTGCCGGATGCGTCTTCTACATAATCAATAGCTAAGCGGGCACAGTCTTTGTGCCCTTGGCATTGACTAAAGAGTGTCGCTTGGCTGAATTACATAAATATCCTGACCTCGTGTATGGCAAAACCCCGGCGGATCGGCCTATCATTGCCGAACTCGACGCGAACTCGACAACGCAGTGCCGAGCGAAAGGGGGTTTTAAGGGGGTGTTTGAGAATAACGAATGAGCCCCGCAAATTTTCCCGTTAAATAAGTGCAATGTGGTCCTGACGCATCAACATGGACTCTAAAACTGCCGATCACTCAACGTCAGACGGCTTTTCGGGGCTTTTATTACCCTCCAATCTTAATTGTTTGGTGTTCTTTGCTTGTGGGTTTTTGGAGGGCCCACCCGCAAACTCCACTCAAGCTTCTTCTACACTGATTTGTGCGGGGCGATTTCTTATAGGGCGGTCGCGGAGGTCGCAAAGTGGAACATTATGATTCACGATGCGGTTCTCCTGTATGCTCAACTTATTCGGGATGAGATGACCCGTCATTTTTGGCTAAACGGTGCAGAATTGTCCGACTAGAGCGGCCCGAATTGATTTTTACTATATTCCCCCACTGTCAATCGGTTTGGGATATATGCCACTATGTCTGGCCCGGGCCGCGGGACGGCATTGGTTTCATTTCTAATGTTCCAGGGGTTTATGGTATTAGTACATCTAGTTCATAGTATTTAGGGTAGCCACTCCGCATTTCAACTGATTGGCAGTTCCTCTTCAGCCCTCATTTTCATTTTCACTCACGTTCTTTTCTCTTTCTTTCCATTTTAATTACCTTCTAAATGCTCGCGGCATTCTTTGCAATTGGCCTGGCGCCATTGCTTGCATCGGCTCAACTCACAGGCTCCGTGGGCCCAACGACTTCGTACGCCACCAAGGCCGACAACAAGATCTGTAGCGTCCTCGACTACGGAGGTGTCGCCGATAACTCTACCGACGTCGGCCCAGCCATCAGCTCCGCCTGGGACGAGTGCAAAGATGGTGGTGTTGTTTACATCCCGCCCGGTGACTATGCACTAGATACCTGGGTTACCCTCACTGGAGGTAGCAGCTGTGCTATCAATCTTGATGGAATCCTTTACCGAACTGGTACTGACGGTGGAAACATGATCTTCATCGAGCACACATCCGATTTCGAACTTTTCAGTTCTACATCGGAGGGTGCAGTTCAAGGCTTTGGCTACGTCTTCCATGCCGAGGGTAGTATTTCTGGTGCTCGTATTCTGCGTCTGTACGAGGTTTCCGACTTCTCCGTTCACGATCTTGCTCTTGTCGATGCCCCCGCTTTCCATTTCTCAATGGACACCTGCGAGAATGGCGAGGTTTACAATATGATTATTCGAGGAGGCAATGAGGGCGGTCTTGATGGTATCGATGTTTGGTCGACCAATATTTGGATTCATGATGTTGAGGTCACAAACAAGGACGAGTGTGTCACCGTGAAGGTCGGTTTCATCTTTTCCATGATATGATCTATTTATCTAACTTCCGACCAGAGCCCTTCTCAGAACATTTTGGTGGAAAGCATTTATTGTAACTGGAGTGGTGGCTGTGCCATGGGCTCCCTCTCGACTGATGTCAACATTTCCGATATCACATACCGTAATATTTACACCTGGTCATCTAATCAGATGTACATGATTAAGAGCAACGGAGGCTCTGGAAGTGTTTCCAATGTCCTTTTTGAGAACTTCATTGGTATGAATACGATATCTAATAACAGAGTTTTCTCTTCCAAGCTAATCAGATTACTAGGCCACGGTAATGCCTACTCCCTAGACGTGGACCAGGCGTGGAGCAGTATGGACACTGCCGACGGAGATGGAGTGCAACTGAACAACATCACCTTCAGAAACTGGAAGGGCACTGAGTCAAACGGTGTCCAGCGCGGTCCCATCAAAGTCAACTGTGCTGACGGCGCACCCTGCACTGATATCACCATCGAAGACTTCGCTATGTGGACTGAATCGGGCGATGAACAGACCTACTACTGTGAGAGCGCATACGGCGAGGGTGCCTGTCTGCAGGACGGAGACGACTACACCTCATACACTACCACTATGACCGTTACTGCTGCGCCGAGCGGATACTCAGCTGCTACCATGGCTTCTGACTTGACTGCAGCCTTCGGTACTGACTCGCCTATTCCGATTCCCGCTATCCCGACCTCATTCTACCCTGGCCTGACTCCTTCCAGTGCTCTGGCCAGTGCTGCGGCAACTTCAGTTTACCCCGTTCGCAAGTGCTAGACATTCCTTTCTTGTTTTATTATTCTACTATGCGCAGTGTACATAGGACTATTTATTTATTTATTTAGCTGGCAATTAAACATTCCCACCCCACGTGGTGGACGAGCACAAAGCCTACAAAATCTTCAGGCACCACACAACCTTATCCCCCTTAGTATTTCCTCATGTGAACCCTTCAACGACGTCAACCCCCCAAATGGAGAAAAAAAAAAAAAAAAACGTGGGGAAGCTAAACTGCATTCGATGAGAAACGACAAGCACGCGATCGCAGGATCGGATCGAACAAAAAAGGGTAAAAGCAAGAATGTCAACAGTTAAAGTTCCCCGCCCAGCGAGAATCCTGATTCGACGATGTTGATGCACATTCTAAACTTCTCGCGCAAGGAGCGCCAGTACAACATAAGAAATATGGGGCCAAGTCGGACATACAGCATAAAAACATGTCTGTCCCCCACGAGGAGACCCTTGATTTATTATTGAATCGTCCAGACCGGCCCGATCAACGTAAATCAAGACCATGTCGGACAATCCAAAGTCCCCACTTCCCCACCCTACAACATCCGACGAGACCTCTCCTACAGAACCGGAATCCACTTCACAGCTTGAAGATGATGGACCCGAGACAGTTTATAATGCGAAAGCGGAAGTGCTTAACAATGCCATTCAGGATATCGGGATGGGCCGATACCAGTGGCAATTATTCGCTGTGATCGGTTTCGGCTGGGCGAGCGATAATCTGTGGCCGATCGTGACGTCGCTCATTCTCGCACCAGTCGCGTATGAATTCCAAGTCAGCAAGGAGCCACTTCTGACGCTAGCACAGAACATTGGTTTATTGGTTGGCGCGGTATTCTGGGGGTTTGGGTGCGATATCTTCGGTCGGACATGGGCGTTTAATCTGACTATTGGCGTGACGGCTGTCTTTGCGTTGATTGCGGCGGGGTCGCCCAATTTCGGCGCTGCATGCACATTCGCGGCGCTGTGGTCTGTTGGTGTGGGAGGGAATTTACCTGTTGACTCTGCTATATTTCTAGAGTTTTTGCCTGGGTCGCATCAGTATCTTTTGACTGTTTTGTCGATTGATTGGGCGCTGGCGCAGGTTCTGGCAAATCTGGTCGCGTGGCCCTTGCTTGGGGATTTCACTTGTTCCTCGGCAGAAGGATGTACCAAGGGAAACAATATGGGCTGGCGGTATTTTCTCATCGCCATGGGTGGACTGGCGATGCTCATGTTTGTCGCTCGCTTCGTGTTCTTCACCATCTTTGAGTCGCCCAAGTATCTCATGGGTAAAGGTCGGAATGCTCATGCGGTTAATGTGGTTCATGAAGTGGCTCGGAGAAATGGAAAGGGTTCGTCTTTGTCACAGGAAGATCTTGATGAGATAGACCGGGCGCATGGCGAATCGTCGCAGGGGGTGCAAGCAACGAGCCTTATCCGGCAACGCTTAGACAAAATCAAGTTTGAACACGTTCGTGCACTGTTTAACTCGCCAAAACGGGCTTACTCGACAACTCTCATCATATTGGTCTGGGCATTTATCGGCCTGGGATACCCCCTCTACAACGCCTTCATACCGTACATCACTGCCCAAAGAGGTGCGCAATACGGTGACGGGTCCACCTATATCACATACCGCAACTCCCTCATAGTTGCCGTAATGGGTGTTCCAGGGTGTCTTCTTGGAGGACTCCTCGTTGAGCTGCCCCGTTTCGGGCGAAAGGGTGCTCTCTCCACTTCAACCGCTTTAACGGGTGTTTTCTTATTGGCATCGACAACTGCATCCTCGTCGAACGGACTTCTCGGATGGAATTGCGCGTTCAACTTCATGAGTAGTCTCATGTACGCTGTGCTTTACGCATACACCCCTGAGATCTTTCTTACAAAAGACCGCGGCACAGGGAATGCATTAACAGCATCGGCAAACCGTATATTCGGTATTATGTCGCCCATAATAGCTATGTTTGCCAACCTCAGCACCGCCGCGCCCGTATATGCGAGTGGTGCACTATTTCTGGCCGCTGGTATTCTTGTAACATTGATGCCATATGAGCCCAGAGGGAAAGCAAGCCTGTAAAATAATGCTGGTTTGATTTGTCTCTATGAACACTGTACATTTGTGTGGCTACGAGCACAATACTAAAGAAATTCTCTGTAATTACATAATAGCTGATTGTTTGGACATATGTTAAGTTGCCTACTGGCTAGTCTCAAGATTTGGTCAAAGAATCAAGGTGATATTGATGTTATTGAATTAGAGAATTATGTAAAAGCCCAGGTGGCTGGGCCGGGCATGACATCGTTATCTGTAAGTGCGTGTACAATCGTCTCCTGCATGCAACTAAATAGAAAAATCAAGACTGCAAAATGCTTTCAAGATCAAGTCATCTATGATCCCTGGTCCCTTTGTATCCCTCCCATAAGCTCTCAACGCTCATGCATGAATCTATGGGGTGGGCTGAGGGGCCTGGGTGAAGTCGGCCACGGGAGGATTCTCAAGCTCAATGTCCTTGTAGTCAGGGTAAATGATCATGCCATCTCGAACGACAGACATTTGGGTCCAAGCAGGATCCGCATCTCCAACGTAGTTGCTGAGAATGGTGAAATCGCCACACTCAGTAGGGCCACCGCTGACATCAGGACCGTCCACAATGTAAGTGCAGTCGGTGGTAGTTTCACCATCGAAGATATCGAAGGTCCAAGTGCATGAGCTTTCGTCCTCAGTGCACTCACGGGAAAGGTTCTGGATAGTCCAGTCGGAGGTTGCGGTGGTGGAAGGTGTAGGGGCAGCGAGGACTGCGGAGGCAGCAAAAAGAGTAGCGAAGAGAGCTTGAGCGGCGTGCATGGTTGTGGTTGTAATGAGAAGAGAAATTCTTTTTGTAGTTGGGACTTTGGCTTGTGGATGTGTGAATGGTTATTTTGATTTTCAGCGGGATATCTCAAGCTATTTATGCGTTGGAAAGAAGAGATTCTCGGATGATTTTGAGGCTAATGGAGGCCTAGACTGGGACTGAAGCCGCAGGATCTTAATCATGGCTTTATTCGGATAGACCCATGTATACAGCATTCCAGTGAGAAGTTGGGGAATGTTGAGTGAAGCCCCTGCGACATGCCCAATTGGAAGGGGGCGGCTGCGGCTTCCCCAGACGCCCCCACGGCTGGCCTTAAGCCCTACTTCTTAGCCTCAGTATTATGGTTCACGTTGTTTTTTGAAAGCCTATAGCAGTAGAGCCCATGTTTTAGCTCTTGGCTCAGTCTTATGGAGGACGCCTGAATTGAGCATGCACTTGAGCCCACCATTTATTTGTTCTATGGTTATAACACAATCATAATTCGTGAAGTCGGAGGCACTGGATCACAACATTAAAGACCACTGCTCTCGAACTTGAAAAATTTTTATCAATCATGAACTGCACATGTGCTTATCATTCATAAGTGCTTTTTTTTGTTCAAAGTCTACCGTGACGGAGTCTTTCTTGATCGGGTTCATGGCGCAGCAACACTGTGGAGCCAAGCCTTGGCGTTCTTGCGATAATGGGATCTCAGGATGAGACATGCGTAGTTATTTTGCTCAAACCAAGAAAGCTCGAGTCATTGAGACTTGGCTGTCTAGTACATGTTCCATGGGTAAATGTCTAGGGATTGCCAAGGATTTGGGCCTTAAGAGCTTGCAGCATCTTGAATCCAAAAATAGTGCTACGCCCCATAATACCTTCGGCATGCTGACAGCCAGGCCTACAGTTGTCAGCATTGATCAAACTGGAATCAGCTGCTTTCATTTTCGCCATGTGAATGATAAACTCTCCAACGAAATCACTGATATCTAATCTTTCTTGGTTTTTTTATTTTTTATTTTTTATTTTTTATTTTTTTTCCTCTACTCCAAAAGGAACTTTTTCCATGTCCCGTCCGACTATTCGATAACACAAGCTCGGTTCTCACCTTTAGCCTCCGTTTGTCCGTATTATATCCGAGCTCCTTGAAAACAAGCATTAAAAGAATAAATATCAAAAAATATATAATTACTCTCCTGCTTGAATCAATGTTGGATGAGCTTATCCTTTGCTGTCTGTACAATCTTCATTCTAAGCCCTCGTCTTCAGTGCTCAAATCCAATCCATACATATGAGCCCTTTTTGGAAATTCAATCCTAAAGTTCCACAACGCCTTGAAATGCTCGATGTGGTTTTTTGAGCTGATTCAAATAGAATCCAACGATATAGATGTACCAAAAAACTAATTATGCTCTGGTATACCGTACAACAAGTTCCACTAGGTAGGAACCACATTGCGTGAGATACAATGACATCATCTCCATCCGCCACCTTGAACATGGATGGGTGAGACTCAAGGGCTTAAATTAATTGACGATGTCACCACAGAGTCCCCATATATATGCCTGCAAGTATCGATACAGCAGATCTTTAATATAAAGTCTTCCAGATGATAGATATCCGCCACTCGCCATGCTCATCGTTTTTCGACTCGCACAATATTTTATCCAATCACCGTCGCGGAGCAGCTTGATGCAATCAAGGACTGTGGATACCCGTGGTACATTTACGTCAGGCGGCGTTTCACCGGGCCTGATAGGTGCGGTTGTCATATTGCAAGCAATTTTCTTATTCGACGAACTGGCGGTTGTTGGCGTGGGTTAATTTATTAAGGTGGTTGTGGCTTGGACGAGTCGTACGGATTATATCATGGCTTAGAACAGGTTTCATCATAACTTGATCATATAATTGACCTAGCATAGTAAGCATATATTAGCCAAATTCCCCTTCATAAGTGATCTGAACGACACATTCAAATTCTTGAAATTCACATACTACATATCTATCAGACATACCGTCACTTCTGCCTGTACAAAATCACCCGCACTTCTTCTTTCACGTGTCTCATTGCGATTATATCATGTCTCAACAAGACGGTAAACAACAAAGCAGTAAGATCCCACTTCAAACTGGCGTCACGGCAAGTGATGTTTTACATTTCCTTTACTAACATGTCTGTATTTTAGGTGGCGGTCTTCTCGGAGGTCTGTGCGATACCGTTGGCAAAACAGTTGGGGGTCTTACGAATACTGTAGGCGGCACGGTCAGCGGCCTGGGAAACACAGTTGGTGGAGCGACTGAAGGTCTGGGTAAAACTGTCTCGGGCGCAACAGAGGGAGTAGGAAATACGGCTAAGGGCGTTGGTCAAGGAGTCTCGAATGGCTTCCAAAGTGTTGGAGGAAAGGACCAGACTGCCGATAACCCGCTGGGCTTGAACAAATCATGATTGGACTCCAGTGCATATCGTGTTTGGGATGATTTATGCTTATTGATTCTTACGGACATAACGCGTGTCTATTTATGCCAGTGGCTAAATGCTACGTAATTCAAATATCGAATGGAATTATGAAGCGGTACTCTTCACTTGAATAAACAGTCCTACAAAGGCTTAAGTCACACGTCGTTGATCAGTAAAGCAAAGCAAAGGATTTGGCTGATAATACCAAGAAGCCAGCTTCAAATGGAATGGGCATAGTAGAACCTGTGGTTCCTGAAACAGATAAGAGCAGTGGCAATGGGCTCGTTGACTTGATGAGACTCCAACAACCCTCATAGCGCTCACCATATCTAACCTTGACCTTCCATCCAGGATCGCTCATTCGCTGTATATAAGGGCTGTGAAGCTCTTTATTGAGTACAATTACGACAGGTCAGTCCGTGAAACATTACATCAATTGATCAACTCGGAGGACAGAGGAAAATCTATACAAGCTACCTAGTATATACTATAGGTAAAACGATTGAATGTTGAAACTTGGAAGGATCAACTTTTTTCTTTGGGTAAAAGTATGAAAAGTAGTCGGCTTGCAAGTTTTCGCTACTCTGAACATTTAAAAGCTAACAAGTGCTTCAAATGTTGAGACACAGCTGCTCACTTGAGCATGCACATTTGCACATGCATGTACTTAGGTAATAGATTATATAGGTATCAAGCGCTGGTTATCACATGCCTAAGTCTCCGTTTGAGGCATAAGATTGAGTTTCTTTACTCCCTTCTTAATCAATTCTATTCATCGACAAAGGTGTTAGGGTGCCATACAAAACAGAACAAAGCTAGAGGGGAGAGGAGGAGAGAGAGAGAGAGAGAGAGAGAGAGAGAGAGAGAGAGAGAGAGCTATAGGGGAGTTGCCACACAGCTGCCTCGCTATCTCGCCATCTACTATCGATAACATCGGGAGATAACACTCGGCCATTACGTGATTGCCGTACGTAGTCAATGGACTTTGCATCCCCGTGTGCTCTGCTTTAATTCACTGTTCCGAGCTAGGATGCATCCATCAAACAAATACGTGACGTGATCTGTCCAGTCAATAGAGAGCAAACCCGTTCAATTCAACCTGTTTCATTTAATCGCCCCTGAGCCCCTTCGAAGGTTTTCGACGGGCAGTATATATCATATTACATAACCAGAACGGCCAGGCGAATCCGTAACCGGAACTACAATACACCGGGCAGAATCGAGAACAGCCATACAGACGTATTTGCCGACAGGTAGTCATGGATCCCATGGCGGTGAGCGCGCCGGTCGGTCCTAAATCTGGTGCAATGCTTTAATGGAAATGAGATCATATATCTCTATACTTAAAATGGACACAAGACGTTCGAGTTAAATGAATTATTACCATCAGGCATTTTCATGAAATCAACTTAATATCGTCATCTTGGTCCATCTAGTGGGCAGCATCCCAAATATCGTGAGGGTTCGTGAATCGTGATTGAATCGGCCTGGAAAACCATGGGATCTCATCAAAGAGGACATACATGGAAACGGGTATCTAGAGCGTGAGTGAAACTTAGCCCCTTCCTACTGCGGGCTGCTTTGTTGACACGAGTTGAAGTTGCAAGGCATGCCGAAAGAGGAAGATTCGCTGCATCACAACGACTACGCAGGTGCTTACCAAGATCTGTAATCGTTGCGTGCGACTAGGTCTGATTTGCGACTTTGATGAGCATGATAGAGTCACAAGGAGAGAGAACTCTAGTTCTAGGTTAGCGCTCATCAATAAAATTGTGTTCATATATTGAAACGTTCTTACCAGAAGCAGGTCAACAATTCGGAATCCGACACACCAAACACGTACATCTCCACCAAATATGCTTCAATCCCACAGTGGATATTCAAGAAATGGATGGGCAAGTTACGTCGGTGAGTCAACGCCGGCGTCGATAGAAGCGATTAATGATAGCGCGAGAGAACCGGTGGAACCGGTGGAACCGAGGGAACCAGGTAAGTGTATACATGGCTTTCTACTACCCTTAAGGGATGCATATCTAAAACTACAATCTAAAACTTGCGGTAGTGGTGGAAGAGGCATCAAACCATGCGTTCCTCTCCAAGGTGCAAAATATGGTATCTAGAAATCATTTCGAACCCACAAGCTTAGGATTAGGAGACTCTCAAGGTCGTGTAAGAGAATCACGGGGTAAACCGACCTATAGGGTCATGGTGACTAACACTGAAAATGAGCAGACTGCGCCCAGTCAGACAGAAAACAACCACCCGGTTCTTATGGCGCTAAAATGTATACCTCCACCTAAAGTCGCTGAATTTTTGATCAATATCTTCTTTCGATACGCCCAGGGAAACAATTTTTATATGAGTCCACGAGAATTCTGCAACAATTTTGCTACTGCAGGACTATTTTCCGACAATGTTTCCAACGTCAATCCGGATTTTATAGCCCTCGTGATGATAATACTAGCGATGGGCAGCCAGTTTGCACATCTCCACCCCAGTGCACAGAAGATAGCAGCCCCTTCCGATAGACAAGAGCTTGGCCCTGGTACAATATTCTACCGCAAAGCACAGGCTCTTCTACCACTCATCATCATAAAACCAGGGATTGTCAGCACCCAAGTCGTCTTTCTTATGGCATTATTCGTTCTTCAATCTGATCAGTGCAACCTGGCTTACATCTACTTTGGCATGGCGATCAGAAATGCGATAGCCATTGGGCTTCACCAGCAGGGACGTGGGAGTGTACGGATATCAGCCACTCAGCAAGAAATTCGGAAACGACTATGGTGGTCGATATATGTCCAGGAAAGGTCAGAAATATTGTCTACTACTGTCCGAAAAGCAAAATTTTGACTGATGGCTGTTGGAATTAGGCGTCTTTCAATCATGCTAGACCGGCCGGAAATGGTTGACACCGACTGTATTGGTACCAACTTCCCTAGCGTATGCCCGGAAATTGATGATGTTGTGACCGGGTCCAATCTCGGTAATCTCCAGGAGAACATCAAACTCACTTCTCTCTTCAACCGTGCAACTAGGTGGGTCATACATCTTATCTCGCTTTGATTATCCATAAGTTCATTCCAATTGAAAGAATAGCTAAGATCAACTTCTAGGACTAATAAAATGCTCCGGCTCGGACATTCGGTAGCTCATTCAAACCTCAAGAAACTCAAAGAGGATATGCAGAGCTGGCTGATTGAGCTACCCTATCATCTCCATACAACAAACCTAGATAGCAATTCTGGCTTCTTTCGCGGTGCTGTTCACCTTCACATGACCTATAACCAGATTTTTATCTATCTTGGCCGTCTTTCGCTTCTGCATCAGGCAGACAGATCCCTGCATCGAGATCACCAAGACGTTGATGGTAATACTAACACCAACCTAGAATCTCAATCCTTTGAGCCGTCCCTAGCGAGAAGTTGTGTAGTTGCCGCGTATCGCGTTGCAGCCTTGATGCGTACCCTGACCGACGCACAAAAAGTAGCTAAGTTTTCCTTCGCAGACATGAGTTTCTGTACTTCCGCTGCGGTCACAATCTTGCTCAATGAATTGACGGAGAGTCACCCATCTTACAAACGAACAATCTCATTCCTCATGCAATTGATGGAGTTTTTTGGCTTAGAAGGGCTTTCCAATGCTCAAAATACTCTACATTTCGTACGTGGTCTTCAGCATACGGTAGACCATATCAAAAACGAAAATTTATCGATGACAGCTCATGCAGAACCCTCACAGAATGGAAATCATTTTGTTGATGAAAATGGTAACATGAACATCAGTTTCCAGGGCTATCAAGGCACTGGCGACAAACACCAGGATGAGGAGGCCAGTGACGATGATGTATACGAACACTGGCAACAGTGGATCGAAGAGCAAGGAAAGAACAATAATTTGACTTCACCAGCGCTGTCATCTGCCGCAGCAGATCCATCACCGTCAATGTCACGCGGTAACATGGTGCAGGGCGAAAGCCTACTGTCGAACCACGCAGCAATTGGACTTCATATGGACCTAACGATACCGGCGGTCACCTACACTACACAAGATCGACCTCTAGACATGAATGAAGAGCAAGGGATGTGGCTCTTTTCCGATATGGAAAGCTCCCGAAATATGCCTGCAAACACAACAAGTTCATCCGAGCTTCCTTATTTGTCGAGCTGGTTGGAAGACTTATCTGCCTTTGGGTTTTCGGATGTGAGATTTGCGGATGCTGCCACCCAATGACGACGCAGGCTCTGAGTGTCGGGATTTATGTTAGATTAACGGACACATGTACGGACCATAGGTGAGGTGTTAATATTATCATTGACTACCAACATTTGAATATACGTTGCTACAGCCCTTCTTAAATACTTCGAATTGTAATGAGAATTAAGGAAAACACATAACGAGCAAATTACTCGAGTCTCAACCCGAAAAGACTGCTATACCTACGCGCCTTTTGCGATTTCTCTGCACATACCAGGCGCTTGACCATCACCGCCCCATTCCGAGATCCACGGTTGCTATCAAAGAGTGTATCGGAAAGTCGCGGAAACTGAGACGCCTTCTTGCTCGTGAGATCGGAGGTGTTCTTCGGCATCCACAATGACAACTGCTTTCGAAGCGTCCCCAATGAATTTCTTGTTGCAATACCAGTATATAACGAATGCGATGCAGGCAAGTGCAACAGCTGTGCTCTGCAGTGCAATACAAGCCCGCAAAGCACCGATGTAGAGAGGAGCACCGGCCGCTTGAAACATTTGACTGCCATATGATTGCTAGACATTTTGAGTTTTCTGTCAGGTCTCTATTCTGGGGAATATGTAAAGAGAAGGCAAATCTGGTGAGTGTAAGAGAGAACTTACGGCTACATTAGTAGCGACAAGAGCCAGTGCTGAATGGACGCTTCTCTTCGTTGGTTCGTGAGCATTGACGGTCACCCAAGCGACTGCGATTATATCTGCTCCATCTTATTAGCGTCTTGCTGCTATGCTTTAAATATAATCGAAGTTATAAACTTAATGATTCTCTCACAGGAAACTCCGTTGAACATAATGGTCAACTGAAAACTAATCCATTTTGTCCATACGCTCACAACCGACTGCTCAATATGATAGAAGACGCAGGTCAAGATAAGGTACACAAGCGTGGTGGTTATGATGACCACACCATGCATGCGGAACTTGGCGCTATGTTCTCAGATTAGCAAGATTTTCTCTCCATATATATCCATCAAGAAAGCTACTCACGCTGTTAACCCACCCAAATATATGATAGGGATCTGAACCCAGTATCCAAAACTACTCAAAGCATTACCCCGAACTTTGCTGAAACCAAAGCTTGTGATGATTTGGTTATTGTATGTCTCTAGGCCCGATACGGGACCAATGAGGGCAATAATGAAGAAGAATAGAGGATAGAAAGGCCAGGAAGCAAACGCGGCGAGAATCTGCTTTGTCGTGATTTTCATCCTATATTGTTGCGATTTTGTTGGGTCATCAGAAATGAGGCGGGCATGTAGAATCTGGCTGTCTCGTTCGTTGAGAATTCTGAGACCGGGCACGAGTGTTCGAGGATCTAGAATAGAACGAGGCAAAAAAGCCAAGGCTATCAGGCCGATGAATATGGTAACTATCCCTTCGACTGTTAAAATGAAATCTCAATATTAGCCATTACAGACAACAAGCAGAATTACAGTCAATAATGATCTTTGATGGCTTACTGAGGAAGAGCCATTGCCATGCCTTAAGGTTACTCTTTGAACCAATAGTAAAGATCCCCGCAGCCATAAGACCTCCAGATCCCTTCCCAATGTAACTTCCCACCCAGAAAAGGGACGCTCGCGTGGCCAGTTGTCGTCTTGTATAAATGGTTGAAAGATAGTATACGCAGCCCGCAATGAAGCCGCTCTCAGTGAGACCAAGCAGTGCCCTGAATGCATAATACGAGGCTTTGTTGATAGCGAACAACTGCATAGTGGCGACAAATCCCCATGCAGTCACTGAACTTTATTATCAGAAGAAGAGATCAAGATAGCAAGGTGGCCAACGGTAATTGACTTGCACTTACTTTGCGCAGGTAGCCACCATTTGGCGCCAATCCGCTGCAGAATCAGATTGCATCTAAGGGAAGGGCAAATCAGTTCCTTTCAAAGTCAAGCTAAAATCCAAAGAAGACTAGTCTCGTACGGAAGTTCTCCAGCTAACGTGAACATATACAGGATTGTTTGTCCGTTGTTAATCACTTCCTGGGTTATGTGGAGGTCGGTTGTCATCCCACTCGTCAAGGCACTCGAGCTGTCTCATTGAGAGCAACAGTCAAAATTATCGCTGAAGAAAAGGTCAAACAAAGGCAAACGGATTCTCACATATTGGCTCGGTCAATCTGCATGCTGAAGAACCCAAGTATGATGATGGGGAGGATACGCAGGTCGGCCCTAAGCATACAATCAGCCAGTCACTATACCACAGAGTATGCAGAATTACCTCAAGGTTGCCCGGCGTTCCTCGCCAGCAGTCCAAGGTTGGGAGGGCGCTTCCGGCTTGTCAATGCTAGAGTCGAGCTCGGGGTTCACGCGATCCGTATCTCCTTGGACTAATTCGACGCTGTCTTTGTTTAGGCGCCCCATGGCTGATAACAGTGCTGCAACGAGAGCCACAGGAAGAGAAAGTGTGTGCTTGAATGGGAAAACTCAGAGGTCGTCAAGGAAAGATTTAAGTACCCGTACCAAGTAGCACAACATATATGAGTGGCATGGATATAGATGGGTTGTGACCACATACGCAGTCAAATGTCGTGATTGACCTTATCATCGTTAATCGTCAATCGTCCCATAGATATTTAAAGACCTGTGATACTAACTTTAGTTGTAACCCGAATTAGAACTTCTGGGGACACATTGTGGGGTCGCCCGATCAATCGGCGAGAGTGAGAGTGAGAGGGAGACGGGAGACGGGAAGCGGGAAGCGGGAAGCGGGAGGCGGGAGGTGGGAGGTGGGAGGTGGGATGGAAGAATAATCCATACATCCTTACCTTGGAAATACTTATTGAAATAGGTACCTAGGTACGTTTTGCGGATAGAGAAAGAATAAAAATAATTTAAATTTGAAAAACATTGAGGCGAAGAAAGAGATCCTATCGTTTTGCAGACCTCTCAACCATGGCTCAAGGCACATTAATCCATATCCTGGGCTCAGGCACGCCTACCCCGACTCCTGAACGATACGGCACTTCTTTTGCCCTCCGAGTTGATGATGAAGACGTGATTATGGTTGATTGTGGACCAGCAGCAACTTGGAAATTATCCAAAGCAGGCTACTCCCCAGCTGCAGTCAGTAATCTCTTCATCACGCATCATCATTTCGACCATAACGTCGACGCGCCTTGTTTGTTACTGAGTCGGTGGGATCAGTGCGTAAGTCTTTTTCTATGTCAGCTTTGCCTGATCTGACATAAACGTCACTTAGCTGACCTGGACAACTTCAAACAGATTATCAATGGAAAAGCGATCAATGTCTTTGGCCCTCGCCCAACACATGCGTTCGTAGACAAACTGATAGGCGACAACGGCGCATATCGTCCCGACTGGGAAGCGAGAATCCACTGGGTAGCAAGCCAGGAGACATACGTAGATCGTGGAGGTTCCTTGCCTCGCGTACCCCCGGCATTTGTCGCGCAGGATATTGAGCCTGGATTCACGCACAAGATTGGCACTTCAACTGCTGTGACTGCAGCGCTCGCCATCCATGCTCAACCTTACCTAGATTGCTTGTCATATAGGTTTGACACCCCGTATGGCTCGGTGGTGTTTTCCGGTGATACACAATACTGCCCTAGTATCGTGGAGCTAGCAAAGGGAGCCGACTTGTTTTTCTGCATGGCATCCGGTGGGGATATGGGTGAGAATAGGACTGGTCGATGTCCAGCCGGGGTTGCAGACACAAAAGCCGCGGCACGCATAGCGGTGGAGGCTGGCGTCAAGAAATTGGTGTTGACTCATACTGGGCCACAGTCTAGCAAGGATTCATACCGTACGGAATGTATATCCGACGCTTCGGAGATATTTAAGGGCGAGATTGTTTTTGGTGAAGAAATATCCTCGTTTCTGCTAGGATAGGAACATGTTGGTTTTGTATTGAAGGACAATATATGACATAATTGCTCTCTGCACCCTAGCGCTGCAAGATATAGAACACTTGAAAATGGGAAGGTCGAATATTCCATCTTCATGGAACAAAAAACTAGTTTGAAAGTGAAAGACACAGTGCTGACTAAGAATCTGTAGAGCAACGCTTGCAGCTAGTTCAAATCTGATAGAATATACACGAATGCTAAATGAAGAGGCAAAAATGGACTGGAAATGGTATCTTTGTGCCGGAGTATCTAATTGGGTACTACTGGCTGGATATCTTATAGTCCCAGGCACTTTCATCTCTCTAGAAAATTCTGCCGAGCTCCAGAGAACGCCTCAGAACAGCCCTTAGAACAACAGTGGTGGGCGCGCCCTCTTACATACCATCCGGAACCTCCCCTTCTCATCATTGGGTGCCCTTTCCTCTTGGTTGGAGGGTTGTACTTGGATGTCCTTCTTTCATATTTCGAGACAGCTACACCTTGCTGATTAACCGGGTTTATACGTGAGTGTTACGGAGCCTTACGCAACAGATGCTAGATCAGAACGTGTGCATTTAATTAGAAGAACAAAGCTGGAGGGAAGAGAGAGAGAGAGAGAGAGAGAGAGAGCTGTGGGGATGTAGTCACACGGCTGCCTCGCTATCTCGCTATCTACTATCGATAACATCGGGAGATAACAGTGAGAGCCTCTTTATAAGCTTGGCTATCATGCTAAATGAGATATTTTACAGGCCAGCTTGCTTGAATGCTGCTACTGGGTTATTAAGAGCCTTAGTCAGCGTGTGCAGGTCACTCAGATGTCAATGCTCCCTAACGGGTTCCAGTTGGGCGTTCCCAGGAATTTCGAGGTGCCCGCTCCCTAATGCATTTCATGACCTTCCTAGTCACCGCAACGACGTCGTGCTTTTTTCTCGGTCTCAATGTTATGTTTGGGGATTGGAAACTAAGAACTATATTGATGAAGACACGTCAACATCTCTTTATCAAGCCAAGTCTGGTATTTCTTAAGCAGACTGCAGTCAGGGTTCTTGAACACCTTAGTCTATTGAGGCCTTTAGCTTCAGATGTTAGCCCTAAGGGTCTATCCGCTCGATATACCGTTAATTATAATATTGATTTCAAAAACAAAAACCAAACAATGAAGTTGGTCTGCATCCACGTTTATGGTAGCCAGCCATTAGAGGATGCATGGGAATCCGAAACAGGTTTTCATGTGAATCCTCTCACTACACTACATCCACTGAACTTTCCAACTGCCATGCGAATGGAATTTCTCTTCATTTTCGATACACTTGTCAATGAAGCCGCCGACAGCGGCTTGCCAATCAGAGATTTCCATCAGACTGTATACCAGAAGGATGGACTGAACACTGGTATGAATGTCAAGCAACACGCCAAATAGTGAGATTTGCACCCCTCTAGCGATTAATTAGGTTTATATTAATATTTACTAGCCTAATGGGCTTTCCATCATCAAGCCGTACACAAGCGACCATTTTTGTTTACATATTGGACACATATCAGAACATGCAAATCTCCCGTGCCCATATAAATTGGCATGTGTTGATTTGTTGTTCCATTCAAAAGTCCAAAGACTCAAGTAGATTAATAACTAGAATATATTATAGTTCTATCCTATTTATATTCTTAAGATTACTAGTATATAGTAGTAATTATATATATTAAACTTAATATACAATAGTTATAATAAAGATACTACTAGGATATCCAGAAGAGTCAAGAGTTTATCAACTCCTTTAATCTCAGAAATATTATCCTCAAACCAACTAAAAAGCCTAGATAAGATAATATTCCTAGTATCCTCAAGCTCAGCAGCAATCTTCTCAAAATCAAAAGGGTAGCCACCATAGATTCACATACAAAAGTCTCCAAGACTAAAACCTTCCTCATCAAAATTAATAATCAGGGCGCATAACATATCCTCAGGACCTTCTATACGCTTGGTTTTTCTTATCGCCTTGATCATGTGGGCCTTTGGGCTGGTGTGGCTCTTCTTCACGTTGGCATCGATTGTCCGTTGCCAGAAGTTCCCCTTAAATATTGAATGTTGGGATTTACTTTCTTTCCCCTAAGGGGTTTATTCGCCCGGTACCATTCAAAGGGGGGCAGAGCTACCTTCTAAATTCTTTAATGTGCTTGGTACGGTCAGTGAATTTGTCTTTGCTTTTGTCGCAGTTCAAATTGCTAATTTTATTTTCCTTCTTCTGTCAGATTTTATCGGTGTCCGTCGTGGTTTTGTGGATCATCGTCAACATTGGAACCCTCAGGCTGCGGGCGTAGTTTCGGGCAAGTTATTTTTTGCACCTTGTTTGGCCGATCTTCGGGCGGGGAGTGAGAATTCAGAGGCGGATAAGAGAGCATGAATGTGTCTATAGGGTGATTTCCAAAGAATAAATGAAGAATAAAGAATAGAAACCAGTTAATCGGAAAAATTGTCTAGCAACCTATAGAGTAGTGTATGAGTAGTGTAGTAACCCTGCACGGAAGGTGTCAACTGGCCGACAGTTCCCCGCTTGGGTCACGTGGTGTGGAGGAATTTCTTCAATTTTTGATTTTTAAATTTTTTTTAATTTCGATTTTTGATTATATATTATTATTATTATTTTTGACCCTTTCGCCCATCGAGATCCCCCATCGTCCTCCACTTTGGTTCCCCCCACGATCCTCCGTGTATCCCTCCCGTCTTCTTTCAGGGTGCACTTGATCGGTCTTGATCCTGCTGAGTCGGCTGGCCTTGGTGGTTCCTTGACCCCCTGAATCCCCCTTTCCTGTGTGCTGGCCCATTTTCTTCCAACTTGCGCTGACCGGCAGCACTCGGTCTCCGTAGCCGCTAATCCGCTTTGGGACTTGGGAGGCAAACTTGACTGCCTGGGTGCCTAGGTGCCTTACAGCCTTGTAGCCTGAGGCGTGTCTAACTCGGCCCGTCCGAAACAACAAAAAACACGCGGCGCGACTGACACGAGTAGTCTCAACCGAGTAACCTCGTCACAGCTTTGACCTTGTCAACACGCGACCACTGCGAAAAAAGGGCCCGGCGCTTAAACGATCTACTATCACCTTTCGTTCTCACTAGCACAGCCCGGTTTTCTCGCAAGCGGTGGTCGCATGTGTTGTGCATGAACAAAGACCGAAATTCTATCGAATCCATATCCGCCCACTCATATACCTGATACAAGAAGCTCACATCATTGAAGATGATGGGATACGGGGGTCAACCCTTTCATTCCTCGCAGCAGCAACAGCAGCAACCACATCAGCCTCATCAACCCGGTCAGCCCCAGCATCCCCTGGGGCCCCCACGTCAACATGTCCCGTCTCCATCGTTAAGCGCCGCCCCGAACTTACCGCAACATGGAAGCCCCTTCCCTGGCAATAAGCCGCTGTTCCGCGGTCAATCCCAGCAAAGCTTTGCAGCCTCACAATCCCCTGACCTGCGCAAGATGGCCCCGACCTCCACTGGTCCATTGGCGGGGTATCCCACCACTACCAGTTTTGCGGCGCAATTCCCGGGTCACTTTGCCCCACAGCAGTCGCCCGATTTGATGTCCCGAAATTCAGATTTGATGAGAGGCTATAACCCAATGCCGCAAATGCGCCCCCAGCCCGGAATGAGTCCTGGTATGAGTCCACCAAACGCGTTGTCGCATTCCCAATCAACGGGTGTATCATCCCCGCAACAATCGCTGAACAGACTTCCTCACTCAGGCGTGCATCAACGAGATAGCTATCCAACTGCTAGTCCATCTATGGCGAGCCCATCCATGTTTGCTATCAATCAGGCGCAGCAACAGCGCCAACCTCAAACTCAGTCCCAGCCACAGTCCCCGCAGCAAACGCAACAGCATTTGCAGCAAAGACAACAACAATATCAGCAGCAACAACAACAGCAGCAACAGCAGCAGCATCAGGAACGCTTGCAGCAACAGCGGATGGAACAGCAAAAGCAAATTCAGCAGCAGCAGCAGCAGCAACAACAACAACAACAACAACAGCAGCAGCAGCAACAACAACAACAGCAGCAGCAACAGCAGCGAATTGAGCAGCAGAAGAAGCTGGAGCAGCAACAACGACACCAGCAACTTCTAGAAAAGCAAAGGCTAGAACAGCAACAGAAGGATATGCTTGAACAGCAAAGATTGCAGAAGCTGCATCATCAAACTCAAATACAAAACCCTTACCAGCAGCAACAATCTCCCTTTTCCCAGCATGCTCAACCTCCGTTCCATCAGTACCAGCCGCCTTCACAGAGTCAGTACAATCAACAGCAGCCTGTTCAGTTCGCTCAGCCTCAACAATCCCCATTCTCTTCGTCACAACAAACCCCTCAATTCCAGCACTATCAACCACCTGGCCAGCCCTCTACGGAAACATCCACAGGGGCTTCTATACTGCATCCTCCGACTACTTCATCTATGGAAAATTCAGCTACCAAGTCCGAAGATCGAAGTCCTGCGCCAAAGAAGAAGTCGAAGCCTAAGAACCCAACATCTGGCCAGCCTCAAGCAGCACAGGCTCAACCTCAGTCTCAAACACCGCAAAATGCTCCTGGATCCGCGCCTACAATGACTCCTGTCCAGCCCAATGGACCAGCACAAATAATTTCAGCTAATGGCGAGCAACCACAAACCCCAACACCACGTCGCAAGCGTGGCCGGCCACGTAAGGAGGAAGCCGCTGCTAGGGCCGCTGAAGCTGCCGCCAGAGCCGCTCAAACTGGCCAGCCAATTCCGGGAACACAGCCTGGACAGGCATCATTCCATTCTAATATGACGCCGACCGGCCCTGGGTCATCCACTTTCACTCCCATAATTGGACCAGATGGAACGCCACTCCCTCTAAAGCGCAAACGTGGTCGCCCACGAAAGGCAGACCAGATTGCTTGGGCACAGGCAACCGGCCAGCCATTGCCAGTTCCCAAACCCAGGAAGCCAGCAGTTCCCAGGGCTAATAAACCTAAGCAACCTGGAACAGGCCGACCTCGTGGCAGACCCCGCAAGGCAGATGTTGCTGCTGCCGCTGCTGCCGCCGCGGCGGCTGCGACAAATGGAGATTCGACTCAAACGGAGACCAAGCCTAATCCAGCTGACGGTGGAGACATGAATCAAGCTCATAAGCGTGTGGCACCCACAGGAGATGAAGATCCAAACAAGCGAGCTTGTCCAACTCCTCCATACCATCAACAAGGCCAACCCTTAGGCCAACAGCCAGCTCAGTCATTACCACAGTCATTACCCGGACAGAGTCACTCTCTTCCTCAGCCCGGTCAACAGATGCCCATGCCACCGCATCATCTCCAGCCACAGGCACCACATATGGCAAACCAGACAAGCCAGCACGGCCTACCTCCACAGCAGCAATCTCAGCAGCAACAGCCCCAGCAGCAGCTTCCGCCTCGGCCTGGTCAGCCTTTGGCAATGCCACATATGCACATGCACCAGCAGTCTCCTGCCCATGCCCCACGACCTGCGCCCTCGCATCCGTTTATGCAGATGCCACCAATGCAACATCTTCAGCAACCTGTCCATGGGCTTCCTCAACCACAGCCACAAGCGCAGCCCCATCTACAGCCTCAAGCTCAGATGCAGGTCCAGGCCCAGGCACAAGGAGCTAGACCTCAAGGCCGCCCTCCACCACAACATCAACATCAACATACCTTCCAAATCCAACTTCAGCCTCAGCCAACATGACTAGGCCAAGGATACCATTAATGTTTTGTCTGAATACACCACACATCGCAGTTTAGTAACGGCCTATACTCATGTGATGTTTTGAAATACACCAAGTCCTTATTCTCAGCACCCTTTATCATGTTTTGGTTTCGGCGTTCCGAACTATCCGCCGCATTCCCCGATGGATAGGCGCTCGTGCTGTTCAACTATTGCATCTATTCCCTCCTCTCTCTGACTGCGAGTCATTTGTGTTCTCTTTCATTTTTCCCTTTTTATGTTTCTCTTCCTTATGTTATCATCTGGCATGACTATTCACGAACGCAGTGAAGTGGTTGTTAGGATATCCTATTACTCTATATCTTTATGGCGTTTGTGTGATACGTTGGCTCGATCTTCGCATGATGAGCATGGGCATATCTTGCTTGAGACTTTATTCCCTTTCCTTCTCTTCATTGCCTGGTTCATTTTATTTTGCGTGTTCGCTTAGCCGGGTTTGGTTTGGTTCTGATTGTGACTTTCTTTTGCCATATATATCTAATGCTGTAGTACATATTCCTAATTTGATTGTACGGGTTATTATATCCACTGATTTCACCAAACGATTCCAGGATTCAAGTAATTTTCCGAAAATACTTAGTAGGTAGTCTCCTAGTAATACTCAAGTGCTTCTGTCCACATCATGATGAGCACTTGTCTGCTGGCAAGTGTCCACCTACTAGAGTACTACTATGGTAAATCATGGGGTTCCTGCTTGAAGTACTAGTTAGTATGTACGCAATGCACTGCACACGGCGAGGATCAACCTTGGAATTCGATCCTCAGGTGCTGCGGGGATAACATGATTGAGCCTGAGTCACCCACTGCCCAGGCAGTGGACTGAATCTCAATTAAGCCTTTGATGACCGCTTCTTCCAATGTTGAATTTCATATATCATCCGCCACATGAATGTGGGTATTGGTATAAATAACTCCTCATAAAACAATGCATCCACATTAGACCTGCCCACGGCAAATCCAAGCATATCTTCCAATTCACGAAAGATAAAACGCTAAAACTCAATGAAAGAAGTTTAACTAATTTTCCAGCATCAATCCCAAATAAGAACTCAAGCCTGGTCGCCATCAAACGCAACCAGATCCTCCAAATCACTCATATCTATCATAACAGGATCGCCCTCATAATTCATCCCATGAATCTCTTCCCCCACCGGGCCCAAAGTAGGCCATTCACTCAGATCAATTTTCAAAGCAGGCGCAATCTTCCTCATAATATCATCACATAAAAGGGATGCGCGCTTCGCCGCCGTATCAACAGAAGCCATAGCATGAATCCAAGTCACAGCATTCTTAATCATTTTCAACGCGGAACTCATATCCGCGTCCAAAGTAGCAGCATAAGGATTCTCGGAAAAACGAACCGTCCTAGAATTAGGATGAGAATTAGTCCGATCATTCGATGTATGAGCTTCCTGTCCTGGCGAGGCCGGCGAGCAGTATGAGAGGGCTAGTAGTAAGGCTGTGGTAGCCTGCATGAGAAAATGGAGAACGGCCCAGTAAGGCGTAACACGGGCTAGCCAGGTGATACTGATATTCTCGGGGAGAATAGAGATAAGCGAGCAAGAGGCCTGGAGACAGCTTGCGGCTAGTTCGGTGCGGACTTTGGTGCGGGAGGACTTTTCCATGGAGTTGCCCTGGTCGCGGGAATAATTCAGGCTGAGACAGGGTCTGCAGAGGGTGATTCGGGCGGAGTAGTAGTACATCGCTAGACAGACGCGCTCGCGAGTGTGTGGGGCGTTTTCGTCATCTAGGATGGAATGGTTTAAGCTCCAGGGACCTGCGTCAGGGATATGGAATTGGTAGGCTGGCGGTAGGCTTGCGAGCCAGCGATCCATGCGTATGCCGTATTTTTGGACACGGTATTCTGTTTGATCGGGTCCATTGCGAATACCCTCGATGCTATATACTTTGTTCAGGACTGCTTGGGATAGAAGGGAAAGGTCAACAAGATGGTGAAAAAAGAGGGACGAACATGGCTGGACCTCTGAGGCCCAGGCAGGTATTGTGAATGGCTTGGTGACCTTCTCAAAAATCGAGGGATTGAGATCGATATTGCGGGCTTCGGAATTCGAGAGAAGACGTTGGATCTCTGGGGTATTGAATGATTCCTCTTCGGTGGGCATTGGGAGGGGCATAGAGCAAAGTCCTTCTCCGACTCGAGAGGCTCGACCGTGCATTGATGTGAGAAGATGATGTAAGGAATAGATAGACCACCAAAGCCGGGTTCGGGCTTCCTTTGATTCATTGTGAGGCTGTTCATCTTCGAAACGAAGATTGATTCCAAGAGAGATCGCTGAGTAGAGGGCCATGTCCGCAAATTTAGATGCCCTGTAACGTCATGGTCAGCATCTCATCATATATGATTTGAATAAAGCGATTGAACCAAAAGTACCTGTTCAACTGTCCCACGCAAAGTAGAAAAATCGCAACCAAAAGTTCCAGCTGGATTTGTTGCAACGTCGCATGCTCGAACATAGTGTTCGCATGAAGACTCAAATATCGTGCTCGCGTCAAGAATACCATTTCATCATCATAGACACCGGTGTTTTCAAGATTCATTATCCGGCAATGTCGACACCCAATCGCAAAGATCATATTCAAGATAGCCAGCCATTTTCGAGGAGGTTTTGACGGGCGATCAAAGATCAATTGATATTGACAGGTGAATGTCGATTTGCGAACAGCATTGAAGAATGGATTTACCAATTCCATATATGCATTGAAATATTCATCTGCCCGTTCTCGTGGCGGCACGTCAAATGCATCCATTTGACCGTCGACCAAGGGGATGTCAAGGTCATCAAGATGATAATTCATCGATGCAATGGGGACATCCCTCCCTGCTCCGCCCATCTCAGGCGCGAACTCTGAATTTCCCTGCCCAGACACAGTCCTAGAACTTCTCTGTGCCTGATTCTCCAGCTTCTGTATCCACGATATCTCCGAGTTTTTGCCGAAATATCCAGCTGCGCGCGTGTTCTCATTGCGGTCGAGATCTTCGCTTACCACGTCCAATGCTTCAAGGGACCCGACGGATGAAGACGAATCAGACTGGTCCCCTGCAGCTTTTTCGGAGCGGTTCCCATCTTTGAACTGTACAATAGATCGAATTTTGTTAAAACGCCATCATTACTGATAATGTGGATGTGGCAGGGTCGGGATCCCAAGGTGATTATGAGACTCGTAAATTAGTAATTTCTACTTACCTTTAGCGCCTTTCTAATCCGCCGCGCAATGGGAGGTTCGACCTCTCCCTTGAGTGAATGAAGTAATTTCTCATATTTTTCAATTCGAGCAGTTAAAGATTTTATTTGTTTTTCGTCGCGAACCCGCTTAACGTCCTCATAAAGACATCGGCTTTTATGATACACACATTGTCCACATGATGGTTTCTTGCCGTCGCATTTGATCTTCCGGTGTCGACAGGGCTCACACGCGCGAGCTGATCGTCTTCGAGC
This sequence comes from Talaromyces sp. PF30-5, assembly GCA_023626375.1. Taxonomy (NCBI): domain Eukaryota; kingdom Fungi; phylum Ascomycota; class Eurotiomycetes; order Eurotiales; family Trichocomaceae; genus Talaromyces; species Talaromyces sp. PF30-5. The sequence goes on along the minus strand of JAMAGU010000011.1, from coordinate 690,530 downwards.
CTGGACATGAGTCGCACCGTTGATCCGGGGGATTGCAACAGGCGGCTGTTTGACGTCGGGACTAAGGCTTGGCTCTGTTACAGATGTCGAGGATGCTGAGCCGAAGGGATGTAAAAGATTCGGGCTCATAGGACCTGTTGTATGAAACTGGTTTGTCTGATATGCAGAAGAGGGCATTGTCTGTGGGGGCATGAAAGAGTGGCTTGCGGGTGGCGGCCAGTAGCTCCCGGCTATAGGAACGTTCGTTTCATCGTTCGTAGACTGTGATGGCCGTCTGCTATCCATCAGTGGCAAGTAATATGATATGCATCGATGTAGCACACAAATGTGCGGGGTTTGCAAATTCTTATAGAGACTTGTGGGGGTGTCGGCGATTTGCGATCGGGTTGTGCAAGAGACATGCTATTTAAACTACGCCGAGTGTGGAAGGGGTAAGAAGATAAAAAAAAAAAAAAAAAAAAGAAAGAAAGAAAGAAATCTACTACTGTACATCAGTAACATCAAGGACAACTCCCGTTTGCGACCGGCCAAAGGTTTTACGTTGAACCAGGCAAACTTACCCAGTGAACATCCTCATACATATAACCCCAGTACCAACGGTTGACTACCCCTCAACACGGCGAAGATCCAGACTATATCCTGTCTTGGACGAGCAGGCTCGAATCCGACTCGGGGTCCTCGTCCCTCGGTGGGGTCCATAGATCAAGAAAAGCAAGCAATCACGAACCGTACATGCATGTCGGGCGGGCGACTTGACGTCATGTAACCTTGCTAGGGTGGGCCTGGCGGAAGCTCTTCGCTTGACACGGCTCGCAGTACATTACAGACCTGAGATCGACTTGGTTGAATTCATCGATAGTTGTCATCAAACCTAGTTTTTTTTGGTTTGAGGGGAGTGGCAGCTGACCCTGTATACTTTGTCCTCGGCTGTCGAATGAAAGGCAACATCACCCCGTGTTGTGCAAGGAGTCACCTTTGACTCTGTCATTAACAGCCTACTGGACGGAATCTTTCGATCAGCACGCCGTCCTTCCCAAGACTAAGGCTTTCATATCGATCAAGCATGTCGGCAAGTCCCATGCCAGGGTAATCCTGGAGATTAGTGTCGCCACCATTCCCAATGCCATGGTATTTTTCCTTTTCGTTCAATTTCTCCAGTCCCTCGGCATACTGATCAAATCTATGACCACCTTCTCCCGTTGACTCTTTATCAAATAATTCTTTTAGTTCATTGGGGACAGAGGCGGCGCTGCGGATCCGGTCGCCTTAAGCTTTAGCACGCACGGACTGACGGAAAATGTGAAACAGGTTCCGCCCCAATGTCGATCGGTTGGCAACGATGGAGAAGGCGCTTGCCAATGAAAGAAAGTCTTGGTCTAGAACATCAAAGGCCTCTTGTTCCAACATCGCAAATAGCGCAAGGTTGATAGCGTACATAGCAAAATTATGGGCACAGCTTAACCCGAACTCTTGCCGATGTAAATGTGCCAGATCAGCAATGTTTCGTGCAGCTGATTGCGTAACCTGCCAAGGATTATATTTCGATTCGGGGCTTGTTTGCCTTGGGGGGCTTTCAGGTGTATGCGGGGCTTCCGATGCCATTCTTGAAACCTCGTTCTCCGAAATACAGCTGAAGAGATTGATGACCAGTGCATTATATCGCATCCTGGATATTCAATGTCAGCGGATGTCCAGTATACAAGAAGTTGCCATTCTCTATCATTCGATTGAATTGTCTTGAGATTGCAGAGATCCGGACGTACTTCAATAGGATTATATGCGGTGGTAAATTCTTCGAGCTCAATGCGGGAGGCAGTAATTCCTGCCACCGTTGTAATTGCTCATATAAATCTTCTCGGCTTTGGCGTTGGATTGGCTCTACATTTCGGCTGGAGTCATCGCCAAACATGCTCCTTGAAATGTCACGTGCAATAGTGGATAGATTATGAGCCTCGTCGAAGAAAAGCTCTATAAAAGATGGACAGGCTTGACGATGCGTCGGATATGGTGACCATTGATATTGATCTGCCAAAGACTGGCTCTCAATTCGAGGCATATTGACACGGTCGATAAGACAGGGTCTTAAAAACCCAGTATGAACCATCCTGCCCGATAGGTAAGCTATATGACATACTGAGACCTCACTTGTACTATGCCTTTAGGGGTGGCAAAGTCTCTCAGCTCCGAGTCACGTACGTATCAATATTAAATAGCCCCCATGCTGCACTTCTGCATGAATGGTCCATGTCTCTCGATAGTTGGATGGATGAAACCCTAGGCCCTTTGTCACCAACCAGACCCAGGGCCTCTCCCATTTGGATACCTTCATGTAACATGATATAACCCAAGTCATCATTCCGTGATAGGGCATATCTCTCATACATGAGAAGCGTTCCTTGTAGCAAGACTAGACTAGGTTGTGGGTCTTGTAAGTCTTTTAGTCGTTCCGCTTCAGCCAGGAAACCACATCCCTTGGAAGCAATGTTTCCCGGGTCGACGTATGCCTCTGAGAATTCGGAAAAGTACTATTTACTCAAAAGTTAGCAAAATAATCCCATCTAACAGTTCAATTCCAACTTACGCATGCATTGCTCAACAGAGCATTCACCAAATAAGGACTGCAAAACTCCGATCGTAAATCTCCACTCTTCATATGTCTCAGAAAAACATCCCGATCCAAAAATCCTTGGAACGGATAATCCCACGTGAAGTATAGCGAGACAAGGTGAGATACTAGATCCGCATCATCAGTCACATTAGTCCACGGACGAGCAGGGACCTTCAAAGGCGCCTCATCACAAAGATAATGTATATCCATCACTTTACTCCGAAAAGAAGGTCCCTCCGCTTCAACATTTATAATGTGGCGCATGTCCTCAAGCTTCGCCACTGTTTCACGCGGCGTTGTGTTATCCGCACCAAGCGTCGCCAGTGTTTCATGGATATAGGTCCTGATTTCGTGAGGTGGCGCATTGCGTCGAATTATATCAAGAAGACGTAGTGAGCTCGGTTCATCAGCTTCGCGAACTAGTTTGAAGAGATCACTAAGTAGATCACGATGGTACGAAAGTTCATCTGCTGTGCGCTTAGCAGCGACGCGACGGCGTTGGTCGAGCGATTCGTCAAAGATGCAAACTCGTTGGAAGGAACGACAGTTTTCACACGGCGGGGTTCCAGAGCACTAATAGGAATGATATCCCCACTGTTAGTGGAGCCTATATCTTCTCAGATCATGATAGACTAGTAGTACCTTTCGTTTCGACTTCTTGCATGCCAGACATGCTGTCGATACTCTTTTCTTCCAGGTGTGTCCTGAAGATGATCTGAAGTCGTCCCCTGGTGGGCTGCCGTGGTCGGAGGTTGGAGAGATATCGGGGGCAATGTTACGGCGTTGATCATTCATCGTGCGTTATGAGCAATATTCCGGCATACATGTACAGGGGATTGCCAAGTTGCATACGTATGTACAGTATGTATATATGGATGGAAAAGAGTAGAAAGAAGGGAGTCGACATCAGCTAAAGATCTTCAGATGCTGTGGCGGTGGCACAGAGAATTTCAAAATAGCCACACGCTGACGATATGAGGTTATATCATATCGGAGGTAGCTGCAACCGTGATGGCGAGAGGCAACAGACCTCGAGCTTCGGGCAAGAGGCAAGTCATCGTCTGGATAGACTTGCAAATTGATATACGCATGCATGATGGATGATTTATTCGAAGAAGGACGATGTGAGTGATGATCAAGCGCGTCGAAAATGAATTCAAATCAGAAATTGAGAAACAAGGATTTCCTGCCGTCATGTATAGGGACTATTTCAAGTAACATTCGAACTAGGCTAACCAAGCAACTGGCTGTTTTTCTGACGCAACATGGAATCATCGGGAGGAAAGTCCGCCTATCCTATCAGAGCCTGTGATGAACAAGAGCCGGCCACTCAAGATGGGACAACCGAATAGGACCATGTAGAGCCGTAATGCGCGAAAAGGAGGCATTGCATGATTGCCCCAGTATGAGCTATCCTTGCTGTCCTTTTGACATGGCGAAACTTTCAGGGAGCTCTAAATGCTCCAATGGCTCCAACTTTCATTCATTGCTAGGGCATTCAATGAGGAAGCAAGAGCATGAGAAGATCCCAGGGTTATCAAAGGTCGGAAAGAAAAGCCGGGCACGTGATGGATCAGTATACAACAATCCGAACTGGGATCTCATGTGTGGCTGCTGGTGCAGCTAAAGAACCAATTCAAAGCATAAATTAGCTTTGGGGGCTTGCGGGAGCCGTAATTCCTCTCTATGAATTAGTAGTCCAAAAAGACGGACCTCGAGCTACTAGGTAGTGTTAAGCGATTCTCTTCGGAGCACACAAAATCGCTATGCTTCACCATACCTTGACTAAAACAATCAGGCAATCTGAATCATTGCTTCTGGGTAGGGTGCTGGATAATTTACATTGATCAGGTTGATACTCTGCAGTTGACCACTAGAAATGAGACCGATAGCGAGAGCGAGAGCGACTGTACAACCAGTGGATTCTGTGGGCCCATATTATTACTCGCGTTGCACTACGTGGTGTCGAAATGAAAGCTTCGAGAGAGGATCTCAAAGTTTTCCTCGTGGCTTTGCCCCTTTGATGTTGCATTTCAGGTACATGATCATGATAGCAACGTCATAGGTAGTGCTCTTTTTTTTTTTTTTTGTTTGATATAATTGTCTAATCTCGTCCCTCTGGAAATTTAAAGAACAAAGGGAGCTTGGAATGATCTTGCGTTCATAGAGTTCTATTTAATACTTGAAGAACCGAGAAGTCAAAAAATCTGGTCACAAGTTCGCAATATATGAACATTTGAACATTTGAACTTAAAGCTGGCTACGCATCTCTTCGCATTCAAGCTCCCAAGTATTCCAAGATTTTAGCCATCTATGATACGATAGACCTTAAGGGAATGCCATTTATCACTAAGGATACCTAGGTACACTGGGTGCTATCTGTGGGTTGCCGAGAGCTGGAAACAAGAACAAAGGCATGATGATAATCTTGCATTGATACTAAACAATTCTTCTTCGAAAAGCATGTAAATCAGGGAATCTGACTCTTCACATCATAGCTGCGTACCTATCCTTCTGCCATTTGACGTCTTCAAGTTGATATCGATTTCCATCAATTGATACATTATACGAGCTACAGTCAAGAATTTTTACGACAGGTTTTCCGGCATCTACGGAATAGAATGATGTGAAGGTCAGAGGTTGATGGCATTGACTCGGACAGTCAAGGACAAAAGTAGCACTTAAAGAAAAAAAAAAAAGACCGCGATCCCAATGCAGCCTGGACCAGGACAAGAGACGGATAATAGAAAGATAAAAAAGACGAAACGCTGGATTATTCAAATGTAATACAAGCACATGTTTTGCATACTCCATGGGAATCCGTAGCCACGAATGCACCTCCCAGAAACAGAATAAACATCATAACCGTTCACGATCCTTGTATCAGATCAATTCCGCTGATTTATGCCAAGCGAGAAGGACCCATGAGGAGGCCGCTTTAGGTGAGATTAAGAGGTTTTCCTAGTAATTGTTTTGCAAAGAACCGTCTAATGCTCCAGGATTCTCAAGCTACCCTGCACAACGCAGTTCTCCAGCACAGAGCCAGGGGGGATGTCAATGGTGCTGCCCTCAGTGGCAACAATAATAACAGTACCCTTCAGAGTGACGTTGCGACCAAGGTTAACGGCACCGGTGATGGTAAGGTGGTCCAGCTCAACAATGCGGGGAATGCTGGCAATGCGCTTCTGGAAGTCAGAAACCTTCTTGAAGTCAGATCCCAGCTTGATAACGGGGACACCACCGAAGCGGTTGGGGTCCATAACGAGCTGGCCGTGCTCGAGACGGTACAGATCAGACTTAACAACCATGAGATCAGAGCAGGTCTTGACGGGAAGGAAACGACGACGGGGCACGTTGACACCGTGGGCGTTCTTGAAGTGACGAATGGCAGCACCGACAGCGGTCTCCAGCTGGTAGATAGCCTGGTCGGCCTCACCCTTCTTGTCAGCGGGGATGGACTTCTCGTTTGCGATGATCTCCATCTCGAGCTCGTTCTCCTCAACAACCCGCTTAATGGCACGGACGTTCATCCAGATGTTGTTGGTGTTGAAGTACTTGAACTTCTTGATAGACTTGAACTCGTTGACGTGCTCCTTGGGGACCTGAGCAATCTCGAGCAGACGGACCTTACCATCGTAGTCGATGATGGTACCACCCTTGACATCAGCCTTAGTCTTGTCAGTCAACTCCATGATGTACTCGGCCTGGGAGTCAACCATGTGTTGCAGGATGCGGAGATCGACAACAGCACCCAGGTTGTCAGCGTTGGACAGGAAGATGTACTCAATGCCACGCTCGATCAGCTTGTCAAGAGTGCCGGAGTTGTACAGGGACTCGAAGACGTCACCGTGACCGGGAGGGTACCAGTCCTGAAGGGGAGCATCGAAGCTCTTAGGGGCGGGGAGAAGAGAGTCCTTGATAATACGGGGGTAACGAGACTGGTTGAAGGTGATAATGTCGACGTTGTGGCCCTCGTACTTCTTAATGATGGACTGGGTGTCCTGGTCGGTGTTGAAGGAGTTCATGAGAACGAAAGGAACGTTGACGTTGAAGCTACGGTTGAGGTGCTCAATCTGGCGGACAGACAGATCCAGGAAAGACATGCCCTCACGGACCTCAATGACAGACTTGGGACCGACACAACCCATGGAGGTACCCAGACCACCGTTCAACTTGACAACGGCCAGCTTGTTCAGGAACTCAACGGAGGCATCAGCACCGAGCTCGTCATAGCCAACGACCTGGGAAGGCTGGGGAGGAGCAATACGGTCCCAGTTGACAGCATTTCCCTTGGCCTTGTCGTTCAGAAAGCGGCGGAACAGAGCAAAGAAGTTATCCATCTCAGCCTCGAAGCGCTTCTTCTCGTTGCCCTCGGGGACCGAGTCGGAAAGGGCGTTCAGTGCATTGCGCATCTGGGAGGCGGCCACGCTGGTGGAGGCATTCTCGAATGCCTGGCGGGAGGTGATATGTGTTAGCGATGGTCCGGAAGCCATGATTTCCAAATATTATGCGAGAAGCAGCGATTCAACAACCCCCCAGTCAGGAGAAGCAAAAAAAAAAAAAAGAGAGGCTTATGAAAGGGGGGGATATGGTGGTGGGGGTTCAGAGGCCCCCGATAGTAGAGACCGCGGGAATATGAAGATTTCCAAAATAAATAAACAGGGAAATAATGGTGGGATTCAATGCAAAAGGAGGGGAAAGAAGAAGAATCAGACGAGATGAATCATCGACCGTTTCCAACCTGTCGTCAACGACAAACTCTCTTTCCCTGGCCCGAGGATAGCAGGCGCGACTGGGTGCGAGCAAAAACAAGCAGGAACGAAGCTTCATCCCGTGACCTGGCACTTCCTCTCTCCCCCGCGGTAACAGAAGTGTGTGTGTGTGTAGGTAGTGGTCAATGTTCACTTACCATGTGTGACTGGGACTTGCCATGGTGCTTGCCCTCGAAGGAACCGGAGGAAGCATCGTTGGCAGCCCGAAGGTGGGCAGGAAGTGCCTTGGCGGCCATTATTAAAGGTGGGGGAGTAGGGGGAAATGGGGATAAGTAACAAGGGAGTTTTAGGAAAAGGTGGGAGGGGACCTGGTGGATAAATAGACAGTCAGAATGTGGAGTTCACAGCAGCAGAAGCTAATGGTTTAGTGTCCTTTTTGTTTTTTTGTTTTTCTGATTTTTTTTAATTTTTCCAAGTTCTTTAATTTGCAAGAGGGGTCGTCGCCACAGATGTCGATCAGCTCGGGTCCAGGAGCCACGGGATGTCGACAAGCTGCCGTCATTGGCAACCAAAGCGGAGATTGGGATTGGGAGGGATTGTGGTGGTGGCCAACTCACCAAGTACGATGCAGAGGACCGATCAATTGTCAATGCTCTGCAGTTTGGAGGGGGTTGAGAACCAGGGACTGGTACAGAAGAACCTTGGAAGCAAAAGTAGAGAGAAAAACAAGAGAGGGAGAAAGGGAGGTGGGGGAGTAACGTGATATTTATTGCGTGCAAAAAAAGGGAGAGTAGACAGAAATAGTCTGATCTAAATAATGAAGCTGAATTAACTTATTTTCGTACTAAAACATTAATGTTGAAAAAGATTTGAACTCGATTTAATCAGAAAATAAATCTACCACCCACTCTCGCACGTTCACAACGGCCCGTCGAAACCATCTGGGACTTTCCGGAAAGACGCTCGGTGCTCCCGACTCCTTCGTGACTTGTCACCCCCTCCAAAGCTCCCAAATACCTAAGAATACACCGGATGAAAGCCCTACGAAGCTCAGGAATCAGCACTTCCGACCGAAGACCCGAGACCTGAGACCTAACGCCTCAAACCCAAGACATAAGACCCAAGAACGCCCCCCTTTGTATACATGCACAATGCTCCGTCGACCCGATCCACGGACTACGGCAAGATAGACCGATAGTCCAGGGTCCTGTCATGAAAACCCAAAGGGGGAAAGGGGGGTGTCACTGGGGAAAAGCAACAAAAAAAAAAAAAAAAAAAACAAGGAAAAGGGGTGATTGAGCCCCATTAAAGGGGGAAGAAAGGCAGAACACTCACCCGTACTGGAAAGAATTCTACTAAGCACCATAATAAGTACTGCTGGAGGACTCTACCAGACCTGAGGCTGTACGATCTAAATTCCTACTGATCTGACCTGTTCTACGTCCAACATTCCATGTTCCAGAAGAACTAGAACATCCAGAAGACGGAGTAATATTTCCCCCTTTCTATTTTTCCCCTTTGAATTATTCCCTGTCTCTGGTATTTGCAGTTCCACCCGAATTGTCCCTCCGGTCGGGCATGGTATACCCACACCCCCATCTGCCCCACCAAGGTGTCGTCGCCTGGAATCTGAGCTAGAAGGTCCAAGTGCAGATTATGCCGATAAGACACCTTGACTGGTTCTAGAACTGCCTCGATCATGGTCTTATATCTGTCCGAGTCTTTAAAGCATCTAACTACCGACTCTACGCTCTACGGCAATGGAGCCTTTTCCACGGCTCCCAGATCCCGAGTCCTACAGTACTTGTAATCTGCACGGCGGATATAATATCCAACCATTCTAATAATATCTCCGGAATGCTGGCCTCCGAACCAAGATTCGTAACTCATTCCAGATGCCTTCACTCTAGCTTCTCTGGTCTGCCAAGAACATTCATGGTGCACAGCTCACTGTACGGCAACCAGCACACTACCTACGACTAATAAACTCTCGACTACAGTATAACAAGCCGATATTATTCCTATTTAGACTTGAACAAGTCGTTGAAAATCGTCTGTATCACGAATCAAGTTTCAGATTGAACCATCATGTCTACAATACCATGTCTACATGTACAACATTATCCCATAGACACATTTCTATAATTCCTCTAGATATTCCCTTAGCCCTAGACATACTACCTAACACTCTACTACCAGTAAGCGCTGCGACAGTAGTAAGACCTTGGAAGTACTAAAGTAGGTGTAAAGCCCTACGGCAACAATCCGAAACAAAAGCCACAACCCTCCGGCCTGAAACAATTCCAATAACAACCCAAACAATCACCAGATTTACACACCAAGGCCCAACCAAGAATCCCGATGAAACTAGGCACAAAAGAGAAATCGATTTTTTACAGAAAAAGAAAAGTGGACCCACAAGCTCAAGGTAATTAAACCCGCTCCCCACCGAACCAAAGCAAAGCGCCCTACGTAATGAATATCGCCAAGACGAGCTTGTCCGTGGTTTGAAATACAGTAGGTAGCTGGAATGGTAATGGCAGTGCCAGGCGAGTCAGGGATACACTAAGACTCGGAGGATAGAGACTATTGAATTATATACATCAGGGATCCTCTACCCCTGAATATTTTAATTTATAGTAAATGATGGATGGGGAAGTTGTTCCATACCTACTTTGAGCTATACTGCAGTGCCATGGTATTCAATTTGTGCACTCACGGCCTGTTCAAATTCTATGAGGGTTGAGTGTTATAACTCGGATCTTATTCAATCCATAGATGCTACTACATACTACATCTGAATAGTACGGGATTTTAAATCCGAATACATGGTTCTCCGACAAGTACTACGTCTAAGCTTCGGCAGGAAATGCAGATCATCATGTCAACGGGGCTGTGCAGGCAGCAGGGTTCAAGTTTTAGGGTAAATTAGAATATGTAGATCTGCTCTGTTCCACGTATGCTACTTTATACTACCAGTACTGCTAGGATGATCAAATGATCAAATGACCGCGTGGGTAAAAGGTTAACTGCGAGTGGTTAAGAAAGATAACAATTGTCGGTGCAATATTTAAGGATGAGCTAGGTAGTATACTATAGGTATCATCCCAGGGCCAACAGTAGGGGAACCTTCAAGCACTTGAGGTCGACCTTGTCTCAAAGCCAAAGAATTTGCTAATGCCAGTGATTGAAAATAAAGTAAATCTCAGTACACGCTACTAGAAATTGCAGGGTATGTAAAAGTGTATATACTGTCTAGAACATGAAAAGATTCATTGTACGACTCATACGCTAGACTTCACAAGATAGAACAAACAACCAGAAAAGACCCAGCTTAAAAGGCAAAGGACAAAATCACATAAACAAGAACATTAAATAAAACAAGAAGAAAGGATATCACATAACAACCACCCTAAAGCAACAAGTCATTTGAGGTTTTCTTTCATATACTAGACTCGCACCACCTTCATACATAACGTATGGTACAGAGTCCAAAGGCACCATCTTCTGAGAAGATGAATCTTCTAAAACGCTTTTTATAAAAAAGGGCCTTATGCGCCGCTGACACTGCGCTTGCTCAGGAAGCTGCGGCGTGGCTTGCGGGAGTCAGGGCTATCGGGACTGTCAGCATCAGCGCCACCAGCGGTAGAGTGCGAGGTGGTCGGGCGCAAGTTCGCTTCGGAGGGAGTGAAGGTTGAGCGAACGGTGACAGTTCCTGAGCCGACGGTGACTGGTTTCTCCTGGCCGGCGGAACCCTGGTCATCGACGAAGTAGAGGGCTTCGCCGAGGACGTCGTCTGAGCCGAAGGTGGAGTGGTTTACGACGCGGAGCTGGTACTGCGCGTCGGCAGTGGCGTTGGGGATCTTGAAGGTATCGCCGAAGGCTACATCACCAGAGCCCTTGTGGGCCTTTGTCTTGTGGAGTTCCTTGGGACTCTTGCCGGGGACCAGTTTGGAGATGACTACGCGTAGGTTGGCGGTAGGAGAGAAGTTTGATACCGAGACGATGGTGACGTGGGCGGTACCTGCATCGCCACGGCCGGCACCGAGGACGCTGAGGCGGTCTCCGTAGCCGGAAGCTGTGCTGCGTGTACGGCTGTGCTCCTTGGTAGGTGTGGCGGATCCGGAGGGGATATCCACTAAGGGTGCGGCGGGAGTTAAGCCACCACCGGCGCCTCGGGAGGCGCCCTCCTCGTTAGTGCTTTCTGCCAAGGATGCGGCGTCGGCATCGCTGCCCTTGGACTTGTGGATGTGTGACATGAGACCGTGTTTCAGGAACGAGGCACCGCGCACAACGTTGCCACCGACGAATCCAACGCCCTTCACGGGGGCACCAACAATCTTACCGGGCACAGCGAAGGTACCGGCAAAAGTGGCGGAGCCTTGTCGAGATCGGACGACATAGCTAGGCTTGAAGAGTAGTTTCAATCTAATTACACCGGACTTGCCGTTCAGAGGCAGGGTGATCTCTTGAGCCTGGAAAGGCTCCAATGACTCGAGGTCAATTGGAGCAGCACCGAGCCAATCAGCCGAATCACCAAAGTCCCAGTCATATACATCGACGTGGAAATTGGCGCCAATACGAGACTTGATGGGGGTCTCGAAAAATTCGTTCCAGGCTGGATGGAGCGTCTTCTTCTGCACCTTGGTCTTGTAGATATCCTTGTGCTCATCGCCCAGGCGGAACTTACAGTAAGGATCACTGAACCCGTTGCGGTCGGCAGAGGGCAGATCGGCAGCATCCAGAACATCGACACGGAGCGTACCCATGTTGTTAATGCTCTCCTTGGGGTCGAGCTTCATTTGGACAGGGATGTAGCGGGCGCTAACAGTAACCTTGCTGACTTCACCATCGGTCGAGTGCAGGGTAAGCGTGGTAGGGGTGTACAGAATGTTCTGCAGAGTGGGCAGAGTGTCTCCAGTGAGCTTAGCAACGGTGTGCTCCTCGCTAGAGTCCTTGGGGTCATCCTTGTTGACCAAACGCAAGGTAAGCTTGGAGAATTCCAGTTCACGAACGAAAGCCTCGCCAATGTCAGAAGACTTGACGGTCTGGGAATGGATCTTGGGCGAGACGTAGGCGGGGAACATGTAGTCATCAATCAATACCTCCAGCTGCACATTGCTATGCGCCAACTGACCCTCGTGGAATTTGAAGACAATGAATCCAGACTCATATTTGCTCAGATCCTCAACACCAACGTAGGTACGGGGAACGAGATCTTTGATAGAGCGAACCGATGCAGTCTCCGAATCACGGCCAGTGAGAGGGCGAGAAGTGGTTGTCTCGAGACTAGCACGGCTAGCAGCTGCATCTCCATTTGTGATGCCGTTGGGAGCAGCTCCGTTAGGCTTCGAAGCCTTGGAAGCCTTCGAGTCCACACTAGCAGTCTTAGAGTGATTTGCTTTGAGGGGCGTTGAAGGAACCTCAGAGGAATCGCCGTTCTTCTGTTCCTTATCTTCCTCCTCTTCGTCCGCCTCATCCTCGGGGTTCACAACAGGAACAGTGGGGAAGAAGGAAACAGAGTAATTAATGTTACCCTTAGGTGTTCCGTGGCCAATGCGAAGAGAGCTGGTGATCAACTGCTTCTCATCATCAATCTCGTACTCACCGGTCTCGGTCTCACGGACAAAGTCAGATGCCTTGAGCTCGACCCAGCCAAGAGTACGATCCTTGTTGATGGTCTCCTCATCCATGACCTCCAGAGTCAGCTTCTCGCGAGCACTGCGGATAGGAACATACACAATCTCATCCCAGTCAGGGTTGAGGTTGTTGCGGAAAGTCACAGTGCGGCCCTTGGTCAAACCAGAGAGTAGGACACGGGCGTAGGGGTCAGACTTGCCCATGGCTTCGAGATTGCGCAGATCAGAAGCACCCTTGAAGTGGAAACGCATGACACCAATAGGATCGATGTAGCCAGCGCCACCAGCAATGCTTCCCAGGGCAACGGGCTTCCACTGCAACAGCAACTTTGCGCGTCCGGCCTTGACACCGTGAAGGTGGAACCATTGCTTGCCCTGCTCCTGCATCTTGATCATATCGTTCAACTTGATTTGGTAACGACCAATGATGGGGTCACCCATGAGATCACGGTCATCCTTAAGAATAAGACCCAGTTTGGCGTTTTTGCGATCAGTAACCAGGAATTCCTTGGCGGCATCTTGGAAGATTGGGTTGTTGGTACGCTTCAATTTCTTGGTGATGTGGATTTCCTTGCCGTTGAGCAACAAGACACCGTAGGGGTTCAGCTTGCCAACCAAACTCTTAGATCCATCAAGGTCCTTGGCCTGCTCAACGGTGAATTGCGCAATACCAGTGTTAAGCTCCGGCGGAGGCTCAGTCTCGCCACTCTCCAGCTTTCTGCCTTCGAGGACGGGGAAGAATCGAATGTCGGCCTGAATAGCACCACGGTGGCGACCACTAGCAAGGACTTCCAAGTAGATACCCTCATGAGTGGGCTCAGCTTCTAACTTGTCCAAACCAAAAGAGGATGCACCAAGTTCCTTGTCCTTGCGGAATTCATTCCAGTCGTAAGTCTTAATGGTTAATGCGTCAGAATAAGAAGTGATGATAACATAGATGGTCTCGTTCCAGCGGGGGCTATCGGTATCATGGACGGTCTTGGTACGGCCCAATTCAGTGCGACCGTTCAAAGAGACGACAGCGTAAGGATCGGGGGTACCGGCAAACTTGTCGGGGTTCTTGAGCTGATTGGCACCATGAAGAGTCACAGCAACCACACCAATGGCCTGGTCGACGGGGTTTCCAGCCAGCATCTTCGCGATTTCAATGGGGAACACATTGGGGTCGTACATCATGGGCTGCAGGTTGGCGTGGATTTGTTCCTTGATGAAGTTCTCGAGACCGGGGATGAAGTTGATATCGAAACCAAGGTGATCACCTCCAAGAGGCTTACAGACGTAGTCGAGCTCAGGTTTGCCCAAGAAACAGACATCAACACGTTCGATATGAGGGAACTCAATTTGCAGCTTAACCTTGACGCGCATCAGGCCAGAGCAAGCCATGTCTTCGACAATGACATCCAGACCCTTACTGACAACACCCTTACCAATACGGACTTCCAGGACAACCTTGGGGTTGATCTTGTCCTTCACCTGTCGTGCAGTCAAATCCATAGTATCGTTAGGAGTGAAACTGAACTTCCAGTCCATGATAACGGTGTCGGCCTCAGTCTTAGGGTAGGTCTTAACATGTTCGAGACGAGGGGGCTTGGTACCCAGAACGAAAGTCTTCAGGCGCAAACTATCCAGGAAAGCAGGAGTAGAGGTACTCAAGACCTGGTCGACAGAGTTGATAATGGTATCGCAAAGCACGGGAGCGTAGATGGGCCAGAATTTGACGAGGAAGCTGTTGATCCACTCCAGACTTTCGGTATCGGTCTCTAAACGCGCCTTTGACATTTCCCGGTTAATATCATCACGGAAGTTACGGCGCACGCGACGAATTGAAGTTCTGTAGTAAGTACTGCATGCCGCCATGACCAGCAATACCCAACCGACACCACCGCCCAAATTGGCAATGATCCACGAAGTCAAACACGCGAACACGATGACACCTGCATTGTGGTACCAGTCACCGAAGAACTTGTCCGACAATCGGCCTTCCAGGAATGTTTGGTGATCAATTAGGGTGCCTTCCGCCTCTTCTTCCTCGGTTTGTTCATGGTGGAATTTGGGCGCCCAGCCAGTACGATCACGGGCCCATCTCATGTCCTCGTCCAAACTCTGCTTTTTCTCTTCGGAGAGGTTGGCTTCTTCAGCGATCAGCGCGGTCGCCGAGCGAGGCGGAGGGAGATCATAATCCGCTTTGCCGTCATCCTACGATCGGTGTTAGCCATTGGTAGATTCCGCTAGCTCTGATCTCGAGCAAGCTTCATACCTTATCTGTGATCACTGAGATACCCTTGGGTTTCTTCTCGTGGTGGAAGCCCGGTGGTACCCGCTGGAATAGAAATCATTCATTAGTATGGTGCTCAAAGTACTACGAGAGATCTGTAATATTTTTTTTTTTTGTTTCTGGCCCTTTTTTTTGTTTCCTTTTGCTCTCTGATTTCTCCCTCGAATTTTTTTTGTCCTTGGAATTTGGTCTTAGACCAGATACATACCGCATTGGCCGCAGCCGCCTTATCCTCGGGCGAGGCATCGGGATCGAATTGGTATGCTGGAACACCCGCTTCACGAGTCTCTTTCACCAGACGTTCCTCTACAGTTTCCGGGTTGACCTTGGAATTCGGATCCTGCGCTAAATCCGAGGCCGCCTCTATGACACCCTCCTCCTTCAACTGAGTCTTCTGCGCCTCGACAGACGCCATCGCGGCGGTCGGCGCTTAGAATGCGATATCGCGGAAAACTGCGACGCTTCACAGGATGAAGACTGAAGCTGTTTGGCGGTGGTGACTGGTGGCGTCTGGGGATTGGTTAGAGATCCATGGATGGTGTGAAGCGGGACCAGAGCTGACGATCCGGGGGATTGGAGAGAATGGAGGGGTTTCTTTGGGGAGGGGAATGAGGTTGCACGTAGGCGCTTACTATAGAATGAAAGGATAGCGGTCGTCCACCCAGGGTCAAAGGAAAGACAATCACCGAGGGAAACGAAAAGGAGGGTCGGGAAAGGAAGAAAAGGAAGAAGTGGAGAGAAGAAGGTCAATTGGGGGAGAAAAAGCTCTCGGCCCTTCACCCGCCGCTTGCGTCAGGGAGCAGTGCGGATGCCCGTAATCAATGGGGTTTGATAGGGAGGTTCTCCAGGAAGAGGGCGATGTGATTGGAGATTAATTTATTTCTAATAAAAAAAATATCTGAAATCGAAAAAAAGCCCACTAAGACGTAAAAAAAAAAAAGAAAGAAAAGAAAAGAAAAGAAAAGGAAGAGGGATCGGCCCTGGACGATCGGAGATCAGTGACGTACGGGAGCTGTCTGGGTCCCAAGGTTCATGAGAGGAACTAGAGTTGACCTAAGCTAGAGATCGAGAGTACCTTGAGTGCCACTACCTATAGGTAGGTACTGGCACTCGACTATTTAGATGTTATATATGAATTATGAATTATCATGTTACATTCTTTCTTTCTACAGTCTACAAGAATGTGAATTCTTTCGCTTCACCTGTCCACACAATCATCCTCATCCCAGCCACTAGTGTGGGACTATTGAGTTCGGGACAACATGCACCGCCACATCATCCAATTCCGGAGTGGAGACCACCACAATGTGTGGCTCAGGAATCCTTCTCGGGTTAGTGCGAGCTCCCAGTTAAGGGGGAGGCTGCGTAGCCCTACGGAAAATCCCAGGCAGCACCATTCAAGCAAACAAAGTACGCTGCAGTTGAATGTACGACTCCGCATATTCGATAGATATGCACGTCCTGAGTCTGAGGACACACATTATTCAGACATACCGACAGCAGACTCATCTCCTGCCACAAAAAGCCTGACAATATTCCATCGGTAGTACACGTGGCACACGCAATCGCCGTAAATTAAAATCAATAAATTAATTCAATAGTCGCCGCTCGCGCCCCGCCGATTGGAAGCTCACACAGATCTCCTTTACCCTACTCCACTGTGGATAACTTGAAGCAAGAGGGTTTTCCCTGCCAGTCAGATTTTAGGGCAAAGAAATCACCTTGGCCTTGTCATCCTGGCTACTGTACTGTACTTACCCAAAATGCTCGCTTTACTCCGCTCTCCGTTCCGAACGGAGTACTGTGCATGTACACAAACGCATTCAGCGCCCGATACTAACGCCAATGCACATGCCGAGGCTCTGTGATTCGTGATTTGTTGCCGCTGTGCGACTTATGCAGCCCATGCATTGGTCAGACTTTGAATAGGTAGACCGTATTCAAGATTGGATCTATCACCACCTCAAGTGCTGTTGGGAGGGGCTGGGACCCGTGGGAGCCTTCTTGGCTGTCTGTGTTAAGGTTTCCACTCCTTACACAATCACAATCACATCAGCTTAGAAGCTCACTGTTGAGGTTCTATACTTGTTAATTGGAGCATTAAATCAATTGCATTGAGGTTATGTTGTCTAGAATACTACTGAGTATCTCTTATCCGACGGAATAATGTGTGACGATTATGGAATCGTGTTCCCACTGTGTGTCGTGGTTCTGTAGCTCAAGCGTGGATTGGAACCCTAGACCCCACTGATCAGCTTCAGCCTTCCTGTTCTTTTTCGATTGGGTTTCCCTTTCGCGCAGATCGGCAACCGAACCTCGGGATGCACTGTATCCTGGTCGAACTGGATGCGATCTTCATCGATACCACCTGCATGAACCTTTGAGCGAATTGATCCCATGTTACTAGTAATACAGTCAACTCGATAATTATTTTAGGTTGCTGGTGACATGGTGGAACCATGTCAGAGACACGGAGTATATACAATGGCATACATACTACTAGATTAGACCTCGGGACATCTGGAGTAAAGTTTAGCTTAGAATTTCATATGAAACATCCACTGGCAAATGTCATTGATTGAGAACCATGCGGCTGATATGTCCCGCCCGCTTATCTCATTGTTCGGATATGCAAACATTTGATAGTATTTGTTTGGACATGTACATACTACATTCAACCTACCTACTAGTATGAAATATGAATATGAAGCACTGAAAAAGGGAATCAATTGAATTTCATTCATGCTAAGCAACTCATGAGAAAAGATTTTAGATCAAATGGTAATGATATCTGCAAGGCAGCTCGTCACATCTTGAAGTCGTCGCATTACGTTCCATGTTCACCTCAACTCAGTCGGCAACACGCAACGCATTTACCGTCCCATACGGATCACACCAGCAGCCATCAGCTTCTGGATCTTGATCCGCACTTGAGGGTTCCTCATGTGCTCCTGCAGTGCAGCGGGGTCGCTCTTGGCTTGTTGGAGGATGCTCTGCATGACAGGGTCCTGAAGAACAGACATGATCTATGATAGGTTAGCATGGGTGTTCAATGTATATCAGTAGACATGCAGCAATATATCTGCATGTATCAATGAGACTAAGCACATACCTCGGGGTCGTTTTGAATACGCTCCATGGTCTGCTGCTCGGTCTCGCCAGCGCGAGCACTGAACTGAGCCTCAAGACACTTCTGTTGTTGCTGCTCAATCTCACGCGCGTGGGTGCCGTCATCGTGCTCGGCGGCTTCGGTGAATGTGTCCAGAGCACGGTTGTACTCCTTCATGGCAACAAGAGCCTGGCCCTTACGCATGTAAGCGCGGATGAACTTGGGATCACGGCTAGTGGCCTCGTCACAGTCCTGTACAGCCTGGGGGAAGGCCATCAGCTTGATCAGGGCGGCGGCACGGTTGGAGAAACCGCGGGGGTCGGTGGGGGCACGCTTGGTCATCTCGGTGAAAGCGTCAACGGCGGCAGGCCAGTTACCCTCCTGGAACTTTTGTTGACCGAGTTCACGGGCCTTCTCGGCCTCGGCGGGATCCATGTAGGCGCTCTTCTCAGCTGTGTCCTTGGTCTTCTCGGCATTGCGCAGCTTGGTAAGGGCCTCTGGTGTACGGTGCTCGGTGAGAGACTTGTGGTAGAACTCAATGGCCTGGGTGAGATCACCCAGCTTCTCGTGGGCACTGCCAATACGAGTGAAAGCCCTATTGAGAACATATTAGTATCATTGCTGCTGTAGTTTCAAGTTCACTCAATTGGTCCTTACTTGGCAAGAGACTTGAAGTCGGCTCTCAGATCACGGCCTTCGTCCACAGCCTTCTGGCAGGCCTCGATGGCGCCTTGGTAGTCGCCCTTCTCGAACTTAGCCGCACCCAGGTTGTTCAGGTAAGTGATGTCCTTGTGAAGCTCCCAAGCCTTCTCGTAGTGCTCAATAGCCTGGTCGAATTCCTTCTTCTTGTAGAAATCGTTTCCAATCTTCTTCTCAGCATCACCGGCCTCCTGGGCCTTCTTCTTAGCAAGAGCCTCCTCATCCTCGGGCTCGGGCTCGGGAGTGGGCTCCTTCTTGGGCTGCTGCTGGGCAGCAGGCTTGGCATCAGGCATAGGAGTGTCCTGGGGTTGCCCTGAGGGGCCGCCCTCGCCACCGAAGTTCATATCAATTCCGAGCAACACACTCATAACCTGCAGGAAACGAGGATCGCGGATCTCCTCACCAACACTGTTGGGGTTTTGTTGGATCTTCTTCAATTTGCCCATGAACTCGGCATCGGCCAGCAGAGGAGCGGTCTTAGGGTTGTTGGCCAGCTTCTGGAACAGTGCTGGGTCGTTGAACATACCGCCCAGACCGGCGGAGGGGTCACCACCAATGCCATCGGCAGTGGCCTCAGCGTTGATAGCGCGCTGAACGGCGCTGAAGCCGGACTTTGCCTGTGCGTTGTCGGGTTCGATCTTCAGAGCCTCCTCGTATGCGTCATGGGCCGCCACTAGAAAGAATTTGAATTCCCATCAGTCATCCATGTCCTTCTATACCAACGGTGTGTATATGGATCGCTTACGGAGGTCACCAAGTCCCTTGTAGGCAGCTCCCTTACGAGCGTGGCCCTTGGACCAGTCCGGCTTGATACCAATGGCCTTCTCGGCATCATCGAGGGCTTTTTGGAACTCGGATTGAGCAGCGTAAACGGCGGAACGGTTAGAAAAGAGGATGTGGTTCTCGGGTTCGATCTCGAGAGCCTGAGAGAATTTCTCACTGTCATCGGCCTGTCAGTTCTCTTTGATCTCCTTGCAGGTTTCAGAAAACAAAGGCGGGGTAGATCATACATGGCAGTCGGATAGTCCTTGGCCGAAAAGGCCTTGTTGCCTTCAGCCTTCAAAGCGTCAGCCATATTTGGATAGGGCGGGATGGTAATATGAGCAAAGAATGGAGTCTATGGAGAGAAAGTCGGGGTCCCAGAGCTGATTATGAGCTCCGCTGGGTCATGAGCTTCTCGAAATTTCCGTTGATAGTTGATGCCTGAGGAAGCAACAAAGTCAAACGTTAAAGCTCCGGATGCGCTAGTCCCCAATAGGAAGCCCGGCATCCCCGCTGAGAAAAAAGTCGCCAAAAAACACAACGAGTCACACTTTTTATCCACTTGACTCACGAATCTGATACAGTGAGCGGTAACCATGCTTCTTTAAAACTTCTCTCCTGCTCTTGCAAGAGAATCGAGTCAAACCATGACCTCTCCCGCCCTCCAATGATCCCCTGATCCCCTCTCCCCATTCACACTCGAGACTTTGACTCCTCCAATTCCTTTCTCCAACTTCCAAGGTTCCGATCATGGCCGCCGCAAGGCCTAATGTGAAAGAGCTTGCCTCGCAACTCTACAACGCCTGCGCAGACCAGTTCAATGCCGAACACTCCTTTTACCAACAAGATCTCCTCAGCCTCGGTGTCATTCCCGATGATGACCTCCCGCTCCTCCTGGAATGCGCCCAGTCACTTGTCAATCAGAAACTCTTCCGATTGCTCGAGGGTCAGAACAAGCGCCTGGTCTGGCGCCTGGTAAACCGTGAAGATGCTGAAAAGTATGCCAATCCTCGGAGTGGTTTTTAAGATATCCACTGCATTCATGTAAGAAGCCAATTTCACTAACATTCCCTTCCCCGCACAGACTTAAAAACCTGACCGGCGACGAGGGTCTGGTCTTCACCGTCATCCACTCGAGCGGCCGCTCTGGCGTCTGGGTTCGCACGATCCAAACCCGAACCAATCTCCACAAATCTATCCTGGATCGTTGTCTTAAGGCTCTCGAGGGGAAAAATTACATCAAAACCGTCCACAATGTCAAACACCCCACCAAAAAGATGTACATGCTGGCCGGTCTCGCGCCGGGTGAGGACGTGACCGGTGGTGCATGGTTTACCGATGGTGTACTAGATGCCCATTTTATCAGCACTGTCGCCGGCTTCATCGAATACACCATTAGCCGTAAGAGTTGGTACGAAGTCCCTGCTGACCGCGGTCGAACTGCCAAGCGGCTTAAAACAGCAACTGGCAAGGCGGACGTCAGCTCTGATCCTTCTGAAAAGACCTTCCTGCCTTACCCCCCTAACTATACTGGATATCCAACCGTTGAGGAAATTACTCGCGCCGTCAATAAAAGTGCTATCACCCCGGTCCAGCTCGGCGAAGAGAGTATTATCCAGCTGTTACACATGCTCTGCTATGACAGGAAGCTTGTTGAACTAAGCAACGGCAAATATTATAAATCTCTCAAGAATCCAGTGCTCGTCAAGGCTGCCCAGTCTCGCAAGCCTGTGGGTGAAGGCGAAGAGCCTCAGTCTTCTATCGATCTGGGGAAGAACGGTATGACCGAGTCGCCTTGTGGTCCGTGTCCCAGCTTCCGTCTCTGCACCCCCGGTGGATCCATCAGTCCCGAGACTTGTGAATACTTTGACCCCTGGTTCGAGAAGGTTCTTGGCTTCTGAAGAAGACAAACTGCGTGGCTTAGGATTTCAATTTTCCAAACCACGAAGACTATCATGATTTGAGATTTGGGTTCCAAGGCTCATGGCTTATTGGAATGATCTCACAACCTCCCCAATGAGCGAGAGCAGCGTCTAACCCGCTATGTCTCCTCTGTACTTGATTTACAGATACCGGTGGTTTCTTCTCGCCGTATCCGCACATTTGCATGGAAGATGAAAGGAAAACAAAAAATGGTCTGCTGCATAGCGTTGGCGTTGATATGATTACCTTTTTTACACTTAGCATCCACATTACGTGGAAGGCGATTATGGTTGTATCTTGCACCCCATCTGTGTAGAAGCGCATGGTGGGATTTCTTGAGAATCTTCGTTATAGATGAATACCATTTTGCCTTTGCTATGATTACAACATTCTTTTTCGTACATTTAGACAGATTATACACGTTGAGTAGGATACGCACGCTCAGGTATACGATTCGATGCAATAAGAGACGTTCACGCCTCGGTCTTCATTTAATGCAGACATTTTAAATCAGTGTGCCCAACGCCTTGGGTATATCAAATCCATCCCGCAAACTCCCATGCAAAACCAAGATAATAAGACGAAACAGACGATGGAAGAACTTAAGGAAAAAGCGGGCCTATTTTCCCAGCGTCTTCCTGCACTCGTCACAATACCAAGTCCCCACGGGCTCCCTGGTCAAGCCAACACACCTCCAATGGAACCATTCATAAGGACAGCTATCATTGTCGCACGCCACCATGTCCCCATGGCTAACAGTCCGACAAGTACAATAGACCTTAGTATCTTCGTTTCCCTCGTCCTCCTCCTCATCGTCATCCATATCATCATCCCCACCAGCAGTACTCTTATCAGAGTCAGACATATCAGCACTGCTAAGCATTGAATCATCATCCTCCTCGCCCTCGCCACCAGGCGACTTCTTCGACAGCTTCACCCGTCCGCTCGCACTAGAAGACCGCTTAGACGGCTTCCCATGAGAAGACTTAAGCTTCTTCACCTGGTGATGAGGCGCGACTTTCTTCGTCAATGCCTTTTTGACTCCACCCGTGCCTCGCGGTCCCACGCTGCCCGCACGGCTTCCAGCCGGTGTTCCGGGCTTAGGTGTTCCAGGGCCCATGGAAGATTGTCGGAGATTAGACGAGGCAGTCGGGAGAGTATTCAGGGATGGATGATTCAGGCGGCGGCGTTTGCTATCCACTGCACCAGCCGAGGACTCACGCTGGCGCTGCTGGAGGTGGATTCCTGGGGTTCCGACTGGAGTCGCTGGAGCGGAGCTTCTGGCCGTGACTTGTGCAGTCATAGAGGGTGGTAAAGCAACTCGAGGAGTAGTAGATTGGTTTAAGCGCTGGGCGGCCGCGAGGATGGGGTTGGTATTTCCAGATGTTTGGTTGAGAGGGGTGGAGTAGGAGGATGTTTCGGAAGGATTGGAGTCAGGGAAGAAGACTTTCGGCGGATCACGGTAGTTGTTCTTGTTGTCGAAGAGAGAAGGGAGAGGCGGGTCATTTGTGAGGAGGCCATCATTGACTAGATCTCGAATGCGAACATCTAGTCGCTTGATTTGGCGGTCTAGGAGGACGCAGGCTTTCTCGCTCAGGTGGATTTTCTCTTCTTGTAGTTGTTGGCTGCGATCGAGGTTCTGAACTACAGATTTGCTGTATTGTTCCTCCTTGGGGTTTGGAGCCAGACTGCCGTTTAATTTGATGAACTTTTGGATGCTGCCGTCGCGCGAGTTGATGGTTGCCCGACACTCCTGCATGATCTTGTCTTTCGCTTGAATTTCCTCCATCAAATGGTTGATTTCGGCGGGCAAATTGGCTGCATCATGAACGAACTGCTCAAGGACGGTCGCGCAGTCCTCCGCGCCGTGCGCCATGGTGGATGGTTGGTTTGAAGAAATCAAGAAATCGGATGAACCGGGTGGTTTAGGTGATATTTAGAGCTGGCGGTCCCGGGAGAATTCAGTATACAGGTTTTCGGATGATTTTAAGATTAGGGTCGACTAGTTTAAAGTCGATACCGATGCCAAAAGCGCCTCAGTCAACGAAGAAGTTGCACGGTCGCAAGGAGTCACCGCGATCGACCGAAGTTGAAAGTGAGAGGATGACTAATCGTTGCCTGTTGCGGCCTCAATCTCAAACCTTATCTTCCGACGAACTGGAAGTATAAAGCAGATAAGGATATTATTGGTAAGAGCTCAATACTACTTGATGGGTACGATTATTACAATGAAAGAGATTTGCAGGTTTTCCTTTAAGCATCATGAATCTTAATTTGAACAAAAAATACGACTTTTTCCCAGCATCATACAAAAAGCTTCCTAGTCCACTGGATATATACGGATCATATCCAAATGTTTCAGAGAGAACTTGGAGAGATCAATATGTATTTTGATTGGAACTTGCCCGCCTGCAATTTGAAAAGGACCTACATGCGCGGGGTTGATGCGAAATCGCATTAAATTCCCATTTGGAAGCTTGAATGCACCGTGACATGATATTATTTATCTGTCCGCGGACATGTGTGTCTCATCTTGTCAGTACTATGGTTGGAGTATACGATCATCATGGATGAATTTGGAGCATCTCGGATCAGCATAGGTAGGCCGAAATGGGCGGGTTTTCATGCATACAAATTCATATCAAAGAAGTACATAATATTGAGTCCAGTAACTCGACGTTTAGCCAATTGTCTTTCAACTTACCATCAAAAGATTCTTGTTTCTTTCAAAAGAGGCGCTATCGACCGTTGTATGCAACCCCACTGCAAACACTGCAAACAGCAACGCAATCGTGAATTTTCCCCGCGCTAACGCGGTTGCTTGCGAAAGATAAAAGAAGAAAGTCGGAATTAGCCATTGCTCCGTCTTCTTCCGTACACATCTCCTCCACAGCCACGTAATCCTCTGAAACTGAACCCCGCGATCATCTTGACCGGACTGTCCGGTTCAGCAACACAATGGGCGCAGACAACACTCAGCCGGAGGGCATATCCTCCCTCTTGGATACTGATCTTTACAAGCTGACGATGCAATGCGCGATCCTCAAGTACTTCCCTGACGTTTGTGAGTGGATGTGCTGCACTTCATTCCACAACATAAATGCCTAATATGGTAATAGATGTGACCTATGGCTTTACGAATCGCACCCCGCAAATGAAGCTGCGGCGCGGGGCAGTCAAATGGCTTTTGCAGCAGCTGGAGAGTACGTATCGCCTCGGATATACCTGTGTTCAGCCTTGAATGTGTAAAACGACGCTAATTTTTTTGTCTTTATGCAGAGCTCGGCAGTCTCCGTGTTACAGCTGAAGAGCGCGCCTTTCTGAAGAAAAAGTGCCCATACCTCAACGATGCCTACCTCTCCTTCCTCGAAACATTCCAACTCAAGCCAGCCGAACAAGTCGAGATAAAGTTTACACCCAAACAAGACACAGGTAGTGATGAAGACGAGGGCTCTATTGAATACATCATCAAGGGCCTTTGGCTTGACACTATTCTTTATGAGATTCCTCTGCTGTCGTTGACCAGCCAAGCGTACTTCATGTTCAGCGACAAGGACTGGGACTACGAAGCTCAAGAAGAGAAGGCATTCCAGAAAGGCTGTACTCTTCTTGAAAATGGCTGCGTGTTTTCAGAATTCGGAACCAGGCGGCGACGTGACTACCACACCCAGGATATTGTCATGACTGGCTTGAGCCGTGCTGCCGAAGAAGGAAAGAAACACGGATGGAAGGGAGTGTTAACAGGCACAAGCAATGTTCATTTTGCTATGAAATACGATGTCAATGCAGTGGGAACCGTGGCACACGAGTGGTACATGACCATTGCAGCTATCACAGATGATTATGAAAATGCCAATGAGTTGGCGCTGCAGTACTGGCTTGGATGCTTTGGAGAAGGAGTAAGTCACTCATGCTTTGTTTCCAGAATGAATTATTACGAACTAGTAGCTCACTTAAAAAGGTTCTTGGCATTGCCCTCACGGATACTTTCGGAACACCAGCTTTCTTGGATGCATTCCGCAAGCCCATCAAATCTGCGGAGACTGCTAGCGACAACCAGTCTAACAAGACGTATGCACACGCCTACACAGGCGTGCGTCAGGACTCTGGAGACCCAGCACAGTTCGTGAAGATTGTTCGCGAGTTCTATGATCGCCAAGGTATTACAGACAAGAAGACTGTGGTATTCTCTGACTCTCTTGACATTGAGTCATGTTTGGAGTACAAGAACCTCGCAGAGAAATCGGGCTTTACACCATCCTTTGGCGTGGGTACCTTTTTCACAAGTGAGTTAATACACTGATCCTACACTGATTCTTCCAATGTCATCTACTGATCCATACAAATTAGATGACTACCATAACAAGACTACCGGAGCAAAGTCCAAGCCTCTCAATATCGTCATTAAAATTGCCTCTGCCAATGGCCGACCAGCCGTCAAGCTCAGTGACAACATGGGGAAGAACACTGGCGACAGCTTAAAGGTAGCAGAGGTGAAGAAAAAGCTGGGCTACATTGAGCAATCCGGCGTTCAAATTGACGAGAGCAATCGTTGGACAGAAGGAAAATAGATCAAATGTCATCCATCTTTGCTGTCTGCACACATGATCTGCAAAAAGTGGAAGCGCACGATGGACTTGGCAGTTTGCTATGCAGGGTGGTTTCTTGCTCCTTTTCCTAAGTTGCCTGTGTGATAGATCTGATACAGGACTGAACAATAGCTTACATGATATCCAGCAATAGAGCCGTGCAACAGACTTTCTAATCTGCAGAAAAAAATGACTTTCAATATGCTAATCGTAATGTCATCATGATATTTTATCAGAATTCCGGTGACTGCCATCACACCTCGCCATATACACTAAAAATCTTTGAGTCCAAATCGGGGGAGCGACCTCGGGAGAAGCTGGATTTTGATAATTGATGAGAATGGCGACATTTACAGATCGTAGATCTGAGGAAAATTCAAGTTTGGCTCAATTCAATTAAAACATCTCGTCACCAGTTTGAAAGCCTAGATCCCGATCTAGATCACCTGTAATATTATGATGACCAACCGACTGGTTCTTCGTGGGGATATCGGCATCGTCTTTCAACGTGAAGCCAAAAATGTCTTCATCGTTCTGTTGTTGTGATCGAAGCGCATTCTTGTTCTGTGGACTTTGACCAAATACACCTGCCACAGACGCAGATGTATCAAGCTCAGGTAATGATGTGCCCTGAAATAGGGCTGTCGTCCAGTCAATACTATCGACATGTTGAGGTGATATATCCATAGTATCAATCTCATCATGGAAAGGGTTTGAATCGGCGTGAGTCAAGCCACGGAAGGAGTCAAAGTCAAGGGCGAGATAACTATAAGGATTACTGTCGTCGTTCACCGATGAAGCCGAGAAATGTTCATCAAAATCGTTCGGAAATGAGCGACGAGGTTGAGACTGCGCTTGGGATATAAAGGATTGCTCGCTGGGAGCAAACGTGCTTTGATTGCGTTGTTGTGATTGATTGTTTTGACTGACGGATGGAGTTCTGACATGTTGAGGCCCGGCAGTCTGGGCATCAGGAGAAGGTCTTTTTTCTTCTTGTCGGGCTGACTGGGGACTGAGTACTGAGTCTGCATTGCTTTGTTTACGGAAGTCGTCGAACGAGGGGGTCGGATCGTCGAAGTTATATTGCATGATTTGAAAGAAAGTGTTGGAGTTGTAATTGCCCGATTGTAACTTGATTGCCGCTTCAAGGTTTGCAAACTCGACATTGGCAGCTGGATACATGTCTTTTAGACAGTGCAATACATGGATGCAACGTTGGAAGTTGTATATGCTGCTCTCGCGGATGGCGGGATTGTCAGACATGGAGTTCGAGAGATGCGCGACGGCCGCGGGAAGAATAACCGTAACGCCAGATTGTGGTAGGAAGCGAGTAAGATTGAGCTGATTTAAACCTTGCACGATGTGTGTAATACCAGCAGCAGCTTCGTGCATTTTTTTCCGTGCAATATTTCGCCATTCGACGCGGGACTTAGACTGATTTTTGGAATTAGCTGCCCAAGGCCGATGAAGCGCACTGCTGGTGGCATGATAAAGCATCCGAAGCATGGCTCCATGTAAAAGGAGTACGTCTTCTCCATCACGAAAATTAGTTTTGGAATCTGGAATGAACTGTGCGTCTTTGGGTAATGAGCCCAGCCATGAGTCGAGTTTTTGGGTGCAACGAGTAAACTCCGATTCTGACGCCTGTCGTGGGATGAGGGTAATAGTTGTTCTGTCCGTTGCACCAAATTGATGCTGTGAGGGAGCATACTGCGCAAATAATACACGGCCAATGCATTGGCAGAGTTTGACCATTTCAATGAACATCGTAGCCAGGCGCTTTTGATGTGACACGTCTTCGAGCTGTCGACAGCGGAAAAGAGCAACTGCTGCAGGTGAAAATTGCTCGAAGTCAAAATCATCAAGCTTCAGCATTGGAACGTTACTTGTTCCTTCGTTGACTTGTAGAGGGCGGCGCATTCCCATGGCGATCAACCTGTCACGCGAGTACATACACCACCACAAACGGGTACGCAATCTTCGTAGTGTAGGGTCAATTTCAGCCGTAGACGAGTCATTGTTTAATCCAATAGAATAAGCCTGTGTATTACAGACACCGACCCAATCCCATATATCTCTTTGCGGAAAGTTCTCGGTATCAGACCAATATGTCATGAGCAATACTGTTTGCACAATGACAATACGATCTTCTTCACAGTCAAGGGAGTAGAGGAGCTAAAAGGGAACATTTCGTTAGCTATTATAAAGCTAGTTTGAAGGGAATGATCGGTTTTCATACTCGTAACCGGGTAAAGAAAGCATTACGTGCATCCTTCCTCGTTGCGTATCCTGCATCCTGTAGGTGTTTAAGGTCGACAAATGCCGTGCCCACAAACATCACAGCCTGAAAGAGCAAAATACTAATACTTCCGTTTGGATCATTTTCTGCCACGCATCTCAGAAACTCTTGGAGGTTGAGAACGGGCATGAAACTATGTACCCATTGGATATATGATCGCAACAACTCATTTCTCAGGCCGCTCTCTGGGATTGTCAATGCACCTCGAAATCGCAGGAACTCGAGGTCCTCCGGTGCAATACGAGCGGGCAAAGGCTTCAAAAACCGGGGCTCCTCATCCAATATCGCAGTTAAGGGATCAAAGTCCGGGTCGATTAAATCTTGCACGGCCGAAACCATATTTGCTAGTGGCAAAGAGTGCTGAACTGCTGGGTCACCAAGTGTCCGCCAGCCACTGCGTGGCTTAGAAGTTTCAAAGAGCCATGGCGTCTGAGGATCATATCCCGAAATGCTATGCCGCTTTGTTGTAGGCTCGTAGCGGCTTTCAATATGTTCTGCGTGCTGTAGTTTGCGCTTGAGAGCCGCCGCGGTGCTATTTGGGGACGCAGACATCACAGCATATGCCAGAAGTTTACATATAGGCGTGGTTATTAGCCTTTGACGAAATTTCCCTTGAGTAGATGGAACATTTAGAAAAGGATGGACAAATTGACACTGTTGCAAAGAAAATATCGATCCCGTATCGACTAGGTAGTCATGCGTGCGGTAAAGCGGCAAAGGCGGTGTTCGGAACTTTGGGGGAGTGCGGGGTGGGGGTTTTGCGGAGGCTTACGTTTAGCTGATACTATAGGATTAAGCAGGTATATCATGTCTCCACTTTAGTATAATATGACTATAGCCAGTAAAGATCTACATGCTAGAGTGAAGGATCTGAAGAATATCGAGGATAGCTAAACCCCCACGCCTGGTAATTGGCTAGTAAGGAGGTATAGAAGATCATAGTGAGCTCTAGTGTTTGGATCTGCAAATGCGGCTGTTCATAACTTCAATTCTCTTACAAACAGCATAAATACTAGTCTCTCAATGAAGCCCGGGAGTCGAAAATTCAGCACGGATACATTTTAAGGCTATAGGGATTACCTGAGTTCTCCGAGTCCCGAAGTCGGCCCAAAATTGAAGACTAGTAGTCAAAGTTGAACTAGTTTTTTTCAAGTTTTGAAAGTGGATATAATGGGTTCTAAGGTTTAATATTAGCCCAGTCTATACTATATGCGTCTTGCTTAGGTAGTAGGTAGCACCAAGCTATCTTGATTACCATAACTTGGAGAATTGTAAATTTTGAGCAGGTGGGCACTAGACATAGTACCTAGTGCAGTACCCACAGAATAGAACCAGGGAAACCGAATTGGATCGACCCAGAGCATTCGCTCAAATTTAATATGATATCAAGGTTATGCACATGTGATACATTAAGACGTGAATGATCGATCAGCGAATAGTTACATATATATGCTGAATGTGCAAATGGTTCCTTTGATGAATAGATATGAATCATTAAGTATTTGAGAGCATTTAACCTATTACTATTAGGTAGGTAGCATGTTACGTTACGAGTCACTTAGTGGGCCAAGTGCCTATATGTGACTTCGCCTGGGCGTTGCTGACACCCAGAGCCTCTAATACCAAGGTTAGTGTACACGGTAGCCTCCTCAATAATAAGCGGATTTGATGTAATGCCTTAGGTGAAATTGCATCCAGCAACAGCTAGAAAGCTAGACTGTATTGTCAGGCGAAATGGATAGGGGTTCAGGATCATGAAGACTGTGATGGGATCATGTACTGATGTGCCCGCATCCCTGGGAAAACATGGCGCAAACCCCAAAACTGGGAGCATTGGCACTAAGCTACTACCAACTGCTTTGGGGAGCAACTGGGCCTTGGAATTGTACGTAGCTTGAATGTCACATCCGACTGGATCGTCTTGTGAAGATTGAGCGATCCGAATCTTCACTGAAAGCTAGATCGAAGTTGTACGTGGAATTTAAATGACAACAAAAATCTTTGGTATTCATAACAAAACTGCGACACAGTGCACATGAAGCCATGAGTTGTGTGCCCCTTGAAAGAGACTATTGTACAGAGAAAAGATGCAGCCGAGTCCCCTTAACCGTCGCCATTATATTTACGCGAAATCGATTGAGGTTGAAAGGTCGCGTTTGATTCGATGAGAGAGTATGTAATTATTTTACATGCTGATGCGTGTTAGTTTTGTTTCAATGCCATCGGCCACGGTCATTTGTTGATAAGGCGCAGACGGATGGTGATCAGAATGGCTTCGACTTACGGAGGGAGGAGGATCTCGCCGAGGCTGCTGTGAAGGAAGGCAACGCCGACCTTTAGATTGCGTTAGCTTGATGAACACTATGGGGATCTTGTAGCCTGGGTGAGGCTAGAATGATGCGTACAGTGAAGATCGCGATGCTGCGAACAATGGTGGCGTTCTCGGGGTTGCGAGCCTCATCGACAGCAGTGGAGAAGAAGCCCTTCTGGGCGGCGATGCTCTTAGGGGCCATTTTGATTGAAGGTAAAAATGAAGGGTGGAAAGGGATGCGAGATGATTCAAGTATGGAGGCCGGAGATGGGTTTCGGAGGCTCGAGAAATCTGCGGCTTCGGGAGCGTTTGGCGTCACTGCGTTTTAGGTCCGCTTCGGTCTCCGTATATCTTTTGCGCGGGCGCATCGCAAGCAACGAACCAGCTGGACTGGTCAATCATTAGGAGGTGCTGATTGGATTTTTCTTGAATTATTACTTCTCACCTGAGTGACAGCCCGCATCAATACTCTTCCCAGGAAAGCGGGTATCTCAACTGCAACCAACACGGCTACAGAGCACGCGCCGCAGACATGACGAGTGTCGACGAGCTCTTCAAGGTATGTCATAGCTCCGAGTATGAACCAAGTCTCTGTCTGACATCCAAAGAAACCTTCTAGTGTAGGAAGCTCCAAGCGCAAGTTTGAACCCGTTCAA
This sequence comes from Talaromyces sp. PF30-5, assembly GCA_023626375.1. NCBI lineage: Eukaryota > Fungi > Ascomycota > Eurotiomycetes > Eurotiales > Trichocomaceae > Talaromyces > Talaromyces sp. PF30-5. The sequence continues at coordinate 658,948 of JAMAGU010000011.1, read as the reverse complement.
GATCCGAGTACGTTACATTTTACACCTGTCAACACCCCCGCGGGAACCTTCTAACGAATCCTATTTAGATGAGCTCTACAAAGCAGCAAAGCTCGAATCCAATGGCGACGTAAGGTCTAAAGGGAAGGAGGCCATGGCTGAGGATGAAATAGATGACGATGGCGAGGCTGGTCCAGAGATGCCTCCAGACATGGAGGAAGATATCCCCGACGACGAGGAAGGTCGCTTTTTCGGCGGAGGAATGGAACAGAAGACTGCTCAAGCCATGCAGTATATTGACCAACAAGAAGAAGATGAAGTGGCGGTATGCTCGCAAATCCACCGATTCCAGAATGATTGCGATAGACTGACTTGCTCGTGATGCATAGCCCGAAAAATTTGACGCAGCCTGGGTCCGCCGTTTCGCTCTAAACTTCGAACGAAAGATCTCCAAGAACTCCGAGCTCCGGGCCAAATTCGAAAATGATCCAACGAAGTACGTGGCGATCAGTCATTGCCTTTATATAGCATGCTAATTGGCAATGAACAGGTTCATGGCTTCTGAGGCTGATCTAGACACGGAGATCAAAGGACTGTCCATCTTATCGGAACACCCTGAACTTTATGAAGAATTTTCAAAGCTGGGCTGTGTCGGCTCTTTGATCTCGCTTCTTTCACATGAGAATGCAGACATTGCCATTGACGTTATCCAAATCATCAGCGAACTTACAGATGAAGACGTTGAAGCAGAGCAAGAACAATGGGATAGCTTGGTGAACGCAATGGTAAGCTGCCCATCAATCATATATTTGAATCAAAGTTAACATGTATCAGATGGATGCCGATCTTATTGAATTGTTGACCTCTAATTTGACTCGTCTTGATGAGAAGCAGGAAAATGACCGGACGGGCGTTTACTATATCCTGAGTAAGTTTTCGATCTTTGAAGGGAACTCCACTTGGCGCTAATGTATCTTAGGCGTATTGGAGAATCTATCGTCCCAATCCTCTCGCGCAGAGAAGATCGGCCAAGATGCGTCTGTCCTGCCCTGGATCTTGACACGCATCCAGCAAAAGGAATCACCTGTCTCCCAAAATAAGCAATATTCCGCCGAGATCCTGGCAATCATGCTACAGTCTTCCTCGAAGAACCGGGAAAAATTTATCGGTCTCGATGGTGTGGATATGATCTTACAACTTCTCAGTCAATACCGTAAACGGGATCCGGAAAAGGACTCTGACGAGGAGGAATATGTGGAGAACCTCTTCGACTCATTGATATGTCTTGTTGATGAGCCATCAGGAAAAGAAAAGTTTGTTGAGGCAGAGGGAATTGAGTTGGCGCAGATCATGTTGAAAGAGGGCAAGTTCAGCAAACCACGAGCTCTCAGAGTCCTTGATCACCTCTTCGGGGGAGCAACAGGTGGACCTGCCTGTGAACATTTGATCGAAGTAGCAGGACTACGGACAGTCTTTGGAATGTTTATGAAAAAGGTCAGTTTTGCTTTCTTTCTCATCATATAATGTATACTTTGCTCACAAAACAACAGCAAGAGGGACAAAACATCGAGCATTTGCTGGGGATCTTCGCATCACTCCTGCGATTGTTGCCTGACGGATCGGCAGGACGGATTCGGACGTTGGCCAAGTTTATGGAAAAGGATTATGCGAAGATCGAGAAGCTTGTCAAGTTGAGGCGAGACTATGCCGCTCGGGTGGCACCAGTCGAGCAAGCAATTGAGAAGGAGCGCAAATCCTACTCGCCAGAAGACCAAGAATTCATGGCGAGTGAATGGCTTTCTCGTCGATTTGATGCAGGGTTGTTCTCATTACAGGTATGTCATTTTGACTGTTTTCAATTGCAGTGATTTCAGCTAATCTTTGCATAGACAATTGACGTCATTTTGTCATGGCTCATTGCCGAGGACGACGGAGCAAAGAAGAAGGTAGTTTCTCTTCTAGCAGACCGTGATGAGGATCTGTCTCTGGTTCGGGGTACACTTGAAGGTAAGTCTCCGATTTCTGATAAACGACGTGTGCAATATGCTGATTTGTTTAGAACAACTCGAAGGGCTCTCCGAAGAAGATCCAGGGCAGAAGGATGTCAAAGACATGCTAAGTACACTTCTCCAGTTTGTGTAATTTCTTAGCTCTAGCATGTGATGAATGTAATATTATATTCAAAATGCTTTATCTTGGCACCAAAATTTAAGATGAGAAGCCTATATATTTCATTGGGTACATCATGATGTAGTAAGAGATCTACTCTTGATGGATTGACAAGCTTGGGATCTTCATGGGGTGCTGTTGGGTCAATTTTGGTAATTTACATACACACTGGCACATTTAATAATTCAATGGATAGTTAGCCTTATCTATTAATTCTCGCTTAAATAAACTTCTTTTTTCATTCAACATTTTGAATGCAGCGAAGTGAATAGTCGTTGCTTCACTGAAGGTCAAGAGAGCCACGTGATTTTATACAGCTAGATCATGTGACGGTCAAGATCCACATCAGGACTAGCGTGGTAATTCACCGGCGCTGAAGCATCAAGATCCTTGGAGATCGCCAATTCCTTCATCTCGTCACCGCTGGGAGATTTTTCGTTCATCCCACCGAGCATCCCCCTCTCTGTTTGCTCACTTGTCTAGCCCGACTGCAGAACGTTTTTCTTCAGTCACTGACAGGAGGGTGTTGCAGCGCGTTGGGTGATTATTCACTGATCACCGCTTTCCCCGAACCCGACGCGCCTCCCTACGACCTTCGAGCCTCACTCTTTTCACCTCACCAGTGAGAGCGTGCTGGAGCGATTCCTAGCGAACCGACAGCATGGCCGACTACGACGAAGCATATGAAGATGAGTTTTACGATGATGCGGATGAGGGAATCACATCAGAGGATTGTTGGACTGTGATCTCTTCGTTCTTCGACACGAAGGGTCTTGTGTCTCAACAACTTGATTCCTTTGATGAATTCATTTCATCAACCATGCAGGAGCTGGTGGAGGAGCAGGGACAAGTCGTAGTCGATCAGACTGTTCTTCCGGATGAAGATGAAGAGGACCCGGTCGTTGTACGTCGTTACGATTACAAATTTGGAACTGTCATGTTGTCGCGACCATCGGTCGTGGAAGGAGACGGCGCCACAACCATCATGTTGCCCCAGGAGGCGCGTTTGCGAAACCTTACCTATGCCAGTCCGCTTTACCTCGAGATCACAGAGAAGCACACCCATGGACGAGAGCGCCTGGTCGCCGATCGCGATGATGAAGGCGGCGAGGGAGATGAGGAGGAGCGCAAAGCTCGTGGTACATATCTTGATTGGGAACTCAGCCAACCTGTCAAAACGGAAACCGAGTTCCTTGGTAGAATGCCGATCATGCTCAAATCCAAGTATTGCATTCTGAAGGATCTGAATGAGCAGTCTCTCTACGCCTGGAACGAGTGCCCATACGACTCAGGTGGTTACTTCATTATTAACGGAAGTGAAAAGGTTCTTATTGCCCAGGAGCGTAGTGCCGGAAACATTGTTCAAGTTTTCAAGAAGGCACCTCCTAGTCCTACACCATATGTGGCGGAAATTCGAAGTGCTGTCGAGAAGGGATCTCGCCTGTTGTCTCAGCTTGCGCTGAAGCTCTTTGCCAAGGGTGATAGTGCCAAGGGTGGCTTCGGTCCCACCATTCGGTCAACTCTCCCATATGTTAAGGCTGATATTCCCATTGTGGTTGTGTTCCGTGCCCTTGGTGTCGTGTCCGATGAAGATATCCTGAACCACATCTGCTACGACCGCAATGATACCCCAATGCTGGAGATGCTGAAGCCCTGTATCGAGGAGGGCTTTGTCATCCAAGACCGAGAAGTCGCTCTTGACTTCATCGCTAAACGTGGTTCGTCCCAGTCAAACCTGAACCACGAGCGACGTGTGCGCTATGCGAGAGAAATCATGCAGAAGGAGCTGTTGCCCCACATCTCCCAGAGTGAAGGTAGTGAAACTCGAAAGGCGTTCTTCCTGGGCTACATGGTGCACCGCCTGCTCCAATGTGCTCTTGGTCGCCGAGATGTCGATGATCGTGATCATTTCGGTAAGAAGCGTCTGGATTTGGCTGGTCCACTTCTTGCCAACCTCTTCCGTGTTCTGTTCACTCGTGTTACTCGCGACCTTCAGCGTTATGTGCAACGTTGCGTTGAGACAGGCAAGGGCGTCCAGCTCAATATTGGACTTAAGAATGCTACTATGACCGGTGGATTGAAATACGCTCTCGCTACAGGTAACTGGGGTGAACAAAAGAAGGCCGCAAGTGCCAAGGCTGGTGTCTCTCAAGTGCTGAGTCGTTACACTTATGCTTCGACTCTATCCCATCTACGACGTACCAATACACCCATTGGACGAGATGGTAAGATCGCTAAACCCCGTCAGCTGCACAACACACATTGGGGTCTAGTGTGCCCGGCCGAAACACCCGAAGGTCAAGCTTGTGGTCTTGTCAAGAACTTGGCGCTTATGTGCTACATCTCCGTTGGAACACCCAGTGAACCGATCATCGATTTCATGATCCAGCGTAACATGGAGGTTCTAGAGGAGTTTGAGCCTCAGGTCACTCCCAATGCTACAAAGGTTTTCGTCAATGGTGTCTGGGTTGGTATTCATCGCGACCCATCGCATCTGGTCAACACTATGCAAAATCTTCGTCGACGAAACCTGATTTCCAACGAAGTTAGTTTGATTCGTGATATTCGCGACCGAGAGTTCAAGATCTTCACAGACGCTGGACGTGTTTGCCGACCGCTCTTTGTTGTTGACAATGACCCTAAAAGCGAAAACGCCGGATCCCTGGTGCTCAATAAGGATCACATTCGTAAGTTGGAGCAGGATAAAGACCTACCACCGGACTTGAATCCGGAAGAACGCCGGGAGCGCTACTTCGGATGGGAGGGATTGGTCAGATCGGGAGCAGTGGAGATTGTGGATGCCGAAGAAGAAGAAACTATTATGATTGTGATGACGCCCGAAGATCTGGAGATTTCCAAACAGTTGCAGGCTGGTTATGCTCTGCCAGATGATACGGATGATCCCAACAAGCGTGTTCGCTCAATTCTGAGCCAGCGTGCCCATACTTGGACCCATTGCGAGGTTCACCCTAGCATGATTCTTGGTGTCTGTGCCAGTATCATTCCATTCCCAGATCACAACCAGTCACCTCGTAACACTTACCAGTCTGCTATGGGTAAACAAGCCATGGGTGTGTTTTTGACGAACTTTTCCCAGCGCATGGAGACCATGGCAAACATTCTCTACTATCCCCAGAAGCCCCTTGCCACCACCCGATCTATGGAGTTCTTGCGCTTCCGTGAGTTGCCTGCTGGTCAGAATGCCATTGTGGCCATTGCTTGTTACTCGGGCTACAACCAAGAAGATTCCGTTGTCATGAACCAAAGCAGTATTGATCGTGGTCTTTTCCGCAGTCTGTTCTACCGTACATACACAGATGCAGAGAAGAAGGTTGGTTTCAATACCGTGGAGCACTTCGAGAAGCCCTCGAGGCAGACGACTGTTGGTATGCGGAAGGGTACATACGATAAGCTTGACGATGATGGTATCATCGCCCCTGGTGTTCGTGTTTCGGGAGAAGACATTATCATCGGTAAAACTGCACCATTGAACCCTGATTCTCAGGAGCTTGGTCAGCGTACCAGCCAGCACACCAAGATCGACACTTCAACACCCTTGCGTAGTACAGAAAACGGTATCGTGGACCAAGTTATTGTGACATCTGCCAATGATGGCCTCACTTTTACCAAGGTTCGCATGCGTACTACCAAGGTCCCGCAGATAGGTGACAAGTTCGCTTCTCGTCACGGTCAAAAGGGTACTATTGGTATTACTTACCGACAAGAAGACATGCCCTTCACTCGTGAGGGTGTCGTGCCCGATCTGATTATCAACCCCCACGCCATTCCATCTCGTATGACTATTGCTCACTTGATTGAGTGTCAATTGAGTAAGGTCTCCGCTCTTCGTGGTTTCGAGGGTGACGCCACTCCTTTCACGGATGTGACAGTCGACTCGGTGTCGCGTCTGCTTCGAGAGCACGGCTATCAATCGCGTGGTTTCGAGGTGATGTACAACGGCCACACTGGTCGTAAGCTTGTGGCTCAGGTCTTCTTGGGCCCAACCTACTATCAACGTCTGCGTCACATGGTGGACGATAAGATCCACGCCCGTGCCCGTGGTCCTACTCAGATTCTGACCCGACAACCTGTCGAGGGTCGTGCCCGTGATGGTGGTCTCCGTTTCGGAGAAATGGAGCGTGATTGTATGATCGCCCACGGTGCCAGTGCATTCTTGAAGGAGCGTCTCTTTGATGTTTCTGATCCCTTCCGAGTTCACATCTGTGACGACTGCGGACTGATGTCCCCCATTGCGTAAGTTTTCTCCAGTGATAGCCCCCAAGGATTAACATGAGATACTAATGGTTTCAAACAGTAAGCTGAAGAAGGGTCTCTATGAGTGCCGTCTTTGCAACAACAAGCACCGTATTTCGCAAGTTCATATCCCCTACGCCGCCAAACTTTTGTTCCAAGAGCTAGCCTCAATGAACATTGCCGCTCGCATGTTTACCAACCGGTCCGGCGTGTCGGTGCGATAATCCCCTGGCATCTTCATACAATTTTTGCACAATTTTTTCCAAATCATTTCCTTTTTACATTGTACTTTAATGATCCATCCAAAATTTGCGGGTCCTTTAGGGACTAAAGTTGCGGCGTCCTGGAGGGATTTCTGGCCATCGCATCCTCTTTTCATCGGTCATACATAGTCGGAAATCAAACAGTCTCATATCTTACTTTTGGTCTGTCCTATTGTCCTATTCGGGAATGAAAAGTAGCAGTAACTTTTCTTTTCTTTTTTTTTTTTTACTCAAGTAGTAGATGTGATCTCCAGAATCATAGATTACACATAACTACATGGATGGTCTGCTAAGATTCTCCAATGCGCCCAGCCCGCCCCAAGCATGTATCACCCCGCATCTTCACACTTTGCGCCAGCCACTTTGATAATGCTGATGACACCAGGCTTTTCCTCTGCTCTTAGGCAGACATGTCACTTTGTGCCAGAATCGCCATTATGCAAGCTTCTTTCGGCACTGGCTTATTTGTCTAATCGTTGAATACAGACGGGGGACTGTCAAAGGCGACATCCTTCTGCGGGGTACTCGACGTGGTCAACCACATCAAAATCCTGTTCTCGGCGAATTTTCCCGCGTGCGATATCTTCAACCTGCTGATTTATTAAATGAAGTGGACTGTGCGCAAAGTATGATGTTTCTATTCTGGTATGGGAGTACGTGAGTACAGTCTCTGCAGCAAGACGTCGCCAAACCCACGATGTCTATACCTGTTCGCGGGTTTGATACTTGAACAGCTTCTTGCTACGAAGTGAGCTATGGAAAAGGGATTCTTTTTTATACCAATCCCTGTCAGTTCAAAGTCCAGGGTATGGACTTAAGCCATTAAGCCGCATCCTTGACCGGGAGAAAGGATACTTTCCCTGGTCGCATTTTTCATCACATCCCGTGTCGACATGCATAAACCTCAAGGCATCTTGGCCCACATTGTGAATAGCCTCTGCAGGTCACATCCGACGAAATCACTCGGCACCAGACGAGCGAGGCTGATTCGACAATCCCCCCTCATCTGGTCTCACCGCGAGCGTCAAAGTCCAGGGAGTGATTGGCTGAGGATGTGGCTGACAGCCCATCACCCTGCACCACCACGACGGGCCAACCATCTTGCTTGATTACCCGCCCATCACGTCCGCACCGAATCCTCCCCTCCCCGTTCTGCAGCGCTGATCCATTCGATTCACTTAAAAGTGCCATAACCGCCCAGGCGGACTTCTCTTCTTCTTTTTTTCTTTCTTTCTTCAGCGAGTTTTTGTTGTTTTGAGCTGTTCTTTCGAGTTGAATCCAGGCACTGGTTGTCCGGTTTCTTTTTTTCTTTAACTTTATTCTTCATTCTATTAATTTTTTTACTTAGACACGAACGAGCAGTGCTCTGAAGTGTTCTTATTCCAAATTCTGCCTTGCTTTGATTCATCTCGAATCTCTTTCAATCAATTCCACAGCAGGTCCTGCGCCTCATTCATCGTTGCCGGTCAACGTTGTGCCTTGCTGCTTTCAGCTTATTACAACAAACACGTTAATTAATCTCGCTCGATATCGTTTTTATATTTCTTCGTCGTGGACCGGTTCCCTTCAAGAGACACTTTCTAAAAAGATTCAATCGACTCATTCAACAATCAAGCCTCCGGTAGTCTTCGATTGTGATATTTTTTGACTCTTTTTACTCGTCAACCTCTACGACAATATATATCAACACTTTGTTATTTACTTGTTCTTTTGATCATTCATAATGGCCAACGTTCAACTCAAGTTCTCTCTCCGTACCTCCTCCAACGTCAAGACCGTCCACTTGGTCGGCTCCTGGGACAACTATGCCCGCCAGCTGCCCCTGTCTGCCTCTGACAAGCCCGGTTCCTGGGTCGGCAAGTTCCGATTCCAGACCTCCATGCTGCAGCTCGGTGGCCGCTACTGGTACTACTACATCATGGATGGGTACCACGTCTCCCATGACCCAGCTGTCGAGTACACCGTCGAGCCCACCACTGGCCGCAAGCTGAACATCCTCGATGTTCCCTCTGGCAAGTCCACCTCTGGCCGCTCTGCTCCCAGCACTCGCCGCACCTCGACCCAAGTCGCTCAGGGCCGCTCTCTCTCGCCCTCGCGCATCCAGCACCCCAAGCCCTCCAAGCCCTACGCCTCCCGCTCCCTGCGTGAAGCCGAGTTCGGTGCCCCAACTGTCGACGACCTCACCCGCCGCTTCGCTGGCTCCCGCCTGTCCGATGACGAGTACTCTTACTCTTCCAGCCCCCCAAGCTCCGCTGGCTCTTCTCTGTCATCTCGCTCCTCTGGCTCCAGCTCTCCTTCCTCTCTGTCCTCCATGAGCGACTCCTCGCACTGCTCCTGTGAGCGCTACGGTATCACCCGCAAGGGTGACCGTGTCAAGCTTGACTGCGGTGGTGATCGCTGCGGCTACTTCGGTGAGTCCACCGATGACAGCTGCTCCGAGAGTGAGGATGAGGATGAGGTTTACCGCCGTGCCCGCAGCGCTGCCCGCCGCCAGGGTATCGTTGTCCGCCGTTAAGCTCGCCCATCAAGCTTGGTCTATGCTGTGTTGACTACACAGCTTAGGCTACGGTCTTCAAGTCAACTGTTATACGTCTGGACCTTGGTATCAGGAATCCCTGTTTTATTGTTTCCTGTTTTGATTGCCTTGCTTTCCAGAGAAAATACGCGTTATAAAACCTACAAAAAAAAAAAAGCCCGACGCCGCGGGTGAATAGGTTTTTTTTTCTCCGCGGCATGCGGCGGAGATGTTTATCGTTAAAAGAAAATGGTGCAACGAAGAAGTCTATGTACCAATTCGACAATCTCCACCCCTGGATCACACTTTCCGAAGAGCATCCAGACCAGGTGGACCAGACAAGCTTATCTTGTGCCTTTAGTGCAAGCCATAAGTGCCAATTCCGCTCCACGAGCCCTGCATGTCAAGTATCTTTTACCCAGGGACGTGGCCCCACGGACCAGCTCTGCATCTCGCAAGCCAATGAGCATCCATAGATGTCCTGATGTCTACCTGATGTCAGGTCTTGGTTAGGTCTTATTTTGAGATGCGATGAATAATGAGATATGACCATTGGATCTCTTGGTGCAATATTCCCTTGTAACATGTAGACTGAATTCCATACAGTATCTAGTAGCTTTAGCTCCTGTAAAGATTGTTCAACATACTATAGACCTCAGGATAATTGAAAGGAACTTGAAGAAGCACTATGGCAACACGGCATACTACTGCAACTGTACTAGTCAACAACAATAATCTCATTAGCAGGAACTTGAGCCTTCAAGTCTGCATCTTCGTATTACTACACATATTTAAACGTTCTCCTGTGCAAAAATTGAACGTTTGAAGTCCTTGAACTTTGAATGGCACATGTGCATGCTTCAGCTTAAGCAAACGTCGCGTTGTGTTGATATTTTGCACAGAAAAACATTTAACAAGCGGCCTAAAAAGGAAAGGGGGAAAGCACACATACAAACTCGATTTTTGATAAGAATTTTTTCGAAATTCGATTTAAATGCTGCTGTTCCAGACATTTGAATTCAGCTCAACGCGCGCACACATCGTATATTTCTATATTAAATTTTCATAAAGCAGAATCAATCTAATCGTCACTCTATAACACCCATTAAGCACGTGTCAAGCAAAACACAAATAGACATAACTATTGATGTGTAAAGAAACAGATAAGCACAAACATTTGAAAGATGCCAAAGCATGACATAAATCGCAAACAACAACAAACGGGAAAAGAGTGTGGTCTATCGTACTATATAACAGCATGTCTCAAACATTGAATTTTGAAACAACTGTTAGTATCCCCCATGAAGCTGCCAAGCGCGAAGCTTGTAGCCTCAAGGCCGTAGGTAATCTGTCAGGGATACACTGGACAATGCAATTTTACAGCATATAGGCCAGAGCGCCACCGATGATTCCAACAGCAGCAGGGTTGGCCAGAACAGCAACGCCAGCACCGGTAGAAGGAGTAGCAGAGGCACTGCCACTGGCCGCAGCGGAAGAAGCAGCGGTAACCATACCAGAGGCAGGGGTGCTAGTGACGGCGTGGGTGATCTCAACAGTGGTGCTAGCACCAGTGCTGGTAGAAACAACTTCAGTGGTGAAAGGAGTCTCGGTGGAGGAAGCAGTAGTCGAGCCACTGGTCAGGGTGGCAGAGGTGGAGGAAGTAGAAGTAGTGGAAGAGCTGTGATCAGATCCAGTGACATTGAACTGGCCGGTCTGAGCGAGGATACCGGTGTTGTGATCCTCATCGGACATGAGGTTAATCTGATAGCCGTGACTGAAGGTTTGTTGTTAGAGATTACTGGGGTTGATTTGAACAACAAGACAAACTTACCCAGCAGGAATATCGCCGACGTTCACCTTGTAGGAGTCCTTGGAGGTTTCAACATCGGTAGCCAGCTTCTTGTTGACAGGAGGGTAGACGGCGTTGTTAACGAGGTAGATATCGAAGCTTGTGGCATCGGTACTGGTCTGGGTTAGACTCTGATATTCAATTGCCAGGGGATTGAACTACGTACTCAACGGAGGTCCACTTGACATCGACCGAGCTTGAAGGGGCGATGTTGTCACCCTTCTTGGGCTCAGTGAGGGAGAGAGCTATACAAATGCCAATGGTCAGCAGGGAGATTGGGATATAGTAAGTAGTAGGTAACGGGCGTCAGCTTACCTCCAGCAGAGATGGCCAAAGGCACAACGGACAAAGCGAGTGAAAGACGCATATTGACGATATTAGGTAGTAAACGAGTGTAAGAGATGAGTCTTCAACTAAATGATTGATGATATGTGTTGAATTAGAAATAACTGGGAGATTACTGTATTAAGTAGATAATAGTAGTAGGATGATCAAATGCGGAACAGGTTTCAGAACAGAACTCTTCTTCCCTTCAGCTGGGAGGGTATTCTGAAAATAGGCATCTAAGAATATCTGAATCAAGACATAATTTTTATTTTAGAAAATAGAAACCCTAAGAAAAGATGTTCAGTTGATGTGCCCTCCTACTCCCAGTACCGGAGGTGGTATCTATGGACCTCGGCGGGATTACGGGGACAATCCGATGCTCAATATGGCTAGAAATTTTCAATCAGTGCCAAGGCAAGGACAGAAATAAATGTCTCGATACCAGACAGAAACTTAGAAGAAACATCAAAGGCATCCACAATCACCAAGGTCCAAATACTGAAATAGCGAAGCCTCAACGGTTTCGCTTTAGGGCACCGGATTGGCTGGATCGGAGAATTCTCGTTATACAGTGATCGGAATAAGCCGAAATTGGTCGTTCGAGTGAATTCCCCACGCCATGACTTGGTAGAAGTCTCTTTAACGAGGATGGCGCCCGAGAGGCGTTGCGCTAGACTGCATTGAAGCTAGTTCCTGATGCGCAGGGTCCAAAGAGATAGGGCTCTTGGGCTGTGCCTGCGGGTACTGTCACGGTATTTCCGGTATGCAAATCTGCGGATCAACACCGGTGAGATCCTTATCTTCTTACAGGAATATCGAAAATTACTAGCGTAGCCATCGCCGCAGCCATCATGTCTCCGTGGACGTTGAAAACTCCCAAGCCTGACATTGTGGCTCAATGAAAATTTCAAAAATAGAATAACCAACATTTTCAGCTTGATTAAAGCCTGGATCAATAGACAATGTCATTGTTTCTGAGTATGAGACTGTTCAGCCAGACAAATCTATGGCTTGATTGATCGAACACACCACCCGACCAGAAGGTTACGGCAGGACCGGATAGATCGAATGTGTGGGAATTAACCGGACCGGCGGATACCTGGGATCTCTCTCGATTTGGGTACTTTTGAATTATTAATATAGAAATAGTGACTGGAGACTGATCCACTTTCACGACGGGTAAATGTACTGTACATATGTATACGGCGAAAAATCCTTATCAAAAAATTATTATTACTTTAAGACATCCATGCGTTGACCCACGCTATGATTCAGGGACCGACCGCCACCAACTGATGTTTCACCGAAGGCCGTCCACGTTGTCACACCGAGAAAAACGTGCCTTATCAAGTGGGAAACTAAAGGGTAGTATATTTACCTTAAGGGGAAATTGCATGTTTAGTAATCTATTTCCAATATACTGATGAGCTTAGTAAAATCTTATGTGAATATTAGTCCGTATAGGGGTTGTGTTTGGGATGGCATCATATTAATAGGAATAGACGAGTCAAGCTCAATTATCGTAAATATTGACATTGCTAGGTACAAATTGTTAGCTTTTAATCATCACGAAAGGCTAGGAAATGATGCTCGTACAAATTTCTTTGCAAGCCTTGCAGGCCAGCAGCCTCCGAGTCAACCCACACACTAACGCTCATCGCGCGAACCGGAAACACGCCATAACCACACCTATCAATCTTAACCAAGTTAGAATGATGCTGCAATAGATCAATCCATTTTTGGCCCCTGTTCTCCCGGCCAATAAACATTCGCTTCTTGCTAGAGCCTGCATTGCTTATCACACAGGCGAGGCCAGAAGGATGTTCGACATTACCGGCACGGACAAAACCTAAGAATCGAATTAGTCCCGATGAGCCCCAAGCCCAGAATTCCGAGATACGAACCTATACAGTTTGGTTGGTCGAAATAGTCTTTCTGTGCACCATTGGCATAAAGTTTGCGTGCCTGGGCAAGGGTAGGAAGTCTCCCATTGCATGCGGGTGTCATCGGATCCGGAACATTGGCTCGTATTCCATACAAGTCTCCATAGAATAAGCAGGGGAACCCATCTTTACGGAGAAGGATCAACGCATATGCTATTTCCTTGAAATCTGGGGCTACTGGGGTCTAGAAACTGATTAGCTTTCTGGTAATATTGGGCATGATGAGGTGACTGACTTCCAGCATTTGTCCAGGTTGCTTTTGAATTCGATTCAGTTAGTTGATTTCACTAAATAAACCTGTCATGAAAGAGAGCCCGAGTTGAAATTTCTTACCGTGTCGTGGTTTGACACAATCGTCTGCAAAAATTAGCACTCTCGTTCGTATTTTTTTTATCGTCGGCAGCTTTCTTACCACAGCGTGCTCTGGCCTGCATTGGACTAAAGTTTCATTAAAGATTCCGCGCAGGTCAGCCTTTGGTGTATGTGATAATTTGGAGAACTTTTCCAACAGAGGCACATCGTATGCAGCAATAGTGTGCTCGGTATCTTCCAAATAGCCCAAAAGTGCTCGGATGTTTCCAGTCCAATACTCGCCAATAACGAAGAACCCGGGATTTGTAGTCTTCTGGACATGAGTAGTAAAATCTTTTTGGAACCCAGTCGAGATATGTTTAGCAGCATCTATTCTCATCCCACTGAGAGCCAGCTCGTCAGTGATCCAATTACCCCAATGGAATAGATCATCGCGGACTTCGACATTAGAATGGTCCAAATTAGCAAACATAAGATAGTCATAATTGCCATTCTCTTTTGAGACATCCGCAGCCCAGTCCTTTCCAGGCGCATGTATCTTGTAAATTGCGTTTTGCTTGCTCTTATCGTCCCAATCAACCCCGGTAAAATGTTGCCAGCGATACTTCATGCTACTATATTCATCGCAGCGACCGGGGAAATCAAATCCAACCCAGCCATTCACCTCCACTGGCTCGGATATTTCAATATGTCGCTCTAAAATCCCAAATCAGATTTTTGCTTTTTAAAAATGCTGTCCTTATCGGGGCCAGAATCATGCTCACTTTCAGGATGTACTTTGACAGCCTCAAATTGCTCGGGGAAATCCGCCCCAGCCTTGTGATTAAGAACAGCATCCCAAACGATACCAATGTCCAGTGCACGAGCTTCATGCACAAGATCATGCAACTCTTTCTTACTACCCCATTTCGTTGAAATGCAACCCTTTTGATCAAATTCGCCGAGGTCGTATAGGTCGTAGATATCGTATCCGTTACCAGATGCATCCATCCCCTTGCATCCCGGAGGAACCCATATTTGATCAACACCGATAGCCTTAAAATCCGGCAATGCTGTCCTTAATCGATTCCAATGGTAACGATCGGCAGGCACATGCCATTCGAAAGCTTGTAATATTAATGCGTTCTCTGGAGCAGACCATGCACGAGGCCGATCAACTCTCTCAGCTGTTATCATGCACCCATAGATGGCTTCCGTTAGACTGGAACATTGAAGGCTTTCCCAACGGACACTAACCCTTTTCATCTTGCAGTGGTGATTTTTCTTTGCGGAAAAATCCGCTCCAGCATGATAAGAGGGAGGTCATCGTGCAGTCTCCCTTAACATGGAAGCACTTAAACGTAGAAATGATAATTCGAAAATAAATAGAATGATTAGAAGATATCGATGGATGTGTACATGAACTCTGATGTGACTGATAATTCCTGACGCCGGAATCCGTACCAACGCTAATTACTAGGTTATTCAAAATGCGAGCCCCCTTTCCAGGGCAGTTGTCTCACTACATTCTTAGTCCTAATCTTGGAAATGTTCATCACATTTGGGTCTCGGACTGGTGGAGCCGAGAAAATTTCAACCGGCGGGTCACTGTAAATTACATACCAGACAACAGAACGTTTCCAGTAGGCCCGAGAAACATGTACATTGGGCCTGAAGGGATGGACAGAGTAAATATCGTAGCTATACATCACAAAATGAAGAAAAAAATAAAAATTATGTATAGGGATATAAAAAAAAAGCAAAAGAGTGACGCTTCGTCAAATACAACTAACATGAAATGGTCCTCAACTCCGCCTAATTGAACTCAAACAACAACAACAATGAGACTCATCATGGCCAGTAGCAAGGCGAAGGAAAACGCTTCTCCCAGAAGCTTACTAGATCCGATTCCAGATGACTGTGCGTAGGATCCTGACTGGCCCGTTCTGAGCTCCGCGTAAGAGATATTGGAAGAAGGATAACCGCAGAGTCCACTACCCCCCATGAGTTGGGTCGGGAAGAACACTCGAGGCAGACCAGATTCCATGCCAACCCTCACAGTACCATATTCATCGACGGTGTAGTTCTTGCAATACAGGACCTCCGTGATAGCCATGCCAGCGTTGTAAGTACCCTTTAGAAGAACTTCGTACGCCGACGAATTCGTACCTTGTGTTGAAAGAAGCATGATGACCTGCTTGCCCTCCACACCTTTCCTGAAACCCAACTCACTGCCACCTGTGTAAATGTTGGTGGTCTGTTGTGTGACATAGGTGTTGTCTAAGTGGTAGGCATGTTTTCGAATCTTATTGAGCTTGCTAATCAGGGTGTAAAGCTCTGTGTCGTTTTTGTACTCGGATAACCACAGAGCTTGTCGGTTTGCCGGGGTGTCGCTGCCTTTGAAATGTTGTTCTTGACCTTGGTAAATGAATGGGACACCGTCATAAAGCAATGTAAATGTGATGACGTTTTTGGCCAGCTGTATGCAATTGATATTTGAATGAGCAATCAATCGTAAATATACTATCGTAAGAGTTGAGGTTTACATACCGAAATATCGTCGACGAAGCTAGGGAATCGCTCTACGTCGTGATTCTCCGAGAAAGACACAAGGGCGGTGATATCAGGACAATTAACCTTCATCAGTTCCACACTGTGTGCTAGGTCGGTCGTGTTACCCAGAGTGAAAGCCTTCAGCATCGAGTAATAGATTGGGTAATTTGGAAGACTTCCAATATAGTCCCTTTGATAATCGCAGATGATGTCTATCTCTTGTTGCATAACTTCTCCAGTCATAAAGACACCAAGCTCATCATTATATTTTCGTAAAAATGACGGAGTGACGCTTTTCGCAGCATCGATACGAAGTCCGTCAATTGAGTATTTACTCATCGCATTCGTGGTCCAATTGAGCAGAAGTGATTGAACATCAGTATGCTCAGTGAAAAGGTCTGGCAGAGCGGTCAAGTTGTCGCCTGTTTGACAAAGTTGGGCATCGGTGAAGTTGTTCCAATCCGTAATCGCGCAGTACGGATGGAAGTATTTCGAATCATCGAAGGGCGTGAATACCGAGTAGTCAATGTTCGTTCCAGGGTAGCTACCGTTTGTCATATAAGCCATGTTATTGATAACAGTATCCATCATCAAAAACATGCCACGAGCGTGGACTTCTTTGCTGAGATCCAACAGGTCTTGCTCTGTTCCAAAATGCGAGTTGAGCGAGTATAGATTCAGAGGCCAATAACCATGATAAGCCTCGCCGTATTCGACATGACCTTCAACATTCTCAATGATAGGTGAGATCATAACCGCGTCGAACCCCATTCCCTGAATATAATCCAGCTTGTCGATTGTTCCCTGCCATGTTCCTCCACAATATAAGCCCGCCGTGGTATTACATGGGAAGGTTGTCGAGCCATCTGTGCGAGCAAATCGATCTGTCATCGTTTGATAGACGGTCCTGGACTTCCATTCTGATATGCTTGCGGCCGAGGCGAAATTGAAGAGACATGATGCCCCGAAAATGCCGCCTGTAAGGCGGCTAAGTGTTGATGATGATCGCATTAGAGGTGTCGTGCGCGCGACGGCCCGGAAGAAAGACAAGAAGACGCGACAAGACAGGGGCCCAGCAATAACTGGCCCTTGCTAAATGAGTGGATAGGCAAGATTTGCCCAATCAAATGTAGATTAAATGAGTGACATGAAGACAAGCATTGCAAGTATGCTAGAAGCTAGTATGAAAGGAACGTCACAGACAGGCACAAATCGAAGGGGGAAGAGCCCACTGAAACCGGAGTCCGAAGCGAGGGGTTTGAGGCGTTGACTGGAACGAGCGGAGGTTGCACTACCGTAGCCAGGTACCTATTTCCAGGTTTTGCTGGTGATCGCCGTTCCCCATTTTCGATACAGGCATTATTATTGAATCATACTACGCTATGAAAGTCACTAGTGTGCTCTATTTTAGCTGAAATGGATCTCACTTGAAGGCCTTTCCTTCTATTCAATAAAAGCCTGCACCATAGGTGGTTATCACACAATGGTATTGGGTGGTTTTTTTTTCGATAGATTGAGTTATAATTGGAAGAGGATTGGACTTCCCCGGTGGGGTTGAAGAAGAGAAGCGGAGTGAAGAAATTTAGTCTAGTTTTAGATAACTTTAGAAGGAATAAAGTCGGACTCGGACTGGCCGTGGATAAATATTGATTCGGTTGAACTTCGCTTCTGAAGTGAATCAAAATCTTGATTGACCTTGAAAATGCTCCATCGAGCTCCATTTTCCATGGAGTAGGTTCTAAAACCGTGGCTGAGACACCACTCCGCGAATTTCCGGCTGTGCGATTTTATGTCATGGACCTGGAAAACTGGGAAGAGAGCAAGAAGATGCAAATTGTCCGAGACAGGACGCCAAGTGGATTGGACCATGGCAAGCTCCGAGGGCTGCTTAGGGCTATTTTCAAAGACCGATCTCAAGGAACTTCTAAGCCACTACATGCCACCAGCAATTTTGTGGCGCACACCGATTAAAGCTTTTTGATAAATGAATAAATAAATGAAAGTGAAATAAAACACGTTATCAGAAAGATATGCCATCTGGGAGGCCAGAGTCGAGGGCTTATTTGCATGCTTCGCTGGGAGCTCTTGAGCTAAATAGAGATGATAGGAGTATGCCAAACCAAATTGATACTATATAAACAATGAACTCCTAGGTAGGATTTCAAATCAATGTCTTCACAACATCGGAAGAAAATGCAATGCCCGAATGGAATAAAATAACGGAATTCTTCCAGAGTTGGGCGTCACTCAAGAGACGCAGTGAGCATGGCGATAACATCTCAAATACCGTATACACCGTATGTATGCAAAAGCTTTAGAGGCTACCAATCTCTTGACATTCCTTGGACAGCAGCCTGGACAAGGTATTGGGTCTGTCTGAGCTGCAGGATTTTATCCGAGATCTATATCTCCACTAGCTGGTCTATTAACACCGAACCGTGGCTCCAACGTTCTCACCTAAAGAGAAGAACAGAAATTTCATTGTGTTCAATACGGAGAATTGAAAATTACACGCAAGTGGGCCTGATATGGGTTCTGTGCGGTTAGTGGTCGAGTTTCACAAGTGCGAAGAGCAATCGGACCAATCGGATGGACCCACTTATCGAGCAGGGCCCGAAGGCTTGTCTAATCGGGATGTCTTGACAGTTTCTATCCCGAACCCATAATTTCAGGGACCGAACATCCGGGAGTATATTTTTTTGCAGAGGGGCAGGAATGTTGTATTTTTTCTGGAATATACCCTAGTGTATATGGGGAATAGTAAATTTGCTAGACTGAGTTTGGACCCCTAATGTGTATCTGTCTTTTGATCGTTCATTTCGGCATTCCTTTGCAACCTTCCCCCTACAGTTTATAAGCGAGACTTTTCTCGTTGTGCATCCTTTTTCTCATGTTTAAGAGTATTGAATGACTGGAGTGTATTTTATTTTCCTCGGGGTTTGATTTATGGATCAATCCATGTGGTGAAAATCATTTCTGGGTCATTATGTGGGTCATAGAACGGCCTTCCAGGAAACCCATCTGCGACGAAAAATACATTACTCAAACGAGAAAAACCAAAAATGAGTAAAGTGGATAATGAACTGAATCAGGCACTGTTCCTGATAGAGAGAAACAGCTAGTGTCAAATGTCTATTAGCGAGATGGGTCTTTTTTTAGTCACATCAACGCCTGGGGTCTCTCCAGAAAGATGAGAAACGTCAGCTCGGCCGTTGTTCGCGTATGGTACCCCAATCGAGACATCTAATAAGCAGTAATATCTTGGCTGTAAGGTGTTATTCGAGCTTAGGAGCGGATCAGAGAGATCCGTGGAAACAGATGCATCTCTACCTCGTATAGGGCTGAGCGTGTAGACACCCGGACTACACCGGACACTGAATGCTCCACAGACTTCAAGATTCTCACTGATACGGGGGCTAGCCAATTTATGTGGCAATGCCAAGTTTCAATATCCAAGTTAGCCTCGCCGTTGTCTCATTTGTCTGTCCAGAATAGAAACATTTACCAGTCTAGCTTTGCAGGGAATCAGCACTGCAAGCCACTAAATCCGCTATCACAGTAGCCTTTTCGCGAGATGTGATCCTGGTGCTTATTCTTTTTACTTTCGTTTAACTTTCAATTCATCTTTTTCATTCTATCTTCGCTATCTCCAATTCTCGAGGTTGTTGGCTTTCCCGGCGTTCGAAGCAATTGAATGCCATCCACTCGTTTCTGAAAGCCTTCAATCCTCTCGACCTATTGCATATAATACTTTTTATTAATTTTGCGGCACATATTATCTATGCATCTCTCGTTTACTGCTGTTTGAATTGTTCTTTTGACATTTGGAGGTGTTTTGACACCCCACTACCGCAATAATGGGGCGCTGGTTCTCTATCGGCCTCATCGCCCTCTTGGCCAAATCCGCGACATGCTGGCCGTACGATTCGTCTTTGACGGACTACAACTTGAATGAAAACAAGACTGCCACAGACCCTGCAGATTATTGGGGAGAATGGCCTAATCACAAAGGGGAATACTTCCCTTCCCCGAAGAACTGGCGAATGCCGACGTATACTATTTTCTTGGATCGATTCGTCAATGGCGAGCCTGCAAACGACAATATTAATGGAACACTATTCGAACATGATCTTAATTCAAACCAGATGCGTCACGGCGGAGACATTGCTGGCTTAGTTGACACACTGGATTATCTCCAAGGAATGGGCATCAAGGTTAGTAGTATTGTTTTGAAGATCGATGGTTCATGGGCTTACACAATTTAGACACTGTACCTTGCTGGAACATCTTTGATGAATCAACCCTGGGGATTTGATGGTTACTCGGCCCTCGATACAACACTGCTTGACCAACATTATGGTACCATTCAAGAATGGCGCAATGCCATTACTGAAATCCACAAGCGGGGCATGTATGTCATTTTTGACAACACAATTGCTACGTAAGTCTGCCTTCGCACATTAGCATAACACAACAAGCTAAGCATGGTCCCCTATCATAGACTTGGTGATCTGATCGGCTTCGACGGATATCTAAATACGACGGCGCCTTTCACTGAGAAGGAACACCACGCGACCTGGAAGACCGATCGTCGATACGTTGATTTTGATATCGGAAACTCATACAACACCACTTGCGACTACCCTCGATTCTGGTTTGAGGATGGAAACCCTGTCAATCAATCTCAAATTGAAGGTCTAGTTGGATGTTATGACAGCGACTTCGACCAATACGGTGACATCGAAGCTTTCGGTGTTTTCCCCGACTGGAAACGTGAATTGGCCAAGTTTGCGTCCGTGCAAGACCGTTTACGAGAATGGTATAAGCCAGTACGCGATCGGCTAATCCGCCACTCTTGTATGATCATTTACTCCTTGGATATCGATGGATTCCGATACGATAAAGCCACCCAGTCCACCGTGGACGCACTTGGAGAGATGTCGGCAGCTTACCGCGAGTGCGCACGTGCTGTTGGTAAAGAAAACTTTTTTATCGCTGGTGAAATCACTGGAGGTAACCAGTTCGGCGCCGTGTATCTTGGAAGAGGCCGTCAGCCGGATCAATATCTCAAAGATCCAACCGAGGCAATGAAGTTGACCAATGAGTCTTCACCGCAAAACTTCCTGCGCGATATTGGAAAAGAGGCCATTGACGGTGCGGCATTTCATTATTCGACTTACCGTGCCCTGACTAGATTCCTTGGTATGGATGGTCAACTTTCCGCTGGTTATGATGTAGATGTTGATTTTGTCACCTCATGGAATGAGATGGTGAACACCAACGATTTAATCAACGCCAACACCGGAGTGTTCGATCCAAGACACATGTTTGGTATCACCAACCAAGACGTGTTTCGCTGGCCTGCAATTCAGTTTGGCGTGGAGCGACAGCTTTTGGGATCTTTCATTACTACCTTGCTTCTTCCTGGTGTGCCATTATCCCTCTGGGGTGAGGAACAAGCGTTCTACATCTTGGATGCAACTGCATCTAACTATATCTATGGACGTCAGTCTATGTCGCCTGCGACATCCTGGATGACCCATGGATGTTTTGCATTGAACTCATCTCAATACTACCACTGGCCTATTGATGAGGGCAAAGGCCGACAGGGCTGTCTGGATGAAGCCGCTGCCTATGACCACCGTGACCCCAGTCACCCAGTGAGAAACATCATGAAACACATGTATGAGCTACGCGAGAAGTTCCCAGTGTTGAATAACGGATACAGTCTTACAAACTTGTCCAAGAGCACGGAGCAAGTTCACTATCCTGGTTCCGGTAAAGTGAGCACAGAGACAGGAATGTGGTCTGTTCTGCGCGATATCAACTCTGGTGTACAGAACCTGACTGATAATCAACCGGTGTGGCTGGTTTATCAAAATGTCAACAGAACCATGGATTACGAGTTTGACTGCGACAAGAAGAGCAAAGCTTTAATCGCTCCCTTTGAAACTGGCACCCACGTGAAGAATCTTTTCTATCCTTATGATGAGATGACCTTAATAGATGGGCCTACCAAGCTTGGCCTGGGTGGTTCAACCAATCTCAGTGGCTGCTATCCCAACATCACCTTGCATGCATACGAATTCCGTGCATATGTCCCAGTCTCAAAGTTCGAGAAGCCTTCCCCCATGGTCACAAAGTTCACACCTGGTCATGATTTCCCCACGCTGTCAAAAGTTCATCCCAATCTTCCTGAAAACATCACAGTCGAGTTTTACTTTTCTGAAGAAATGGATTGTGACTCTATCACAGACAACTTGTCATTCAATTCCTCGACAGAAATTGACAAGATGCCTTCAATTGATACCAAATCCGTCGAGTGTTCAAATGTTACCCTACCCAAGAATGTTTCATGGTCGGGACAAATACCTAGTGCCTGGAAGTGGAAAGCCAATCTGACCGATGTTTACAACGGAGTTCATCGATTGAACCTCAAAAACGTGTCCAACTACCCCGGCACCGCATACACAGGCTCCAATGATCATTTCCTGCTTCGTGTTGGACAATTCGACAACCCGATGATTTTCAACAAAGCGAACTACTCCATTAGTTTGCTTCACCAGCACAGTAACAATGATAGTCTCTTCATTCAGCACCACGCTGCCGGTGCGGATAAATATCGTTATTCGACCAACTGGGGAACAAGCTTCTCTGACTGGAAGACTTACAAGGGTGGAAATGACACGATTGATCGACTGCCATGGTCTGGTACCAAAAAGCAGAATTGGAAAGGTGACCATGTACGAGTTGAATACTGGAGTCGCTGGACCGGAAGTAGTGATTATGTCCAAGAAGGCGATGCAAACTGGGACTCCCCTATTCAGCGTCGCTTCCCTCATATCTTCTTCAATGGCCCCTTCAACGAGTACGGATATGATGGTGGTCTCAACAACGTCGCAAAATTGGATGAGAAGGATGGCAATTGGAAATACCATTTTACATCTGAATGGCCGGCAGTTGGGCAGCTCAATATTTGGGGAATCAACCCAGACGGAAAGCCTGATCAGTCTTGGGTTTTGGGTGATATTGATGATGACAAAGTGTTGGACAGAATGCCACCATCCTCTCTGTCAGCCACCCTGATCAATATTACCGATGCGCCATCGTCTGGACATCTTTCTTGGGAAGTCAACATCAACGATGCCACACAACGCTATCATCTGGTTCCTGTCGGTAACCAGAAGGTTCAAATCGCAATGTTCATGCTTTTCTGGATTGTACCTGTCTTGACTGGATCGGCCTGCGTCTACATCTTCATGAAGTCATTCTACAAGGTCAAGTTCAACCAAGTTGGTATCAGTGAGAAGCGTGGCTTAGCTCCCATGGTGCTTCTTAAGAAGTTCAAATTTACTTCCTCTCCAAGCGACGGAACCAACCATGGATTCTTCAGTCGAGCTAAGAGCTCTGCATTCATGCAAAGCACCACTGCTCTAGGAGCCGCCAGTGCGACAGGTAAACGCCGCATGGTCCTTATTGCCACCATGGAATACGATATCGAGGATTGGGCCATCAAGATTAAAATTGGAGGTCTTGGTGTCATGGCTCAACTCATGGGCAAGACTTTGGGACACCAAGATCTGATCTGGGTCGTCCCCTGTGTCGGTGGCATTGACTACCCCGTAGACCAGGTTGCCGAGCCCATGACTGTGACCATTCTAGGTAGCGCATACAAGGTCCAGGTACAATACCACGTCTTGAACAACATCACATACGTGCTACTTGACGCTCCAGTCTTCCGTCAACAGTCCAAGTCTGAGCCTTATCCCGCTCGTATGGATGACCTTGACAGTGCCGTTTACTATTCAGCCTGGAACCAGTGTATCGCGGAGGCAATCAAGCGTTTCCCCATTGATCTATACCATATTAACGATTATCACGGTTCTCTTGCTCCTCTCTACCTTCTACCCGAAACCATCCCCGCTTGTCTGTCCCTCCATAACGCTGAGTTCCAAGGTCTCTGGCCGATGCGTACAGTCAAGGAGAGAAAGGAGGTCTGCTCTGTCTTTAATCTCGATGAAGATATCGCTCGCCGTTATATCCAATTCGGTGAAGTGTTTAACCTGCTTCACGCGGGTGCAAGTTACCTCCGTGTCAATCAACAAGGATTCGGTGCTGTCGGTGTGTCTAAGAAATACGGCAAGCGTTCTTACGCTCGTTATCCTATTTTCTGGGGTCTGCGCAAGGTGGGCAACTTGCCTAACCCAGATCCTTCAGATATCGGCGAATGGACCAAGCAGCCTACGGAGGAGAAGGACATCACCGTCGATCCTGAGTATGAAGCTGGCCGTGCTGAACTGAAAAGACAAGCGCAAGAGTGGGCAGGCCTCGAACAAAACCCAGATGCCGATTTACTGGTATTTGTCGGTCGTTGGTCGATGCAAAAGGGTGTTGACTTGATTGCTGACGCCATGCCCGCTGTTCTGGAAGCTCGTCCCAACGTGCAAGTCATCTGTATCGGACCTGTGATTGATCTCTATGGCAAATTCGCTGCACTCAAGCTCGGTCGCATGATGGAAGTGTACCCTGGTAGGGTGTTTTCGAAGCCTGAGTTTACTGCTCTTCCCCCATTTATCTTTTCTGGTGCTGAGTTCGCCCTCATTCCATCTCGTGACGAGCCTTTTGGCCTTGTTGCTGTCGAGTTCGGTAGAAAGGGAGCATTGGGTATCGGAGCGCGTGTCGGTGGTTTGGGTCAAATGCCAGGTTGGTGGTATAACGTGGAATCAACTTCGACATCGCATCTTCTCGTTCAGTTCAAGCTGGCTATTGATGCTGCGCTCAGCTCGAAGACTGCCACACGTGCAATGATGCGTGCTCGATCTGCTAAGCAGCGATTCCCCGTTGCTCAGTGGGTTGAGGATCTTGAGATCCTTCAGTCTACTTCCATTCAAGTTCACAACAAGGAGGTCGCCAAGGGTCATGGTCTTCCTCGAACCCAGCCCTCCTCTGGAAGAAGCACACCTGTCGGTACCATGAGATCTCAAAACCTGGCATTGAGCCCACTGCCCTCGCCTGGAATCCACTCTACATTCCCGCATTCTAGAGATAGCAGCTACTCCAGCTTCAACCAATTCAATGACTTGGGGTCGCCAAAGAGAAATTTTTTCGGTCGGGATGGTACCTCCACTCCTGAGACTGAGAAGCCCAAGTCCGGTTTGAACCGTTCTCTTTCACTGGGTGTTCGAACTGGCCCCGGTCATTCAGGACGTGCCACTCGCCGTGCTCAAAGGGGAGATGACTCTCAAGGCTCTGGTAACAATAGCGATATCGGAGAAGAAAGCAGTGATGAACAAAGTGTTTATGGCGATGATGAATATACTCTCACTTCCGCTCAAGCCGAAGAGCAAAGATTAGCTCAGGCTGCCCACCGCCACGACAGGCCAATGTCTACTCATAGACGCGCTCCCAGTCAAGAGTCTATGCATCCCAGATACGCATCTCCCTTGACTAGCCCTGGACTCCCCTCGCCGGCAGCGGATCAACTCCTTATTCCCCCTCAACCGATCATGAACAACCGATTCAGCAATGGGTCAGTCCTGTCCCTTGACTCTGTGGTTGGTAACAAGAAAGACTTCAAGCTCCAAAAGGTCGACCCCTTCTTTACTGATGGAAATGGCGAATACTACCACATGTTCGAGCAGAAGTTGGCTGATCTGAATGGCTCTAACTCTGAGGGTCCCCTTTGCATCGAAGAGTACCTGATCAAGAGTGAGCAAGAATGGTTCAACCGGTTCCGCAATGCCAAATTGGGTCGTCACAAGTCACCCACCCCATCCATCGTCCACTCGCGACACAACGACTCCCCAACTGGATCTTATAATGATGACGCCTTATCGCATGTTGCCGACAGTGAGGACAACTATTCCGATGGTGACGAGTTCCTACTTGGAAAGGACTATCGTCCACCAACAGGTCTCAGAAAGTGGATGCAGATCAAGGTCGGAGATTGGCCTATTTACTCACTCTTCCTCGCTTTAGGCCAAATTATTGCCGCAAACTCCTACCAGATCACCTTGCTTACCGGCGAAGTAGGTGAGACTGCCGAAAAGCTTTATGGAATTGCCACAACCTATGCCATCACATCCATTTGCTGGTGGCTTGTATACCGGTACTTCAAGTCTGTCGTGTGTCTTTCAACTCCTTGGTTCTTCTATGGTATTGCCTTCCTCCTTATTGGTTCAGCCCACTGGGTAGGCGATTCATTCAACCGTGGCTGGGTACAGAATATCGGCAGTGGCTGCTATGCGGCTGCTTCGTCTAGCGGATCTATCTTCTTCGCTTCGAACTTTGGTGATGAAGGTGGTGCGCCTGTAAAGACATGGATCTTCCGTGCATGTGTTATCCAGGGTATCCAACAAGCATACGTGATTGCCCTCTGGTACTGGGGCTCCACTTTGAGCAAGGCTTCCAGTGAAGGTCTTTTGACATCCGACAACACAATCTCTAATACTTGGAAGATGACGTACGTATCCCATTCATCGACTTTGTTTTCAACAATCGCTAATTACATTTCAACAGTGCCATTTGCTATCCTATCGCCGTTTTGCTTTTCGCTATCGGTCTCCTTCTCATTCTCGGATTACCTGATTACTACCGTCAGAAGCCTGGCAAAGTTCCTTCTTTCTACAAGTCCCTTTTCCGCAGGAAGATTGTCCTCTGGAACTTTGTCGCAGTCATCTTGCAGAACTTCTTCCTCAGCGCACCATACGGGCGAAACTGGAGCTGTAAGTCTCGTTATCCGCTCTTAATCTTTTATCTCCTATCCACCAAACCCATTATACTAATGTATTCATTCTCTTCTAGTCTTATGGAACTCCATCCACACTCACCCTTGGGAAATCGTCATTCTCTGTATCGTCTTCTTTGGCGTGGTCTGGTGCATCTTCCTCTACATCGTCAGTCGCTTTTCCAAAAAGCACAGCTGGTTTCTTCCCGTTTTCGCCTGTGGTCTTGGTGCGCCTCGTTTCATCCAGATCTGGTGGGGTGTTTCAGGTATTGGATACTATCTCCCATGGGTTGCAGGAGGATATACCAGTGGAGCATTGGCATCACGTAGTATTTGGCTATGGCTCGGTGTCCTCGATTCCATTCAAGGTCTTGGCTTCGGTATTATCCTGCTGCAAACCTTGACCCGTGTACACATGTGCTTTGCCCTCATTGCATCTCAAGTACTTGGTTCTATCGCGACGATTTGCGCGCGAGCCTTTGGTCCCAACAATGTTGGCCCTGGTCCCATCTCCCCGGATGTGACTAAGGGAGTTGACTCCATTGCAAATGCCTGGTTTTGGGTGGCTTTGTTCTGTCAACTTTTGATTTGGTACGTTCTACATTCCTTTTCCACTCATTAAGCTCCAAAGCTAACGATTGTATGTTTAGTGCTGGATTCTTGCTCTTCTTCCGGAAAGAACAGCTCTCTAAGCCTTAATCACTCACTCTTTCATCATTCCCTCCATTTTTTCAATTATATGTTACCTATGCTACGTCATGTACAAATAACCCGACTGGTTGTCAAACATTTTCTTTATTTCACAACGGCGTTCACGATGGCATCCTTATGAGATACAGCCTATACTAATACCAACATGTTCACAATGTTTTCTATACATTTCAAACCGGACCTCTTCCAATATACTTTTCTAAGAAATCAAATCCCTCCCTCTGTAACCACCAAGTCTTCGAACCAACCTCCATCTTCATAGCAAATGTATGTTCCTCCCCAGGAGCCTCAGTCATTCCACACGGAACTCCCTTATCCTTCAATTCCCAAAGAAGCGCCCGACTCATATCAATAGAGACCATGGTATCAGCAAGCCCATGTACAATATACGTGGGTGGGAAATCCGACGAAACATTCTTCACCGGGTCAACCTTCTTGAATTCCGGGTCCGATCCACCAGGTTCTCCAGGGGGGTAAATAGCAGATATAACCGTTCCCGACGCAATCTGCGTAAATGCGAATGCATCGCGTGGTCGAGAGAAATCCGGTCCCTTTGAAGTACCCGATTCACTCTGACCTTCTAGAGAAACAGAGCTATCTGTCGGTACTGGGATCTCATCGTAGACTTTTTGTATGAATGATTCTTCCAAATTGGGGAGTTTGGCAGCAATATGAGGTATAGGGGCTTTCCATGCAGGGTCTGCAAAGTTGACCGCGCCATAAAGGGAGAAAATAGCCTTTGCAGGTTTGGGGACGTCGAAACCCTACAGTCATCTATTAGTTGTCTTTTCATATTTAGTTATTCTTTTCCCTTCATACCAGGCTAAGAGCCAGATGTCCGCCTGAGGACGTTCCAAAGGCGGCTACATTATCCAGGTCGGCACGATGGGGCCCCTGTCCCGATAAGTAGGCGTCGAAATGGCCGTCATACACCCAGGTTAGAAGATCGCGGATATCCCGCATTGGGCCTTCCAGAAGATTGACGCCTGGACAAAGTCGATGATTTGGGACGATGATGATCCAGCCACGTTCAAGGCAATCCTTTATTTGAGGCATAGAGACCATACGAGAATGGCCGAGCATGAAAGCGCCGCCATGGATATCGATCACTGTCAAATTTGTTAGCTTCTAATCAATTCCATGCAACTCATATCTCTAGTTATCCAGAATGAAATCTTCTTCTCCATGGAACTGTTTTAACGACTTACCAACAGGATACTTCTGTGGAGATGACGAATTAATCTGCGGGAGATAGACATCGGCAGTGATCTCACTCCCGTCAACCTCCTTATAAAGCACTGTCAAGGGATTCTCCAACGACATGATGGTCTTTTGATAATTGAACGCAGAATAATCTGAGGGGTACGCCGACGACTTATACCGACTAATATGTGGGAAGAACTATTCCATTGTGGTGAATTCCCGGGATGCGCCAGCCGCGTAACCCCGGAATTCCCGAGCGGGGTGCAGAAGCGGTTGCGGGCGGAGGATGGAGATCCCGATGAAGACCAAGTGGGGATTCTGTGCTGAGAAACGAATTCAACAAAATTCATATAATATTCGATCAAAGATTTCTTCTGTCTTCAAAATAGCGTGGCATCAAGAAGTTCCTGTGCGACAAAGCTCAAATGAGGCTTAAGCGCTCAACTTAGACAACAAAAACTGGCTCGCATCACCAGTATTAAGGACATATGAGAAGTGCGCCAAAGTGATAATCAACGTATTATCACAGACCAAATCTCCAATCGCACAATAAACCTTCACTTTCTCCTTAGGGAATCCAATTATACCACCGCCCTCCTGTGCATTTCTCGTATATCCAAAGAGGACCACGCCCTTAATCCGATTCTTGATGTCATCGGAGAGTTGCGTGATAGAGTCAGCAATGACAGCAGTTCCCTGACTACAAGGTTGTTAGTTTCCTATTATCTTATGACTGATTCCAATAATTAAATATGAAAGACCTACCTATATCCTCCAGCCACAATCTGGGTATCGGGACACTGCTTCGCGGCCTGCTGGAATAAGCCCACTGCTTCGCTAATCGCTACTGGGGATGTGTTTCCAGGGAGAACATTTGAGAGTAGATCGGCTTGATAGGCGGGCCCGACACCTTGACAGGCTACTTGGCCAAATCTGGCTAGTTGGAGATCACTGCAGACGGCGGGGCCGGTGGAGATTCCCTGCTAGAATTAGTTCAGGTTCATGGGGTTGGGAGAATCGAGATAGACACACAAGAAGACCTGGCTCAGTGGTAGCACGAGCGAAGATGAGAGTAACTGGCTTGCAAGGTCCAGTGCGGAGGTCATTTCCCAAGTCAACTAGATGATAATCCCTGTTAGTCTTCAGACTTCGATATCCTTTATAGAAAGAGCGGACATACATTGGCGAGCTGTAATATTGACTGGATTGGCTACTGCTGCTGCAGCTAGAGCAAGAAGAGAAACAATCTTCATATTTAATAAAGTGAAGCACAAGAGTAAGGCTTGTTTTCTCTGGTGTTTTTTACTCCTTTAAACAGAGCGGCCCTGGGCTTTTAAGTATTTAGCGATATTTAGACCAGCCAATAGTGAACCAGTCAGATCCAAAACACATTCCCATAAATCAGTTCTTTTTTTTTATTTCCATGTGCATCTGCTAAGCTTCTGCCTAACCAAGCACGTTCGTAGATCGATGGTGTTGAGCTTGTTTCTTTAGGCCGGCGTTTCAGGCCACGCATGATTAAAATTTCGGGTACCTGACCCAGATAATGAGAAAGGAACTTTGGTTTAAGAAGTGTATAATAGTATATAGTGTTGAATATGTAAGACTTAAACATTGGATCAAAGTTATATTAAGAGATCTTCGTTATCCGTCTGATTTTTGAGTTTGGTGTCGGCCACTTCGCCTGAATGGGTAATCTATCTCAAATTTCATCCATGGGAGTTCATGTATTTGGACTTCTTATTCGGGCCGTGAATACGTTTATATTATCGTTCAGTGCGATAAAGAACTACATGTATTAGGTATTTGGTTAAATCTTGATCCGCGGCTAAGGGCGCAACACGTGTGCGTCCATGTAGTCATCCGGAGTAACCGATCACACTTTAGAGACAACTCTTCTATCTATCCTTTCCTTTCATTTCCACCCCAACTATCTGTTTGATTAACAGAAATACTACGAGCACCAAGTTATTAAAAAAAAGAGTGTGTATTTTTAATAAGTATGGTCATGTATACCCCAGTCGCTCACCAATGCAGATATGCAAATATCACTGTTAACACAGTCAACAGCAAAACAAAGAACAAAGATTAAGACAACAACAGTTGAAATCAAATGAAATGGAGAAGCAACCGATGTCGTCTACCGGAGTCAACATCAAGGTCATCACTTCAAGTTCATCATCCGCATAGTATACATTGTTATGCCATTCATCCATCGCATGCATATCCTACATCACCCATGATCCGTCCATCTCGCTAAATGAACCATAACCTTGGAACAACCCGATCATCTTGACCTCATCAACCCCATAATCGATATGGGAGAATCACAAACCAGCATAATCTCCCAGGTCCATCGAACGTCAGGTCGTCTCGACTAGCGAGGATCGAACCAACGTGAAGTAGTTGAAAAAGAAATCCAGAAGAACAAATCTACCACAACCAGCATGGAGAAGAGCTCACTGGATCTAATCGAGT
This sequence comes from Talaromyces sp. PF30-5, assembly GCA_023626375.1. Taxonomy (NCBI): domain Eukaryota; kingdom Fungi; phylum Ascomycota; class Eurotiomycetes; order Eurotiales; family Trichocomaceae; genus Talaromyces; species Talaromyces sp. PF30-5. The sequence continues at coordinate 627,687 of JAMAGU010000011.1, read as the reverse complement.
CCATCACGGTTCAATGCAAACAGAGCCATACTTGTCTCGCAAGCTATGACGCTACTCACCCAGTTCATCCGGCCATCATTTCATGTCATGACAGCAGTTTCGCGAACTATCCGATCAGTTCCAGTCCGATCATCCAGTCCTTCATCAATCATATGCCATCCATTTCAATCCATTTATTCCAGGACGATATCCATATCATGTCCCATCATTCATCGCGTCAATCAAGACATATCCCAAAAGCCATATCCGTTCGAAAAGTGCAACCAGGCAAATAATCGAAGACGATCAACGTCTACCGATACGATCCCTTGGAACTTGAATATCCTGAATCCGGCCAGCGGGAAGTAGTCGGTGAAGAGGAGGAACCACGAGAAGAATGATCGGTACAGGCATAACCCACTAGGACAGTCTTTTCCTGAACGGAATGACCTCGTTGACCATATGCCGAGCAAGGGTCAATCGAGTGTTGAAAATAAACGCATTTGCAGACGGAGAAACGTTCGACAACCTTGTAACACATTGTTGCTAACCTTTCTATTCAAGTTGAAGCTCTGATATTGTCACTTGCTTGTCGGAGGCGGGGTAGACCGAGAATCGAAGGTATAGTAATCGAATCGAATCAAATTGAGAGAGAGAGAGGTTGACAATTGTTTCGAATCGAAGTGTGAGAACGAAGAATTCTTATATGGTTCAAGTTGAAAAAAGAGAGGTCGGCGCAACAAAGAAATGGACCAGCCCGAGGGTATTAGGTAGAGTCACCGCGGGGCAATTAGTTCACGTTCAAGAATAAGATGCAATGCAATGCAGCTGCAGAAAGAAACGCAAAAGCAAAGCAAAGCAAGCTAAATAAAACAGAAAGGACCGGACAGAAAGAATAGAAGGGAATGGGTGCGCTGTCTGAAAATCAAATCGCCAAGGAAGACCCGGACGCCGGGCGTTATATACACAAAGTCAAAGACTGACGGTGGAGATTGAAAGCTCCGACACTTTTCAGGGAAGAGGGTTTCCACTTTTTGCACGGCGCTGATCGCAGTAGTGCAAGGCATCCCGCAACGGCCAGCCCTACGGTAGGAGCCCCAGGCAAGACCGGAAAAGACCGATGGGGCTCGGGCGCGCTAATGGACCAATGGGCCAATGGATTACTGGGGGATGGAGACCAATACGACACGCTGACCGGGGGGAAGACGAGAAGAGAACCTCGGGAGAGCTTAGCATTTGGAATCGTTCATGCTGATCGTGTAGTATGATTTGTTCTACATTATCCACGGTGGAGTCCTACTGGAGGAGTATTCCGTAGTCCGTCGACTCCGTAGCTATTAATATGAATATTGATATTATTTTTACAATGTTTTTTTGGGAGGGGGGGATTCTTGCCTGGACTGGGATGATCACATTGAACCAGGATTAAACTACGAAGTACGGGACCAGTCAGAGCTGGGAGATTGGGATAATCATAGGAGCTGGATCCCAATCGGGGCTGGATGAGGATATCCGGGAGCTAGGTGTCCATGATCTCCGCTGGATTCACGTCAAGAGAGTTCCAGTGGGGCGGATCCATGCCAGTCTCTGTGGCTAGAAAGCGAGCCTAGCCATAAAGACGGTGAACACAGCATGTAGACAGGGTCGCGGGGGGCATGAATTAGTAGGGGAAGTCGGTGTGCAGGCAGAAGGGGAGGCTGAGTGCGTCCAATTGCCGGGGGAAAAAAAGAACAGACAAGAGACTAAGAGGGAACTAAATGACACCAAGTGGGATGGAGGTGCGAATCGTCATGCTTGACCCACTTTTCTGCCCTGCTTCCGGTACTTCTCGTTGGTTGATCGTCGAATGATTCATCGGGCGTTCTGTTAGTCACCAGCGCTCCGCCTCATTTTCTCGTGGCTAAGCGTGGCTAAGGCACCTTGCTGCTTACCCTTTCGAGCAGTTTGGTTTGTCCCAAGTGGAACTGGTAGAGAGAATGATGTCTTGATGGCTTCCTGGTTGCCGAATAGAGCAATGTTTCTTGGAAAAAGCTCACCGTCTCCTGGCTGTCTGATAGACATAGTGAATGCATGGCATCCACTGTAGATGCGCGGTGTCCCGTGTTTCCCCATTCCCCTCCATTCCCACAGAGAGATACAAGAGAGCGCCCTAGGCATCCACGTTCAGCTGCTGACGTTCACTGGACAAGTACTATGCGAGACCCAGTTTTCCTCCCCGTTTGTTTCTTTTTTCGTGGCTTCGTGCTTGACGAACCTCGGAACCCGGAGATTGCAGACACGTAGGGCTGAGAAAAGAGGGGACTGCGATCCACTGCCATTCCCCTGATCGGGCTTGGTGCGACACCGGTGAGTCGGTTCTCAGCTGGTGCTGGCCATGATGCTATCAGGTATCAAGTCATCGGCGTGTCGGAGGATCAACGAAACCTGATTTCTGAGGACCTCCAGCTTGCTGGCTCCGCTCTAGCGTGGTCTAGCTCTACTGGTAAACCTTGACCTCATGCAGGTATATCCACCACGCAGAAACATTGAACAATCATACTATACCAAGTACACATGCACTAGATAGGAAACTCAAATAATAATAATAATAATAATAATAATAATAATACATAATTCAAATGATCAGATGGAATAAGATGGAATTTCGAAAGCCTGATACCTTCTATAATCATACATGATATGGCTCCATATTCAGCTCACGTCTCAAACCGACCCCAATGCACCCTGACTCAAGCCTTGCGCCAACCCCAATCGCAACATATGGAGGACATCCTCTCCCTTCAAACTGTCCGGCAGTCCCACTCGCCAGTCCCATCCACGGGTTCGGCCCGCATCCTTGTCACTCGGATGAGACACCAAGACGCCTGAGCTTCCTACAGAGGTCGGGCCAGAACCATGACGAGCTGAGTCCAGCATATCATTGCCAATCAGGGAAAAGGTCGAGGTCGACAACGAGGATACGGACTTCTTCAGAAGTGCACGTGGAGATGGCGGGGGGTTACCTTCATTAGGGTTTCGCCCTGCATTTTGAATCTCAAGGAGGGTGGAGCGGAAGCATTCTTCACACTGCGCGAACACCCGTGGGGTCACAGTCTCGATATCTTCAATTGCTGACAGAATGGTGAACTGCTGAGCTACCGATAAGATCGGGGTAGGTTCTAGGTGGCCTGTTAGTATAACCGCAATGGTTGTTTTTTTTTTTTTTTTTTTTTTTTTTTTTTATCGGGCAAAATAATAACCCAAAATAGAAAGGCAGGTATAGACTTACGGTTCACAAATACCAAGGCCTCCCCAAGAAGGGCGAGCAATCCATCCACTTGTACCGCTGAGTCGCGATTTGGGTCGTACAGTCCGCCGTAAATGTTATCCGCGGCACTGCTGATGACAGCTGTGAGGGCCTTGGCGGCCATGCGGCGCCGGGCCAGTGGCTTGTATCGGGGTCGCTGACCGTCCTGCAGCTCCACGGCCTCGTCTCGGATTTCGTAGAATTTTCGAAGAGTAGCGTATCCACTGAGATAAAATTGCAGGATACGAGCAGCCTCTTCATCAACAGCGGCAACGGATGACAGACAGCCCTTAGGGTCCTTGATCAATGACCTGAGTTGACCATCCATAGCAGATGTCGCGGGGAACGCCCGCGATTGTACCAAACTGTAAGAAACCAATAGATCCACAATGGACTTGACCTTTCGTCGATTGTGAGCTCGGGCATAACAAATGAGAGCAAGACCAAAGTCTTCTGACTTGGAAGCAGTCAAGTCGCCGAATCGCTATCATAAAAATACTTGTCAGTAAATACACACAAATAAACGTAGGCTAAGCCACATCAGAAGAGCACAGGGGAGGCGCAGTAGAACGAACCTCAGATATCCGTCGACCCTCCTCTTGTAAGCCCAGATTTGAACATAACACGACAAGTTTGTCTTGTTGTGAGATATCATCCAGTGGCAGACGTTCCACAATCTCTGACACAGCCTTCTTCATTAATTCCTGGTCATCGAGTCGGCTTAGAACTTCCAATGCCATCTCCCAACCTTCACGTGCACCAGTCTCATTTTCAATAGAGCCACGGTCATTCAGTCCATATGCATAGCTTCGAAGGATCTCATCTTTGTTGAGACTCTGGGTAGTTGGCCGATTTCCCTGTCCGTAGGACAGGACCATTAAATCATCTTCACTCAGACCGGGAACCTTCTTCGCACCGCCGGCCTCAAACCAACCACCAAGAGTGGCAACTTCACCGACGCCAGCAGCAATACACAGTGACCATGATTGTAATAGCTCGAGGACGCCTTGCACGTTACCCTCAAAGACGGAGGCTAAACCGACCTCAAGACTGTTCAATGTGTTTACTCGGAAGCCTTGGTCATCGGAGGGGTCACTGGTAGCGTTGCCAAAAGCCAAATCCAGACGTCGCAGATACGCATCTCGCATATTACGATCCACAGCGCGAAGCTGGTTTCTAGATCCCCGAGACCGCTGGAAATCGTGACTAGATGTGCTAGTGCGGAAGTCCAGACCGGGTAAACCATCGTCATCCTCTCCATCCCACCACACGGTCAAGCCAATAGTGGCCTCCACCCAATCTTGGGAGTATGCCTTGATTGTGGCAGTGTCACCGAGAATGATGCGATACAAGGATCGGAGGTTCTGGTAGATAGACCATGGCACTCGACTCTCAGCCATGCGCGCAGACTGAGCGAAACTGACGGGATTTTGATGGTTCATGTGCGGGACACCAAAGTTGACAGCTTGGAACTTGTTTTCCTGCACAGGAACCTCGGGTTGATCATCTCTTTCAGTGCCCTCAGCGAAGGCTTCAAGATCATTAACGGCTGATAAAACACGCTGACGGTACTCAGTCCAGTCGGAGCCCGTAATATCCCAATCATCGTCCTGGAATCCGGGGCAAGAGTCCAAAATTTGATATGCCTTGTTCACACATCGCTGGATGTTCTGTAGTTGAATACCACGGTAGCCCGGCTGGGGCAGACCATCCTCCAAAGCAGATCGAGCATAGTTAAAATCCGCAGATCGCAAAATTTCGGCGGCCTCAGCAAAGCGACCGCGGAGAACAGTTGCGTTGATGATGTCCCAGAAATTCGAAGAGGCAGTTGGGTTAGGCTCAACATACCGCAGCGCCTGAAGATCATTCGTTTGAGACGCATGGTTGCCGTTCAACCAATCCAGCAGAATTTGAGGCAAAGGAGTAGCAACGCTAGCTCGCTGCACAGCTTTGACCATGCTGTTCGGCGCAGCACGAGCAAGCGGGTTTGACGCAGTAGCAATGGGAGCCGAGGCGCGGGAAGGGTGGTGAATTTGAAGAAGCAAAGAGGCAAGGAAACTAGCTTTGACCAGTTGAGGAGCTTGTTCCCCAGGTCCAATCTTAGATCCAACACCGTAAGGACGAGTGATTCCACTGCGATCGGCACAGATATCCCATGTCGCCGCCAGCTTGTTGGCGATATAAGATAAGACTGCATCGAGATCGAGGTGTCTATATTCCTCGTCTCTCACTTCATCCCACATACGACCCAGCGTATCCTCAGTATTAATGATCATATCACCCGGCTCGTTAACAGGCGGCGGCACGCGGGTTCTCGAAGCCAGGTTGTGCAGGATCGAAGGCATGGCGGACGCTTTCTTCGGCGATAAATATGTCTTGCGAATTGGCGACTGGCTTGCCCATCGCTCATCTAGCCTTGGGCGCTTGGCATCGGTAGGATTTGAATAAATGGATTTGCGCTGCTGGCCGAAAATAGGAGGCTGTGATACTGGCATCGCATTGCCTAATGCCGGATCCAAGAAGTTCAAGTTCAAGCGATCTGCGGGATCGCGAGTGCTCATATCCATGTCACCCTCTCCATCCTGGTATTCCTCTTCCTCTTCCATTTCCTCCTCTTCGTCTTCCTCCATATATTCCTCTTCCTGGGGCTCTTCGTCGCCCTCCTCGTATTCCTCTTGGTAGTCACTTAGTTTGGACACATTGAAGCCATTCGAGTCCGCAAAGCTCACAGACTGTCTTGACTGTCCAAAAGTGTTCCCGTAGCTTGCGCCACCAAAAGGCGCTTGTGATGTAAAGTATTTTTGGGTTGGCAGGGTTTTCTTGGGCATGGCAAAGTCGGTCGAACCGAAAGAGGAGCCAAAAATACTGTCATTGGTATTAAATCCACCGGATTTGGTAAAGAGAGAGTTGGAGTGCGCATTTTCGGATTGGCCGAAATGAGAGGTATTGTGTACACTGGAGGGAGGGTGGCCTTGAGGTGTGAACGAGTTCGCGGTTGACGGTGGAGGGCCTGCGGGTGTTGTGGAGATGTTACTCCAGAAACTCTGACCTTTGGCTTTATCGGGAGTCGCCGGGGGACTCGAATCGTAGGGGACTTTGAAGGTCATCATGGATTGTTGATGGAAGGTCGATAGCAATTATTGGATGGGATCAACAGACTCGGCGATGGAACGCAAGTTTTGGGCCGCAACGCTTGCAGTACAGGTCAATGTGGGAGAACGGGAATCACCCAATGGGGTGAAGACTTGGTATTCTCACAAGTCGAGGCGATTAGGGGGGAAGTGCGAATGCTCTCAGGCCAGGTCCATGATGCGATGTTTTGCTGCTTCCTATGATCGTTGACGCGCCCGAGAGCGCGGTGAAATTTGGGGTCATGTGACCCGAGTTTATCGATGAACCACAACATCTCAACTCACAGCTACATCTACTTAAGTATATTTCGGAATTAGTTAAGATCAAGGCTTCTTCTTTCTTCTAATAATTAGTCCTTTCGTCTGAAATCAGGAGCTTTTGATATCAATCAGCTTCATAAATTAGAAATAAAGCGATTAACGAAGGCAGACACGCAATGCATGCGCACATCCGTTCTATTTTTTGCTTCAGTTGTTGTTTTGGTCTGTACCTTGACATTTTTTTTTCTATCTGAAAACCCTTCTCTCTTATGGCCAAGGTCTTTCCGTTTGAGGGCCTGGAAATATTATTCATCAATCATGGCCGATCTCTACAGTTACTAGTATAGATCTGGGGCTCTGATCAGCCTCAGGCCAATTTTCTAAATTTATCCCTCCCGGGCGTTGGTTCCGCACTGAATCAATCACCATCAATTAAGCTTAACCCACCAACATGATCTTGGCAAAGTTGCCTTGTCCAGGGTTCAACCTGGGGAGTTTCAAGTTGATGTTTGAAATAAAATGAGTTCCCAAGATTCAATCACATCATAGAATACCTTATACCCGGGATGCTATTTCAAAATTTCAAAGGTGTGTTTATTCAAGGAGTGGTTCAATGTTCAAGATTGTAGCCCGTAGTTAGTTCCAATATTCTAAGTAGAGCGAGATCGGTCAAGTACAACTTCAAATGTTAGATATCGGGCTTCCGAGGTCTTACCCATGCATCATCCAGCATGCATAATGATGCATTGGGACCACGCAAGAAACCCCCCCGAGTCACGAATTCCTACATGCTCAAGCACATGAATGCAGCCTGTCTCCTCGAATGGTCGCACGCGATCCGACTCATAATGCGACACAAACTAGATTAGACCAGCATCCTAGTCTCTACCAGTGCACCCCAACGGCCCGTGAGCAATCTCCGCAACAAGCACCACTAAAATGAGCGGAGAATAACTTTTGAAACCCACAATGGATGCATCGCTGATGTGTATCTGTAGTATTGTCAGATCAGCGCCAAAGAAACCAAATTATATTCTACTTTAGGAAACACTACGACGGTAAATATAGATCGCTAAGGCTTAGCCGTCCACTCGGCCCACGTTGAAACTCGATTTTCTCGATGTTTTCTTGGGGGCCAGCAGCCTGATTGGCCTAGCGGAACATCTTACTCAAGATGATCCTGCTTGACAGCGCGCGATGCTGCCGGATTTTGCTATCTGTGGGGTCGAATAGGGGCTGAATGTGCTTGGGCCGATCGTAGTTCCCACATGTCCAGCCCTGCGGGTTCAGCCTCGCACCGAGAACGAAATTAGGAACAACAGGGGCTGCACTGCAATTTCCCGTGAGATTATACAAGATGAAGATTCTTATATATAGGGTGGGTGCTGTTCAGAAGGTTCCTTGTCGATGTACGCCAGAGAAGCATTAATCTTGAACCACTGAATCAACTACCAATCACCGAATTGCTGAAACCACCAAGATCAATCCTCTGTCAACCATTTGAATCCAACATCCGAGCACAGATTCAACGCCCTTGTATATACGATCCTTGAACTGTACATCGCATCCTTCAAAACTACATTCACCATGCGATCAACATCAAGGCTCGCGTGTGAATATTCCATCACTCACAGCCTCTTCCGCCATGATTACGACATAATCTCCGCGAATGGGCAACCGAGCTACCACGTGAACAATTCGAATCTGACACCTGGAAAACCAGATTTGACGTTTCATGAAGGATCCGACGCTAAAGGCCCCATCGCGGGAGTCTGTAAATACCGACACTTCTCCTCCGACGCCATCATCGGCCTAGGCGATCCCAGCAATTCGCACCGTATGAGCTGGGAACACTTCACCCGTGAAAGCACTCTATCCTCTCAATATTCCTTCCGTGTGAAATTGGGGGCAGGTCGCACACGAACCTTTACCTGGCGACTCAGCAACCCGCTCCACACGAGAGGGAGTAGTGGGGATCTACCCGTATCTCGAAGTCGCTCCGAATCACCATCCTCGGTGTCCTCGGAATCCGGATGCTCGTCAGCCTCATCATCCGGGTCAGCCTCATCACCCTTTTTGGAAAAATTGGAGTTGGTGCATGAATCGACAAATGAGCCGATCGCGGAGTTCTCCTCTGGGACCACCTTTTCTAAGAAGGCAGGCCAATTGCATATCTATCGGTCGTTTGGGGAGCAGTTTAATCTGTTGGTGCTTATTACGGGTTTAGCCTTGCGGGAAAAACTCCGGCGATCGCATCGGCGACTGCATTCGGCGAGCTGAGAGTCAGGGCATCATGGCCTAATCAGGTACATAAGAATAAAGTCCAAAAGAAAGACAGTTGGGGCTGATCTTGGCTTCTGGGTGGTATTGGTCGGTTCGCTGGTAGCTCGGAATGGGTTCGGAAGGAATTTACCGTTGGCCCCTGGGAGCGGGGACAAGCGGAGAAGACATCCTTGAGAACATGCAATGTGCCATGTGTGATCCCCACCAGCAGCAGAAGCGAGGTAAAGAGCCGAAACGGGGGAGAGACAGAAAAGGGCCGACGGGGCCACTAGAAGAACCTTGGAAGCCAAGACGGTGTTGTTGCACCTATACGAAGTTACGATCTCTGGATACCACTGTACATTTAGCACTACTATTTACTATTTCAAAGCTATCTCAAGCTACTATATTAAACTATATTCGTTCCAGTTCTCTACTATAACACGATGTACACGGCTCACATGACTCGGCGAACAGGGTCCACCATCTGAGCAGCTCGATTAACTATTGAGGCAGTGCAGACAGCAAGCAAGACAATGTTTCAGACTTTAACATTTGAAGCGTGTTTGATCGACAGGGTTTCCTTAGGTAAGCCAGCACTAGACCTCTAGAGCTGAATCCTGTTGCCTATTGCTGCTTAAGTCTGCTGGAAAAAAATAAAAAATAAAAAATGCAATAAAATCAAAGGAAAAAAGCTTTTTTCTTTTGCTTTTTTTTTTATTCTTTTTTGATTCTTATTTTTTACCCGGTTTTTCCACTTTCAATCTTCGAGGGTCATCTTTATAGGCTCCCCTCTTTTCTCTCTCTCCTGAGACTCCAGGCATCGATCCTCCCCCATACTCTCGCGCACGCTTAATTATTTTTCGTGATTCCCCCTGATCCGAGAAAAAAAGAAAAAAGAAAAAAAAAAAGGAGAGTGACCTTCAATTTAATTCCCACCCCGATCATAATGATCAATTCCTGGGCGTGACAATGGCACTCCGACGGCCACATCGAAAATCAAGACACGGATGCTTGGAATGTAAACGGCGACGAGTCAAGGTATGAGTTCAAGTTTCAAAGCCTCTCCGTTTCCCCAAAAATCGTTCACTCTACTGTACACTCTGTTTCATGTATCGAAAAAATATGACCAGCAAACATTTCCCCAGTTTCAATAACAATCCCCCTTACGCACACTAATACAAATTCAATTTAGTGCGATGAAGCTAGACCAACTTGCTCAAATTGTGCAAAACGGCATGCCGAGTGTGAATATGGCTCATCTAGCTCGTTACTCTGGGCAAATGAAGAACCCACGCGATCTGTGTTCCGCACCTCAGGGTCAGAGAGTGGTCACCCAACAGACCCAATAGCATCACCAACAGCATCAGATTCCCTGGGGATTCTAGGCAGACTCAGCAATACGGATGCAACAGCGACAACGATCATCCCAACGCTCAACCTCCATGACCTGGAGCTAATGATGCAATGGTGCAATACCACCTATCTCACCCTCTCAAGAAATGAAGAAACCGATCAAATCTGGCGCAATGCAGTGCCCCAGGAAGCTCTCTCACACCCATTCTTAATGCACGGCATCCTAGCTCTATCCGCTCTACACATAGCCCGGATGGGCCCCGATCCATCCCGCCGCGCAGCCCATCTAAACCGCGCAGTCGCGCACCAAAACCAAGCACTAACCCTCTTCCGCGAACTATTGGGCGATATCCAAGAATCCAACGCAAAAGCTATGTTCTCTTTCGCCAGCGTAGTAGTCGTCTACACATTTGGATTCCCTCATTCCCCCGACGTCCAAGATCCCTGGTCCTGCATCGATGACTTCCACCAAGTCCTCGTGCTCATCCGCGGAATCCAACAGGTAATAAAAGCACCAACAAGTTCTCTAAGAGATACTTCCTTCGCACCAATATTCAACGTGGATCAAACACGTGCACCACTCCCACCAGAAACAAAAGCAGTCCTAATTCAACTCCAAGAAGCAAATGCAACATGTGGTGCGCAGGATCCTTCACACGAAGCTGAAATCTACGCCGCGGCAATTGACAGTATGGCCGATATGTTAAGCTGGACTTACGCGGGGGTGACGGCGACCGTGGTTGCGGGCCGGTGGGCTATTGCGCTGCCGTCGCGGTACCTGGAATTGCTGCGGGAGCGGGAATCGTTTGCACTCGTCATGTTAGCGCATTATGGCGTGCTATTGCAATATTTGAAACATCGATGGTGCTTTGACGAGTGGTGCGTGCGAGTGGCCAAAGCTGTGTGGGCGATCTTGGACGATCAGTGGAGACCTTTGGTTCATTGGGCCATGCAAGAGATCCTCGGTCAGAATTACTTGGAACGGATTGACACGCTCTGAGTTGGAGATTAGGGGCGGCTCTGGGGCCCCAAAGCCTCTGCAAAGTTTATCTGGTCGGGATGCATTCTTCATTGGGTGGCTCGTACTTTTATTGCGAGACCCTGAATCCTCACCACGTCGTCCTCTCTTCCCTAGAAAAAAAACCACTAGGGAGCGATTGATTTCATTCAAGTCAATATCGCCAAGAAGATCGTCAAAATGAAAGGCTCCATTCATCTCATCAGCCGGTTTTCGCTGAGAAATCCGGATATACTCTACTCCACAACGCTCAGCACTCAGGACTGATTACGCCAGTACCAAGAGATCACTCCACAGGGCAAAGAACCCAGAACCAAAAGACGAAGAACCATGGTCGCTGTACCTTGAAGGTTATCTGAAGTCTCGACACATCACTACCATCATCACTACCATCAGCATCAATGGGGTTCTTGTCATCCAATCCTCTCGAGTCCAACAGCTCAAACTGCATCATCTCCCCTGAAGATATCTGAATACTTGTACAGTTCTTGGCGAGGACTCATTATGATGTGTACAGCGGAGTAACGGCGCCGATCAACGGAAGGCCAGGCAACACTGTTTCGACTGATATGTATTTGGAGCCGTGGACCTCTTACAGATGCATGGGATTTATGAGATTGGGATGTGCATTGTGATATTGATGAGTGAAAAATAATGAACGGCAACGGAAAATATGGTGTGAAAATGTACTGTACTATAGCCTGAAGCGATTCGGATCTGTTTGAAATACCCCTAGAATAGTCTAAGCTTTATCTAATTTATGCATATTGCATGGATTGACCAATGGAATCCAGCTCCCAAAATAGAATCAACCTTGGAAGTTTATTTACAACAACATTGGAACCTTAGAAGCATCTGCAAACAGCCTCATATACATCTAGTACATATAGAGAAAATGACAGTCCCACCCACTTAAGCTTCAACCTTCCTCCAAGGTCCTCTACCCCGCACCTCTGTATATACAAAATCAAAGAATGCAATGTATAACCGCAATAATCACTCCTCAAAGCTTAGCCTGCTGCTCCCCATTCTTCAGCACAAACCGATACCTCGCCTTCCCATCATGCATATCCCCCAAAGCCTCATTAACCTCCCCCATCCCCCTCATCTGAACCCAAGGCAAAACTCTTTTCTCAGCAGCCAAAGCCAACATGCCCCGAACATCATCCGGCGACCCAATATTCGAGCCAGTAACCTTAACCCCCTTCTGAATCAATGACCAAGCCGCCAACTGCGGCAACGGTTCCTCCGGCGCCCCAACCTGAATAAACGTTCCATCGCGCTTAAGCAGCCTCAAATACGACGCAAAAGGCATATCACCCCCCGAAACAGTAGAAAGAACCACATCCAACGAACGAGAATATTTCTTCGCCCACCCCTTCTCCTCACCCGTCGCAATAAACCAATCAGCCCCAAGTTTCTCCACATCAGATTTCTTACTCGAAGATCTTGAAATAGCAATAACTTTCTCAGCCCCAAGCGCCCTCGCAAACAAAATACCCAAATGACCCAGTCCGCCAATCCCCACAATACCCACAGTTTTACCAGGCCCAACACTATGTTTCTTCAACGGCGCATAGACAGTCACGCCGGCACAGAGTAACGGTGCCGCCTCAGGCGACGGAATCGCATCAGGAATCTTAAAGACGAAATGCGCAGGTCCACGCCATTGCTCCGCGAATCCACCGTATGATTTCGATTTATCCGCATAACGCCCGTTATACGTACCTGTCATACGCTGACAATATGATTCTTCGTTATCGGCGCATGCTTCACAGTCTGCGCGGAGACAGGCGCCGCTTTGGGCGCCTACGCCGACCCGATCGCCTAGTTTAATTTCGCTTGAGGGCGTGCTTGAGCTGGGGACGGCGGAGCCGAGGCGTGTTACTATGCCGATTATTTCGTGGCCTACGACGCAGGGGTAGTCTGCCGGGGCCCAGCCGGATCGGAGGGTGTGGATGTCTGTGCCGCAGATTCCGCAGTGGGTGATGCGGATTTCAATGTCTGTTTCTGTGAAGGGTTTTGGTTCGAAGGTTGTGTATTTTAGGGGGCTTGTTGCGTTCTCGGCGACCCAGCCTGTGAAGGTTTTTGCTGGGGCGGACATTTGGTGTGGTGTTTGCTTTGGGTTTGGATTTGGTGTTGGGGTTGTTGGAATTGAAATAAAGATTCAATTGCGTCTTCACGGGCTTGATAATGCGGCGTGGGGTCGTGCGGAGAACCGCGGTTGCGGTGTCAGAGATGCGGTGCTGAAAATGAAGGCGGTCGCGGTTTTTTTTGCGACTTGAGTCTTTGTTTAAATAAAAGTTGAGCAATTAGGTTTGAATTCGAAGTCGACGCACCGAGGTCGTTTGTTCTTTGAGAGGGGAAGGAAGATCATGATCGCATTCTGGAGCTCAACCGTGCCGATTGGGAGCCGAGGAACTTGCCTAATTGGGGTTAACGTTTGAAGGGTGGATGCCAACTTTAGAACTCTTTTTACTGAAATAAGGTTATTGCACTCCATTGAGCTACGTCGAAAGCTTCATTTAAGCACTTAGCATTGGTTCTTAAAGAATTTCTGTGTGCTGAATCTTGAGGCTTAGTACCTAGTAAAGTGGGGAACGTCGTGATGTGCCGTCTAAGTGCACGGGTCGATTCAGCCTAGGTCTGCCTGGAGTACAGAGAGGACGGAGACCTAAGGGGTCACTCAGTAGGTCAACTCAGCGGAAGAGAAGAGGTCTAATTTGCTATCACACTCCGCTGTACGCTTATACTTATACTGTACATCTCTGTGCTTAGTCATGAGTTATGAGCATTTCTTCAAACATCAGATGGTGTATCAGTGGCACGCTTATCCAAAACTCCCTCTTCGACATTGAGTCGTTGCTCAAATTTCTACGAGTCCCAATCTTGGAGAGCCCGGCAATATTCCGCAGATTCATCACCGCAATAAAGGTCTCGGGATCGGACATCCTGCGACCAAATTACGATAACCTTCGATTGATCCTTGAGTCAATTTGCCTGAGCCTAAGGAAAACACTGGCCGTATTGCCAGAACTACAGGTCTCTTACAAAGAAAACCGTGTATCTTTGTCCGAAGACGAAAGTAGGGAGTATGGATCCTGGAAAATTATTTTCAGTCAGCAAATTAAAGCAGCAATCAACTTGAAGAAAGGAGCAGCTGGATCCAGATTAATCCTTATGGCTATCCTTTTACTGAGAATATTTTGCAATAATGGTGCCCATTCTACTTTGACTATTGAGAACTTCTTTGAGTGTTGCCATGCAGATGAAGCACTCACTTTGAACCTACAAAATGGGGATACAGTCTGCATGGGCTGTAATAAAAACATGCATTCGCTATCAACAGACCCTAACATGAATCGAAAGGACATTCTTGATCGTCTTCTATGTCAGAAATGCAGGACCCAATCTTCCGTGTTGGCAGAGGATCAGAGAAATCCCAAGAAGAAACTCAAGACTACTACTACTACTAGTTGTTGTTGTGACGATGATTTCACGGCCTTGAGTTCAAGCCAAAGTACCCTCCAGGACAGCTTTGCCGAATCAATACTTCCACTAAGCTCACCACTATATCCATCAAAGCTTTTGATGTTACTAGCCGACATAAAGAGATATGCCGATGATGAGAAGAGGTTTGAACCAAGAAATAGTGTGTTATACGTCGCTAATTAAAGTCATAGTATCGTATTTTCCTTCTGGAGGCCTAGCCTTGACCTTGTGGGCCACATATTTGACTAGGGGGCTATTTCATATCGTCGTGTGGACGGAACTGTTCATCCCGAAGAGCAACGCAAGAAGCTACTTCAGGAGTTCCAGGATGACCCCACAATAAGAGACCTATTGATTACTCTAGGCACAGGTTCAGTAGGGTAATTGCTCCAGATGTCTTTGATGCGCTCGAATACTAATAGGACCACAAATTACAATCTAACTCGTTTTTATATTTTAGTTTGAACAACCTTTCTGTGGCGAGTCGAATCCATATTCTTGAACCTCAATGAAATCCGTCCATTGAAAGTCAAGCTATAGGTCGTGTTTTGCGACTGGGACAAAATAAAAAAGTTTGTGTTGTCCGGTACATCGTCAAGGATACGATTGAAGAGGTATGCTGCACCTCAGCCTTTTAAGAAATGTCTGAAATTATCAATTCAAAAGGACTCACCTGAAATTTTAGGGGGTTGAAGATCGACAACACATGAAAGTACATGTCGCGCAGCGAGGTGGCCTTCATTCGGATCATGACCCTGGGTATTCAAGGAGGGAAAAGAAGATAAACAGACTACAGGAGCTAGCCAAATCGCTTAACCTGTGGTAGTAGATAAAGTCGTCGAATAACTCCAGCATAGTGTTTCACGGTCATTCCTACGGCATCAAGGTTGTGTACTTGGTTTTTCATCTCGCCTTTTCATAATCATGCCCAGATTCCTTCTGGCAAGGTAAATGTTGTAAGCTGTCACAAGCACCCATATCACACCACCAATAATAACACTCCCTACCGTACTAATCAAGCTAAGTGCCGTAAACCCAACCGCAGCATTTTGAAAGCCAGCGTTCTTTTGCAGCTTGTCAGTTCCAAGGCCGACTTGCATCGTGCTCGCAACAATATTCATGAGCCCAAACACCGACACCAGCCATGCAAAGCGCCTCTTCAAAAACTGTTTGGTTCTCTGTGGTTCTGGCATGAATCCGGAAATTGTCGAGAGAACACACACTTGGTGCTAGACACCATATTAAATCCAACCGAGATACACGAAGCTCTCCGTAATGATATCTAATAGACACAAAATTCAAGGTCTCAAGGTCTATTTTCGATAAGAAATCCGACAAAAACGTGACCCACTTCTCCCAGGTGACAGAACTCGGAATTAAACGAGAGTCATGCGCGATAGCAAGATCCAATTTTGTGCATATAAGCCAGCAGTAAGAGAGAAGAAGACCACATGCTGACTGGTACAGAGACTCATCATATAATAGTATTCGACCTTCTGCTACCCAAAAGTCATAATGAAGCAGGTAGTCTGACAAAGGTTTGATGAATATCCGTTTCGACCGCCAGGTGAGATGCTCGCTTGGATCTACCGTCAACACAAATTTGCGATCTAGAAGTATCTGCCGAAGAAGTGAGCGAGCTGCAGGCTTTGGAAGGCCTGCTAGCCACAAATGCGAATAGATCTTGTCAAGCCTTGATGTGTGTAAGTCTTCCCGAACAACATCTTGTATTGCGCGCTGCGGATCAAATCTGGTAGTGGGGTAATCAGGCGGGAAAGCATCGACGTGATCCTGAAGCTCATGACTTCTATCAAACGGCGGTCGCAAAAGCTGACACTAAGAATGTTAGTTGCCTCTTTCTCAAGCCCGAGGTTTGTCTGAGGGATCACACTGACTTTTTTGCTCTCCCTGATCCCCATCCTTGTGTTACTCATTAAATATCATAAGTAAACCCTCGTTTCTATGGACTTTTAACTTTCTATATTGCCGCTTCTTATGAGAGTTCTATAGCTTCATCCTGATAAGAAATGGGTTTAGCACGCGCAGCATAATGGGGCAAGGAAATGGGGGCGGTCCCGCCAGCCACAATTAAACGTGTTTCTCTGTTTCTCTCATAAGCCGAGGGGGACCTCGGGAGTCTTCATACTATGTTATGAGGAGAAAAAAGCAAAAAAGAGCAAGCTTGCCAGAAACTACAGTACGCAGATTCCAGTGGGCAAACAAGTGTACTTGCTGGAGCTCGATTAATCAATACTGCACGGGATTCGAACTAGTATTGATTAGTCTTTCTGTCTTCATGTTTTTATTTGCTAGTTTGAACTTTCAATATTTTGTCCAATACTCAAGGTCAGCTGCTCACATGCCATACCTAGGTAGTTTGGGCATGGGCAACCACCTGCCCAAGTGGCAGTTTCAATGTCTCTGGTGCTGACTGCCTGATCATCACATGGTAGTACCTACTACCTACTAGGTAGTATTAGTACTATGAGGCTGATTTGGGGAATATCATGATGTATGTACTACTCACCTTCAATGTTCTGAATGATGTGGATCTTCATAGATGATTAGTATGCAGATACTATATTATTAATGCATTGACGGCTGGATAATGGATTTGAATATCCATTAACGCTCCACATTTGACCCATCTCAGGATGTGCTCATTAGCGCCAAAATCTGCTGCACATGTGTACCCCTTCTGCATACATGTACCCATAGAATCCGGCCTAATAAATTCCAAGGTTGGTAAAGAAAAGAAATATATATATATGAAGTAGTTCAAAGTTTACCGGGGTATATAAGAGTCACTCCATGCATGCATACATATATACATATAGTATGCGCTACTACTAGTAGTTACTACTACATTTATGCATTACTTAGTAGTAGTACCTCAGCCCTGGAGTCTTGTTTAGTGTCTACTATATGATACCTATGTAGTACACAAACCACATGCACCGGAAGAACTAATAAATGTCTTCCAATGACCACTGAAGCTCACATACATATCATATACTATGATTCGGAACGCAAGGATATGATAGTAATAGTATGCAGTATCTCAGTAATCTCAGCATATAGTAATAGGAAGCTGATGTCACTATTACTCACAGAGGGTGATTTGAACCTTTTTTTGTTAACTTAAACTTGAAATTCATAGTTCCCACATGCCATTTTGAGGTGAAAAGTAGATTGCCGTGTCTATAACCTTGGAAATTGATTTTGCATCAATAATTGCAAGCACCCTAGTAAATGAGAAATTTAGCAAACATTTGAATTCATTCAAATTGGGACTTTGTCCTGACTGGGTGTACTGTAATAAGTAGTCTCTGTTAGCTTCGGGGAATATTCAGGTATTTAGACTACAAATTTATAATTTCCGGGGAAACCTTGATCACAAGTAAAACAAGTCCCCAAAATCACCAACATGAGGTGAAAATTCCCAGGAAATTCGAAGCGTAACTCGGGATGCTGCGACAACATCATTACCTGTTCCGGCGACGATCGTCGGGTTCGGCGGATACTTCGGGGATTTATTGGGGGATTTTCGGGTGGTTGGCCGCATTCTCATTCGGCCGTGGGGTATGCCAACCCCATATTCATGTTGCATTATGAGGGTTTATAATTTAGCTTCGATAAGCTATTCTGCAAGTTCCTCTACTAACTCCACTAAAAACACCAAGCGCCCGAAGATATGGCGATGCAATCCCGGACGGAGCGACATGCGACATTAGATCAATGAGCAGATAACTTACTTATATGGCCATCTCGATCTCAAGCTTTTGGGAGCTGCAAAACAGTTATGAAGTCTGTAGCATCGTCTTCAGTGTTGGCCCTTGGAGCCTTTGCCACATCGGCATGGGGGCAAACCCTCACAGCTAGTGAGATCGAGAAGATGGGAAATAACACGCTATTTACACACTCTCGATGGAGACCATCTTCTCATTTCCTTGCTCCAGCTGGCTGGATGAATGTATGTATAACATCGGATTAAGCTGGACTGAAGTTAACAAGGATAGGATCCTTGTGCGCCGATGTATGATCCTACTCGTGATCTCTACCATTTGCACTATCAGTTCCACCCGAACCATGTTGCCTGGGGTGCGTATTCAATTCATCACTCTGACTTCAAGTATTGACCTTTTGGGGCAATAGGGAATGTATCATGGGGACATGCCACATCCCGAGATTTGATTACCTGGACCGATGTCGACCATTACCCTGATGACGACCTTCCTGCATGGAAAGATTACCAAGCCCAATCAATTGGCACAACGAACCTGACCAGCTCGCACCATGATCCAGCACTCTACAACCATCTGGCAATTTTCTCAGGTAGTGCTCAAGCAGTTAACCTCACTGGCGGTGTTGATGGTACAATCATCGCCTTCTATACTGGTGCATCCCAGCTTCCAACCGCATGGAATGAACCATATTTCCCAGGCACCGAAAGCCAGGGCCTCGCCATCTCTAAGAACGGAGGAATTACATGGGAGCATTATGAGAATAACCCCATTCTCAGCGCTCCTCCCGGTGATTGGAACCTCACTGGTTGGCGCGATCCGTTCTTTGTACCATGGCCCCAATTGGATAAATTGCTGAACAAGACTGAGCCTCACTGGTACGCTGTCTGGGGATCTGGAATAAAAGGAGTTGGTCCACGTATGCCATTGTACGAGGCTCCTGCTTCTGATCTGACTAATTGGTCATTTTTGGGCGCTCTTTGGGAGCCGGAGAGGAACACATCAGTTGGTACTGTCGAGGAAACCGGCTCATACGGATTCAACTTTGAACTTTCCAACTTCTTTTCGTTCGATGATCGGTACTTTGTTACCATGGGAGCTGAGGGAGGCAACAACAGCTTCCACCAGAACAAATGGTCACTTTGGAATGAGGGAACCGTCTCCGTTCGATCCAATGGAAGTATCGCTTTCGATCCTATCTCTGGAGGAGCGAGCGACTATGGCATGCTTTATGCTGTAAGAGATCTTCTTTCGCTATGTGATTTTGCGTAATGTCTGACATTTTCCACCAGATCAACTCCTTTGACGACGTCAAGAATAATCGCCGTATCCAGTGGGGCTGGGCACAGGAAGATTTGAACGACTTCGCCGCGACACAACTCGGCTACCAAGGCGTTTTCTCCCATCCTCGTGAGGTCTTCATCAAAGACACCCGTGGTGTTGTCCATGATCCCTCGAACACAACAATCAAAAACTCCCGCTATTTCAAGCAGGCCGATGGTACCTGGAAAGCGAGTACCCTCGGTGTTCGTCCCGCGCCAGAGGTTATCCGGGGTCTCCATCGCGGTGCCAAACATACCAAGTACGCGTGCAATAAGAGAAAGTGTGACACGCAGAAGATCAATCTCCCGCGAAACCTCACGACATCCTACCAGTTCAACTTGACCATTGAACGCACCGATGGAATGGCTGGCATCACCATCGGTGCTTCTCCAGGCCGCGAGGAATACACCGACATCTACTTTGACCCGTCAAGCAACAACATTGTGGTGAACCGTACCCATTCTTCTCTCATTCAAGAAGCAAATAACGTCTCGCACGTTGGTTTCTTCGAGCCTTACGAGCTCAAGCAGAAAAACGGTACTTCTGCCACGGAGCCCATTCAATTGAATGTCTTCGTTGACGGTTCGCTGGTGGAAGTTTATGCCAACGATCGTTTCGCTCTCACTAGTCGAATTTATCCGAGCCGGGGAGATAGCACTGGCGTCGCTCTCTTTGCTGCTGAGAATGCCGAGGTGAAATACTCCAACCTCGAGATTTGGGATGGGTTGCTGAATGTTTGGCCGGAGAGACCTCAGAACAGCAGCTCTCTCTTGGTCTGGGATACTGCGGCTGCCACAGGCAATTATACCTGGTGGACAGGTAATTAAGCCAGACATTTGTGGCCCTTGAAAAGCTTAATGTGGCTTTAGACATAGAAAGTCAAAAGAACGCCCCAGGGTTAATTTTAACACCGGGCGTCAATGAAATATGACCGACCATACTGCGCATGAGAGCTTACGGCCATTATAATAACTCAGTCATAATTAGCTTTCAGACCCAAAACCGGAGCTCAAGGCACCGAAATGCATTAGAATTATCATACACAAAGTCACACGCCGTATTTACATGCTCGCTCATCAATGTATATGTACAGGTGAAAGATTAGAATGCTACCAAATGCGCATTTTTCATATCCCTTAGCGGGATGGTACTCCCATAAGATCATCAAGTTCGTCGGTGGTGAGAGTACTTCGGCGTCGCATGCCAGGCCTGCTGGATGTTTTCTCTGGCCGGCTTCGCTTTCGAGACTCACGCTCCTTGCGAGAATTTTCGGCTGCTCGCGCCTCATGCTCAGCCGCAACTAATTTCTGATTGACGCTCATAGATTCAGACCCATTCTAAAACAAAGGAAAACAAAAAGGAAATCAGTTATCAGCGCTCTGTGGATATTTCAATCAACCGAGAGGTTCATAGTGTTCTTACCTGGGAGGCTGCTTTAGAGTCAGTCTTGCGACGAGATGGACGCCGAGTCACAGCATCTGATTTGTGGGCCTTGATCTGCAGGGTCTCCTCATCGGCGATGGGCTCACATGGCGATCCTTGTAGACCAGGGGTGAAAGAGACCTTCCGAAGACGTTTCGGCCTGGCAGCTGCATTGTCATTGCGTTCGCGTAATGCCCGTTCCGCACGCTCGGGAACTTTGCGGATCTTAGCCCGGCTCGTTGATGGCTTTTCAACTTCAGGCTCGGGTATTTGATCCTCTGCATAGCTCAATTCTTCCTCTTCTTGCTCGTCTTCGAGGATCGGCGAAATTGGCTTGCTTTCTGCCTCTTCTTGCATATCCACATCTTCGGTGTTTGAATTGATGCTTAGATCGAGGTTCATTCCTAGCTTCAGTTCTTCAACTCGCACCGAGTCACCACCATCCGCCAGGCGACGCTGCCACCCGTCCATCATAGTCACAGCTTGCTTCCAACGATTTTCCATCTTTTCCCAGCTTTGACGCAGACGCATAATCTCCTCGTCCCTTATCTCGACTTCTTCGAGCGGAACGAATGAGGGGTTGGTAAGGAGTGTTCGTAAATGATCCAGGACTGTCTCCATCCGCGTAGAAAGCTCCTCGCATGAAGTGGGGAGCGTGGCCACAGGGTTAGTCGGTTGTTTTTGTGGACCAGTACTGGTGGCCAGACCAGATATTTCATCGTTCTGATCACCATTCTCAACTTCGGGGAAACCTTGGAGCTCTTTCAAGGTCTCAACTGTGCTTCGGGCGAGCTCAATAAGAGTATCGTTTTCATCGCTGAGATTCTGGCAGAGCTCGGTCAAGAAATCTGTTGTTTCTTGCGTCAGGCTATATCCTGGATCATTGACTTTATCACCGCCAACACTGGACCGCAAACGAGATCGGTTTGACCCAGGGTTGATATTGATAGTGGTGACACTCAAGCCCTCCCGTTTTCCTCGCTGTCTCTCCGATAGATGTGATTTGAGCTTCTGCAATTCAAGGTCGCGCTTGCGGATATCGTTGGCGCATTGAGCGCGGACTTGCTGGACGGTACTTTTCATGCGCTGAACTTGCTCTTTCAGACCACGGATTGTCGATTCGGCGCTGGACATGTTGGAACGAAGCGCACGCTCCTGGGCCTCGGTCAAGGCGACCGATCGTGATAACTCGGATGCTCGAGTTTTTAATTTGCCCTGCGCGCACAATAAAGTCAGCAAGATGTTCAGCATTATGCGCATAAAACTCCACTTACAATCTCTGCGGTCTGCTCCGACTCAGTGGCACGCAAGGTGCGAATTGTCGTCGCCAAGTTCTCTCTGTGCTCAGCTTCACGCTAAAATATTGTTAGATAGAGTGCGATACCCGCAAGAAGTATTAACTGACGTCTCTTCGCAGAACCAAGTCATTCACCAAATTTATGACCCGAGCCATTGTAGCTTCTGTTCCCCCCTCTTCATTTTCAGGTTGGGCAAAATCAATCGCCTGACCGTTGTTCAATAATCCTCGCGCCAGCAGAATGTTGTTGACATAGGTCGACGCCGCCTGCAGATTGTGCGCCTCCATGACGTTGCGACGATGCGGTGGTGTGGAGCTGGCGGATGATCCTCAAAGAGGAAGAAAGTAAACATCGTAAACACATGATGACTCAGCCGTGCTCCGGGGATCTGGTGGGGCCAACCGCGCAGAACACGAACCAATCCTAGGCACGCGCGCGGTCACTCCTCCACTTTTAGATGTTTGCTCCTCGTATGATTTCCTTCAAGAAGCAGAGATATTCGACTACATGAGCTGCGGCAATCATGGCATTGAATATTTCAACACATCATCAGCGTGGCCAGAAGCTTTACCAAAAGGGAAATTTTCCAGCTGCCATTGAAGCCTTCGGCGAGGTTAGTTCTATCCGCACTAGACTATAACGGTCCTTCATTAACCACTTACTAGGCGTTATTTTCGAGATCTCCAGATGAGGTTGGCGTTCTTGATAACCGCTCGGCAACATACTGCAAGCTTGAGCAATATGAGCAGGCGCGTCGCGATGCAAGGCAGATGATTAGAAAAGCCCCCCAGGATGAGCGCGTAAGTGACCATCCGTTGTGAGCAAATGAGAATCTCTTTTTTAATAACTCACCAGGGATATATGAGATGTGCAAAGGTCCTGCTTCTTGAAGGAAAGCCAGATAAGGCTCTGGAAATTTACGCATATGGTCTAAAAACCCTCACAAGTAAACATCCACGTCGTGAGGTATGCTTTATTCGCACTTCCTTGCAGCTTCATTTCGATACGTATGTTCTTCAACTGACATGATCACCTAGGTGCTGGAAAAATCACACAAGAAGCTTGAAGACCACTTGCTTGTCAATAGGAAAGATCCATTTACCCTTTTACCCCTTGAAATGGCAATGCTGGTGATCAGACATTTCTCTTTCAAGCAGATCGTGGCCATCTTGCGTGTATGCAAAGGATGGCAACGATTCCTGGGCTCCATACCAGAACTGTGGATGAAACTCGACTTTACTGGGGCCCGGGGAACGGTTCCATTCAATGCAATCCGGGCATGCATTCGAAGATCAAGAGGTTTACTCACCCTTGCTACTATTAGAAGTCTCCCTCTTCCGCAGGTGACAAGGAGCTTGGAGTTTTTAAGCAGATGCCCTCATATCGAACATCTGGAACTGTGGGTGAATTATAAATGCAAAGACTTTCTCGACAAGTTCAAAAGCTGTAAGAAGATTAAAAATTTAGTCTTTTCTGCAGACATGCCTGTGGTACGCGATGATTTCATGCGATTGTTAAATGGCTTTCCAAAGCTTGAAAGCATTACCCTGTGGAATTCTCGAGAAGATCGTGCACCTTCACAAAGCATGATTCCCTCATCTCTTCCGAATTTAAGAAGCATCACTTTAGCCTGTCAGGACATGCCATCTAACAGGGTACATGGGCTGGATGTGCCAAACTTGTTATCTGTGTGTCGTCTATGAGTATCAATCTGAACTCTTCAACTGACCTTTACTAGGACCAACAACCGCATCCCCTCTCTCGTCTCGAAGAATTGAGACTGGATTGGGACCCCGCAAAGCTTGCGCCCATGCTTTACCCTGATCACTTTGGCAGGCCCTCAGGAGAGAACCCCGAGAAAAAGCCGCCGCCCTCCCTTTGTCATATTGAGCTCCGAGGTGTCACGCCCTCATCGATCCTTTTCGAGGGTCTTCCAAATAGCCTTGAGTCCTTACGTTTGTCAGGTGGATTGTCTCGCCCATTTAACATAGACCCTCCATCAGCACCATACCCACGCCTACACACACTAGCCTTGCGAGACGTTGGATGGGTCACAGTGGATAGTCTTCAAACCCTTCTCTTTGATACCCAGTGCCCTATTCGCAAACTTTATTTGGACCAATGTTTCAACATCAGCTGGAATCAATTCCTCGCCACAATGGAACAAAAGGGCCGCAATCCTGAATTGGAAAAGTTAGAGGAGCTAGGTCTTTCTCACTGGCGAGACCTGAATGATGTATATGCAAGTGCCGTCAGCAAAAGTTTCCCTAATTTGACAGTACTCGATCTATCCTACACAGGCGTCACCGGCTGCACAATACGAGAATTCACCGACGCGCGCACCTCCGGCTCAGGTGATGGGGCTAAGCTCGATCGCCTAATTGTGCGAGGATGCGAAGGCATCTCATCAGATGCTGTCGCTTACGGACGAGACAGAGGGTTGGACGTGGTGATTTGAGCTTCCATCTGGTACTAGCGATATTTGTGCTCTTACTATAACGCCAGCCCCTTCAAAGCCCATGGCGCTTAGGTGGCCTCCTTGATCCTCACCTCACACCCATAACGCCCTGTTGAAAGGCTATCCGTGCACTATTGTGTTGATGACTGATCTAGAAGAAACAAGGCCTATCAATGCCCGCTAAATAAGCGGCAGATACAACCGGGCCGGCTGGGTTGACTTTCTCGCATTAATTTTGTCGACTGCTATCAGGTCCGTGCCATGTCGTTTGACTTAGCTGTGGCTCGTCTCTATAAGAATCAATTCCATTCAGGGATATGGCTCATTTAGTGAGCCTCATGGAGATAATTCGGGCTTTGGCTATCTACAATGCATGCCCAGTCCCAGACACATGCACATGTTTTTTGTATACTACTACTACCCACTAGTAAGTATATGTATTCGCAAGAGCTGTAGGACATCTGGGCTCTCTTTGTACCCAGTAATTTGTACAACGGTCAACCTTGCCAGCATCAAGATCACACCATAATGTTCTCCTTTCCCAAGCTCGGTATTCATACTTCACTTCCAGCTGCGCATATGTAGATGCAGCGTCTGCGATTTCATGATCTAAATGTTCAGTGCTACCTCAAGCTATGTCTCAATCTCCTCGCTGGATGATTGGTGCCCCCGTTTCAAAATGCTTCATGAACTTCCCCCATATCGCCCTGCCCTCGCGCTCCCCAACCACGATTGGCCACAGTACGCGAGCCGCTCCATCTTCAAAGCCAATCGGGCATCCATCTACGGGTTGACACTCCGGCGCCGCAGTCATATATCCCGGATCAACAGAATTCATTGCCACTCGTTTATTTCTCCATGCAGAGCTAGCCTCAGTCTCAGTGATCATATTGATGGCAGCCTTGGACATGTTGGTATGTACGTGGTGACCACCCTTGCTTGCCGAGCCTAATTTATCCTCGAAAATACCTTCCCGGGACGAGACATTGATGATGTATCCCCTTGGTGCTGTTCTGGATTTCACGTCATCTGTGCCCATATATGGTAGGAGTTCACGGCAGAGGATTAGAGGAACAAAAGCATTAACCGAGTGTGCGCTGATCAGGTCTTCGTAAGGGATCTCATTGATGGACTGTGTCCAGGAAGACTTTCCGACGAGTTCGTCGTTGGGCGTGTGCAGTCCCTTCTGTGCCACTTGTTGATCGTCGGCATCAGGCTTTCCGTTGATCTGGAGTTGGTCTTTTCCATTTTCAATACTAGGAATCCATGATGAATGAGCACCTCCTCTGAGGCGTGGCAAATAAGCGTTTTGGGATGTTTCGATTACAAGTTCTTTAGCTGCCGGTAGGGCTTTTAACTGAGTTTCGCGGGATATCGCTCTCACTTCAGCTTTAACTGGATCCGTCAATGTCTGCGCAGCATTATTGATCAAGATATCGAGAACTCGGCGTCCATTTAACGCCAATGAATGGTCCCATGAGGACAGAAGTTCTTTCACAATATGCACCAACTGAAAAGCATCCTTTGCCGTTCGAAAGTCTGCACCGATAACCTTCAGCCTTGGCTTCCACTGCTCAAAATCTGGCTCATTGGAGTACCGTATTGCTGCATCTGCAGGATACCGCGAGGAGACAATAACGTGTGATCCGCAGCGGAGAAGTCGGAGAGCAGTATGGTAACCGAGATTTATTCTTCCACCAGTCACTAAAGCAATCTTGCCGGTCAGATAGAGCTTTCCTGGAAGGGATGATTGAGATGAGCTGAGATTGAACTCTCCACATGGATAGCATAGAGCGGGGTATAAATTGTGGGCTGCAAGACTCGAGCGGATCTGTCGACACATATAACATCGACGCTGTGTGTTATTCTTCTTTTTCCCAGTGTCGCGGGAGACCCTTTGGTAATCGGCACGTAGGTTCTCTCCAAGTGACAGCTGCTGCTGAACTGCAGCTAAAACTTCTTTCAGCGAACTTTCTGGCTCAATTCCAGTGCCCGAGTCGGGTGTTTTCAGGTATTCCAGCACTTTGAGAGCTGCTTCGAATTCCTCGTCCTTAGGTATATATGCCTTGCCGGAGCTCAAGGTATTTTGTGGCCTGCCAGCTACATCTTCCAGGTGACTTAGGTATGTTTTGATACCATCAATAATCCCTTGGCATCTCAGCGCTCGAAGATCTTGGTGAACGCCGGACTGGGGAGTCAGATGCCATGCAATCGCATCTAGTAAAGACGGTTGTGCTTTGGATAAGCGTAAAGCAAGATTGCTTGGTAGCCTTTTTTCATTACATAATTTTTGATCATGTCGGAGACGCAGAGCAATGGATTCTGCGTTCTCAAGGCATAAATCGTTCGGCGTTTCTTGGGTCATTTTGGTTTGCCAAGGTGGTGCGTTGAGAGTTCCCGCCCGACGATCTAAATAGAAGTCCCTGTGCGGCTCCTTTGGCCCCCGCGCCCTACTAGTACTACTAGTAGCACTCCACTGCTCAACAGGAGAAGGTCGGAGAAGGTTTAACTTGTGAGTCACTCATTCCACTGACTAGTAACACGGAGTTCCATAGCGTGCGACGGTATTCTGCCAAGATGCAGATCTCTTCGATAAATATTAAAATACCTCTTGGATACCACAACCTTTTATTTTCTTTACCTCGGAAAGCAATCATC